>CM031603.1:35478133-35483133 GCA_018398815.1 Conus ventricosus
TCTTCTTTTCTCGCTTTACATCTTGTACACAAGTCTTAAAGTTTTACCAATACGAGCAAGAGAATGTTCTTTCATTCATGAGCATTTGATTGGTCGAGCTTTTCTTCTTTCAATAACGTGTGCATTGGGGGGAGAGGGCAGAGGGAAGGGGGGATGGAAAGAGGAAGGGTTAAACAGGAGAAAGGAAGGAAAGGAAGGTGGAGAGAGAGAGAGAGAGAGAGAGAGAGAGAGAGAAGAGAGAGAGAGAGAGACAGACAGACAGACATACAGACAGACAGACAGACAGACAGACAGAGACAGGGAGACAGAGAGATCAGACCATACATCCATTGTGAAATCTTGCCTAGCATTGCCATAGCTGAATTTAAATACCAGAGTATCTGGGAATCTCCTGTGTCTTATAGCCATTAGGACAGAAAGGCAATTCACTGCACTCTTAACTGGAATCTGATGTCACCAGTTGTACTCAGAGAGCACCACGTGACGCAGAGCTGCTGATCCAGTACACGTGGTTAGGAGTTTACCACAACGGCTTTTAAATTAGCATCGACATTCTACTGTCAGACTGCTTACTTCTTTCATTTGTTTTATTTTCTTTTTCTTTATTTGATCAACTTTGTAGAGCTTGACATTCAATGTTTATTTCCTTTACCATTGTCGTAGAAAATACTGAAACACATGCAATCTTTGAGAATTGATTTTTAGAGGTCACCCCCACACACACACACACACACACACACACACCACACACACACACACACACACACACACCCACACACGCACGCACGCACACACACCACACACACAACACACACACACACACACACACACACACACACACACACCACCCTATCACAGGATCTAATTATGTACGCGTTCATCTGATGAGTTATTTAAGGTTGCGAAACCTTTAAAATAGAAAGCATCTACCATCGTACACTTTCTGCTGTGTTTTCCCTATTCTAGAGGTTGGATGTGTGGGCTGGTGTGTGGAGAAGACACGGGTACTGTGCGAGAATGAAAGGACATAAACTGATGCCACCCCAACACATGAGTCCTGGACAGTCGTAACATAGTAACCTCAAACTGTTTTAACACGTTTAAAAGCAAACCTGCAAAGCTAAATTTCACAGTACCCAGTCAACATGCAAGGAATCTGGATACATATTAAGTACTGGATTGGCTATCACTTCAATCTGCTGCCAATGTCCAAGGACGACGACTTATGAAGATAGTCAATATAAAGATATAATGTATTTCATTAAAGACAATGGATTTCATCGAAGACAACACTCATCCATCATTACAAAGCTGCAGAGACACTACAAAAAACTGTTTTGTTTTAAGAAGCAACGGTTGAAAACAAAGAGAGAGACTACCACACTGAGCTGACTGTATGTTAGGGAATAGTTTACTACTCTTGTATCATGGTTATGCCATTGTCATTTCTACATTTCAGCCACATCTGGTTATTGCATAACATCCAATCGAAAATAATAGGAAGAAGTGATACATCTGTCCGATATTTCACCTGCATCCGGGATTCCTTGTCTTTTGATAGTTCTCTAAAATTGTGAAATCCAAATTTACAGGCTTGCTTTGTGGGACAAGTGGAGATTACCTTTATCACAGCTCTCTATGATCCATGTGTTGACAATTCCATCGCTTAAATTTGCATTTAACTCGAACAGTCATTATCCGTCCTACTCCCCACAACCTATACATTTCACTTCGAGAACAAGGAGAATGATGACAAAAATATATGTGGGTAGCTACCTCCGATTATGGAAAGTTGTAAGACTTCCACTGCTCAATCAAATCTATGGGTAGTTTATCCAAGTCAAAACTCTTAGAATCAATTCTAAAAGATTTCTGAAATAGAGAAACATTGATCGTTCAGTTCGGTGAGGTTCACTGAATGAAAGAAAACAAATCTTAAAGACATTAGCAGTCTGTAGAATTCCGAGGCCAAGTCAAAAGTCCTCGTGGGAAATTCCCGAATACTGGTACTGGACCAACAGGTCTGCATCACGGATTGGCTGGCCGGAAAGGTGGTCGTCTACCGCCAATAGAGGTAGGTGTGGTGTTCTCGAGAAGCGAGTTGTGACACCAGAATCCAATGTAGAGTGCTAGTGAAAGGCCTGTCAAATCCGAATAGCTACAAGTCATAGGACACCTCTTTAACACTCTGGCCTTATCAGCCAGAAGCGACGATGATAGGTGTGATTTCACAAAAGGATGTGCGGTCCAACGAGTCTCCCTCTCTCTTTCAGTCCCTTGGCGTCTCGCAATGTCTGTTCATGTACTAGCGCGCGCGCGTGCGTGCGCGCGCGCGTGTGTGTGTGTGTGTGTGTGTGTGTGTGTGTGTGTGTGTGTGTGTGTGTGTGTGTGTGTGTGTGTGTGTGTGTGTACACGCGCGCATGCGCACGTGCATACAGATGTGCGACAGGAACAATTAACATTTCACCTTTTTATTTTCAAATATTTTTCTATACGGGAAACATGTTCTTTCATTCCATGGTTTTTTTAATGGAAGATTTGACCAAGAACTGAAACACACACACACACACACGCGCGCGCGCGATTTCAAACTAACGTGAAAGTGTCTAAAATGCCACTCCTGTTGGTGCTTATTTTAACACTGAAAAAGAAATCAGCAACGAACTTACTACTTACGTGTTCAGACAAAAAGCCTAAGTCGTCAATCCCTTGTCTGTGTCTGTAATTTGGCGCAATGAAAAAAAAAAAACAATACAGAGCTGCTTGTGCGTGGGTGAGGAACTCAGTAACCTCGTTTCTTTGAATGACTGCCGCTAGGTTTTGCTCTAATGTCACAATGAATGAAGGCTTGGAAACTTGAAATTGCGTGTGTCTCTCTACATAATGGGTCTGTGTTAAGAGTAAGTAGAATGAGGGTGGATGTTGTTATTGTACGTGTATGTCTTTATACAGAAATTCTAAGACCATTTCCTAGGGTTAGAAATTCATTTACTAGACACGGATTCTCTTGCTTGTATTTGGTCACCTAGTTAGATTAGTTTACAAGACTTTCAGGTGACAAAACGAGAGAGAGAGAGAGAGAGAGAGAGAGAGAGAGGGAGGGGGGGGGAGGGAGGGAGGGAGGGAGAGAGAGAGAGAGAGAGAGAGAGAGAGAGAGAGAGAGAGAGAGAGAGAGAGAGAGAGAGAGAGAGAGAGAAACCTGGCAACTACTGAACGGGGATACTCTGGTCCTTTTTAAAAGATAATCATGAATCATGAGCACGCAACTGATCGACGTTTTCTTACGAAAGAAAAACAACAACAAAAGGTTGCCTTAATCTAGTTTTTCCTTTAATCTGGTGATGTGATGAGTTTGTGATGTCAGAAAAGTCTGTATAGAAACCTGATGTGAATGACGTCCTTTCCTCACAGTTACGTTGGTGTTGATCACATCTCGGCATCAAACTTATGGGGATGAATCTTTATATTAGTGTCAGAAAGTTCAAAGCGACTGTTTTCGTACGGAGGACGACAATCACTCGTGCTGGCTCCATCACTTGGCGTTTACTATCGTTGGCGACAGGATTAGTACGTGGTGTGTGCGTGTGTTCGGTGAAGAAAGGCGCCATTATGCAGAAACAAAACCAGTCAGCAGCAGTGCTATGACGGGTGGATTACCTCACATTGACCTGAAGTTGACTGCTCTCTGTGGATTTGTCAAGCTGAGACTGCTATATGGGCTCGTTCTTGGTGTGGGTGTGTTTGCGGGAATCAGCGGTGTGTATATGGCAACAGTGAGATGACACAACATATAAGACACCCCCCAAAAAAAAAGAAAAGAAAAAAAAAGCAAAATTGAAATATTTTTTAAACAGTAGTTGTGCTGTCTGAGTTATGATGCAAGTCGGATATTTACATTGTAGAGAATCTTCTTTGGGGTTTCAGGTTAGAAAAAAAAACAGGAAACAATCATCATGATAACCCCCCCCCTCCCCTCCCCCAGTAAGTGTGTATCTAACTACACGTGTAACTTGTTTATGCTTCATATATGTAACAACTGTTCCTTCTATCATGCCTCGTTTTGTATCATCCCCCTTCCCCTTCCCACCTTTATGTTCACCTGCTCGTTGTTATTACTTTTTTTTTTTTTACATTTTCGGTTTCAATTTTTAGATTCTTTCTTTTTTTTTCTTTCTATTTCTGGGTTTTTTTTCCGCCCTTTCCTACCCACCCATTTACTATCCCCCCCCCCTCTCTCTTTTCTCTCTCTGTCTGTGCGTTCACGCACGCATATGCTGGTCTGCATTTGCTGTGTATTGTTTCTTCAGCACTCATATATATGCAGAATGTCACGATTTGTCGTCTGATTTAGTGTCCTGACATTGCCAACACACACCAGTGTTCCGACATTGGCGGCCCAGAATCATCGTCCTGACCTTGTCTCTGAACACCAATTTCTAAACGTTGGTGTTCCCTGCAAAAGAAAGATTGGCGGGATGTGAGCGTGTCCGTGTTAGTATACGCGTGGTTCTCTTGCTCTCTCTCTCTCTCTCTCTCTCTCTCTCTCTGTGTGTGTGTGTGTGTGTGTGTGTGTGTGTGTGTGTGTGTGTGTGTGTGTGTGTGTGTGTGCGTGTGTGTGTGTGTGTGTGTGTGTATGTGTGTGTGTACACACATCTCTCTCTCTCTCTCTCTCTCTCTCTCTCTCTCTCTCTCTCTCTCTCTTTATATTATATATATATAATGCATGTGTGCGTGTGCGTGCGTGCGTGTGTGTGTGTGTGTGTGTGTGTATGTGTGTCTCTCTAAATTTTCCGTTGCAGTTGTGACGGAATAGACATATCACATATTACACAACGGATCTAACTTTTCTGCACTCTTCCTGGTACTGCTTGTGAACAGTGGGGCTAAAGGAAGTGTTGGAACTGGGCTGAAGGGGAATGAGCCTGGCCACCGACAGCGAGAGGAATGTGAGCTGTGTGCAGGTCTCGACCTGTGATCACCAGAGAGGACAATCCCACGAC
>CM031603.1:35488133-35508133 GCA_018398815.1 Conus ventricosus
GTTTGCTGGTAGCAGTCGGGTATTTATCATTGAATGTTTATTTATTAACAAACTGAAACTGTATTCCCGTTTAGAGCGACTGAAACTTCCTCAGCGCTTTTGTGAAGGTTTCATTAAAAAAAAGAAAGTATTGTTGTTCTGTTATCCTGTGACTTGATAGGGTAACAAAACGAAATTGTTTCGGAAAATGTGAATAGATGAAGTGAGTGTTTATAAGAAGTGGTCTTCAGAAAAAAGAAAAAGATTTTGTTTATTTTGTGACTTAACTGGCTATGAACTTCATGATGAAGAAAAAGTGTTTATTCTAGTATGGTTTGCAAGAAGATGGAGAGTTTTGTGCTATGGATAATAGCTTCCAGAGTGAGCGACATATTTGTTTTTTCATTCTGATGTGTGATGTGTTTACTAGGTATCAATAAATGTGTTGTTAAACAAGAGCGTGTGGAAATCTTTCCCCTTACATATATTGAAGTTGATGAATCGAAATGAATGTGAACATTCTTGTTTACAAAAAACAACAACAAATGAACATTGTGTGAATTAACGGAAGACATTTATAGTTTGAAAAATAATCATCAATTAATCAATGTGAATTGAATTGTATTCATGGTTTATTGAAGAGGATCCAGATGGAAATCCTTTTCCCTAATTTGGAAGACTAGATTATGAAAGGTTTATGTGGAAATCTTTTCCCCAATTGGAAAACTAGAGTCTGAAAGGTTTATATGGAAATCCTTTCCTGTGTAGTGTTATGATTCCGGAAAAGGAATGTTGTAGTGTAATGATTCCGGAAAAGGGAATGTTGTAGTGTAAATGATTCCGGAAAAGGGAATGTTGTAGTGTAATGATTCCGGAAAAAGGGAATGTTGTAGTGTAATGATTCCGGAAATGGGAATGTTGTAGTGTAATGATTCCGGAAAAGGGAATGTTGTAATGTTATGATTTTGGGAAAAAAGAATATTGTAATGATGAACAAATATGCTGATGTATGGCTCAAGTTCTAGTGAAATATGATGTGGCTAATGAACATGAACGAATATGCTGATATGTGGCTCAAGTTCTAGTGAAATATAATGTGGCTTATGAATATGAAGATAGTTGTGATTGCAATGAATAGTGGCCATGATAATCAAGGTAGTTAATCAGTTGCCCCCAGGTTGATAGTGTTCCCTGGACTGACGGGGACTGACTGCAACCAGGTTAGGGCCGGTGTCGTAGAATATTTCGGAACCAGGATAAATCGGAACTGGTTCCCAAAAATCCTAGGATATTTCGGAACCATTCCCATTTATCCTGCACCTGGCGGCAGGTTATTTGGGAACCTCCAGGATATTTCGGAACCACCGTCATCCCTGTGTGATACGCAGTATCGCACACTTCACAATCAAAGGAAACAGACAAATGAATAAAATTAAACATTTTTATTGGCAACTTTCAAACCCACAATCATTACATTATTGAAATGCTACATGAAAACATAGAACCAGAGAACAAAATGACACAATCCTTGGCAGCTTTATATGTGTACATTTGGCACACAGGCTTCAACAAAAAACTTGGCAATGTAACTTTCCCGTACACACTTCAAAATTTCAAAAGCATCAAAAATAAAAGTTTAAAAAAAAAAGAGAGAAAAGAAATCAAAGCACTTCCTTGTATTCTTCATAAACGTTTTTTACTTCCAAACATTGAGAAGAGATTTATTGCACAACTCATCAAAGTGGCCACAAAATCTGTTTAGAAAAAGTCATAAAGTCAAAAATTCGGTTCCGAAATATCCTGGTGGTGATTAATCGGAATGGTTCCCAAAAAATCCTGCCACCAGGGCCAGGATAAATCGGAATGGTTCCCATTCGTCCGGTTCCGAAATATCCTGCCACACCGGGGCCGTAGCTGTGTTGACGCCCGTTCCCACCTGTTTGCTGTTGGTGTTGAGAGGCCGGCCTGAGCGCCGACAATCGCCCTACCTGCCACTGCGCCCCGTGACCGACCACTGTTGGGCCAGTGGTTGGAGACGTCGCTGCTGGTGAGCCAGGACGTCGCTCCTACTTTTATGCCAGCGACTGCGTTCGAAGCCGTCGCTGTGTGTGGTGTGTGTGCCACAGCTTTTGGTTGGTGTTGAGCCACAGCTCTTAGGTGTTTGAGCCACAGCTCGTGGGTGAGACTGTCACCGTGTTGCTGACAGAGACGCCACGAACGTGTTAGTTTTCTTTTCCTTCGTTCTTCATTGTGAGCCACAGCTTTGAAGAGACTCTGTTGTCAGACTTGACTCGTCGCTGCCGCCGTCGTCATCAGCGTTCGACCCGGCAGTTTTGATAGTTATAATTGTATTGACTTGTGTGTGTACACCTGATGGTGGGTGCCAACCTACGTTTAATTGTGTATTTATCTTGTATGTGTTTGATTGATGGCTCGGGCAGCATAAAAAAATGTTATTTTGTTGCCTGGCTATCCATGTTCGGATGAGTGGGTGCGTGTATGTGAATTAGAAAAAGTCGTGCATGCATCCGTAATTCTGAGTGAGTCGGATAGCCAGACTTCCACACACACGCATTTCCATCCGTGGGAGGGAGGGAAGAATTCAAACCCGAAATCTGAATATGTAGCGGCAACATTTCTCAGACTAGACAAGTTTTAATGCTAGAGCTAACCCTAACCCTCCCCCTCCTAACGCACACAAAATACAGCAGACTCAAAAGTATGTGTGCACACATGTTCATACACCCACGCAAACACCACACACACACGTAGATGGTGGCAGAGAGAGAGAGATTTCTATACAAACACGCACAAGCAACCCTCTCGTTCACAAACCTTTTCCGTTCTTACTCCATCACCCATCCTTGCATGTACCGAACGCACACTGACCCTTCTGCCAGAGAAGATAAACACACGTTCAAACACAAAACGAGCCTTCACTGCTCGTCACCAGTGCCTCTCTTTCAAGGACGAGAGGTCAGAGTTCACCACCCACGCACAAACTGTCGGTTTTCCTTTGTACCAGACCACAGACTTGCGTTTTACCGCCTCCAGTTGTTGTGGTCATCTTAACGGTAACTTCAGCGCTGATTTTTTTTGTTCAGTCCGTTCCACATCCATTTTGCACCCAAGTTGAGGAGATCAATGTTTGTTCGGTCTTCGCTTCCATTGTCCTGAATGTTGTTTGTCTTGCATGAAGATCGAAGCGGTCAAAACGCATCCTGCTTGCTTGTTCATTTTGTTCGACGGCAGGAGTAATATTTTTTAAGAGACAAAGAGAGAGACACATAGAGAGAGATTCGGATGATTTAATCATTTAAGGCGTGTGTGTCTGTGTGTGTGTTAGGGCTTATTGCTGTAAGCGCTTAGGGCTTTTGTTTAAGATTAAGCGCACTAAATGTTCCTTATTATTATTATAAGGCCATAGCCCACAAGATGAGGGCGATAACAATTACAGAGAGGGGGGGGGGGCATTCAAACATATAATCAGACAGATAAGCAGACGGACAACTCACACGCACACGCACACACACAGACAGAGGCGGAGAGACAGAGATCTGACAGTATGTCCTTTGTCAAATTCCACCTGTCACTGCCATCTCTGACTAATGATATCAGAGTCTCCCTATGACTCATCGTCGTCCTAATTAGACAGGCCATTGACCAGCACTCTTTGCTGGATTCTAATGTCACACCTCTCACCCACAGGGTACCATGCCTGCCCCTCTTCCCGTCACAAGGTGTCCGCTCTCCCTGCCGGACAATTAACGAGGGTTTCCTGATTCTGTACAGGTATTTAGGACAGCTTTTGACTTGCAATTAAATTCTACAAACCAGATCGTTTTTTTTTTATTTCGAAGACCTAGAACTCGACGATGACTATTTCTTTCAACGTTGATGCAGAAAAAGGTTTAAATGCTTGCAATGTTTCGGAATGGGATTTTGTTTTATAAGATGTTCGACATAAAAGCACACGCGCGCACGCACGCACTCACTTACACACACACACGCACGCACTGACACACACACACACACACACCACACACACACACACACACACACACACACAAATCCCATCGAAAACCATATACAAAACGACGAAACAAAAAGAACTGTTCATTTTACGTTGAACACACTAAAGGAGCAAGATAAAAATGCACATATGTAAGATGATCGCTGGTCATATATATATACAAATGGAAAGATCTGAACTTTTTCTCTCACAAAAATGCCATGTTTTGCATACTGCATATAATCAATGTCGGCAAACTCTCACTTGTTTTTTACAACAACAAAAAACAAACAAACAAAAATTCAATAATTACCTTTTCCTTTATCTATGAATTATTACAAACTCAATTCAAATATCATCACTGCTTCGTGTTGTCCACTACCGTACGATTCCAAATCGTTCTTCAAGACATCTGTGGAAAACTATCTGGCCTCGACTCGGGGGATTGAAAATTAACATGGCCATGAAACCTAGATCAGATCTAAGGAAAAGACAGACATCCCCCCCCCCCCCCCCCACACACACACCTTCTGTTGATTCATAAGCACCATACCCTGTTATTTTTTTCTAAGTATTAAGCTTTAACAAAGCTTTCTTGCATATTATGTAGTCACCACCTTCTCCCCCCCCCCCCCCCCCCGAAAAAAAAAAAAAGAGAGAGAGAGAGAGAGAGAGAGAATCATCTTTGCCGAATAGCTGGGTATATTGTGGAATCGGCAAATTTTACATTCAGTAAACTATTCCTCCTTTAACCATCTTTTTGTTAGAGCGAGAAGGAGAGAGAGACAGACAGGCAGAGAGAGAGAGGGGGGGGGGGGGGGGGAAGGGGGTGAGGGGGGTTGTTAGTGTCCTCGACATATTGCCACATCTGATATCTGGATGATTTGCTGTGGGCAGGCAGGAGTTAATGTTCCTTGATGCAGCCATGAATGCCAACGTCGTGGGATTGTCCTCTCTGGGTGATCACAGGCCGAGACCTGCACACAGCTCACATTCCTCTTGCCACAAGTGGCCTGGATCAACCCCGGCTCTCCCCAACACCAGGAAGACCACTGAAAAGGAGAGAGAGAGAGAGAGAGAGAGAGAAGAGAGAGAGAGAGGAGAGAGAGAGACAGACAGACAGGGAGACAGAGACAGACAGACAGAGAGAGAGACAAGAGAGAGGGACGGAAAGAGAGAGAGAGAGACCAGAGAGGGACGGAGAGGAGAGAGAGAGAGAGAGAAGAGAGAGAGAAGAGAGACAGAGAGAGAGAGAGAGAAGAGAGACAGAGAGAGAGAGAGAAGAGACAGAGAGAAAGAGAAGAGAGACAGAGAGAGAGAGAGAAAAGAGGAGAGAGAGAGAGACAGAAGAGAGAGAGAGAAAAAAAAATGAGAGAGAGAGAGAGAGAGAGAGGAAAAAGAGGGGAGAGAGAGAGAGAAAAATTTTTTCCCTGTGGTTCCAACGGGGAGAACTTGCCCGAAAAATTCTTTGATTCTTCAAATTTCCCAAAAAAATTTGGGTTCCCCCTCAAAATCTCTCTCTCTCTCTCTTTTTATCTCCCCTCTCTCTCCTCTCTCTCTCATAATATATAATTTATATATATAATATATTTTTTATTTTTTATATTATAAAACATACCACGCATCTAGAGTGTGGTGCTTTGGTTTGTGTGTGTGTGAAAGAAAAGAGAGAGAGAGAGGGGAGAAGAAGGAGGGGACAGAGAAAAAGGGAGAGTTTGTGTATGTTTGTGTGACACGCCCCCCACAACTTTCATGTGTGTTTTTACAGCCCCTGATATTTAATGCCCAAAACCCTTTAAAAACAAGTTTTACTTTAACGTGATGTCTTAAAAGGGGGCTAAAATTTGCTTTACATCGGTATAATGGGAAGAATTAAAACAGACCCCACAAGCAAAATAACATAATGCACAAAATTCTTTAAACATACTTTTTTTTTCATCAAAATTATACACTTTTCCGTCATTGAACTTTTCTTAACACCGATCTTGAAATTTTTTCATGGCCCTTACTTATAATCACCATTTCGTTGTGGGGAGGAGGGGGGGGGGGGGGGGGGGGGGGGGGGGTTGGGTTTTTTTTTGTCCCAGTGGTAATATTTTCAAATTCTTCGATTTTTTCAGGGTTTAAAAACAATTCCCCAAAACAAAATTTGGGGCCAAAACGGGCCCCCATTTATCCCTGGGCTGATTATTTAAATTTTGATTATGGGGGGCCCCACTAAAAACTAAAGTTTGGGTAATTTATGTGAGAAAAACGCGAGCTTAAAAAATAAACATTTTTCGAGAAATAAGGGTAAATTGATGCCCAAAGCCTTTTGGTGAAAAAAAAACCAGGCCCCCTTAATTCCCTCCCCCCAAGACCCGGGCCCCCCCAAACATGATTCCCAATTTTAAATTTCTTAAGTACCCCCCAAAAAGCCTTGTACTAAAGGACCGGTCCCCAAACTTCTTTCAAGGTTTTAAACTAAATTTTTTTTTCCCTTTTGGGGCTTTGGTAAATTTTTCCCCGGATAACGGGACTTGCCCCATGTTGATAAAAGCATTCTGAAAAGTCACGTGTGACATTCTTCACTAATGACTAAACCCATCTGATCTTTTGTCCACTTTGGGGGACGTGAATATCTCAAAAATTTGGGAAAAGAGTTTTTTGAACTTTTCCGCCAATTTACAAATTTACAAACAAAAACACAAGACAAGACAAAAAAAGCTTTTTAACCACTGGGTCTTCATCAGGCCCAAAAAAAATCACATTTAACATGTGGGACAGTACAAATACGAAAAACGAAAAAAAAGAATGAAAAATGACTCATCTGATATTTTCCATGAAAACGGGGGAAAAGACATGAGGCCAGGGGGGTTTGGGGGAGGGGGAAAAAGAGGGGGGGGGGGGGGGGGGTTGCGGCAGGGGAGGTGTGTGTGTGTGATATGATAGGGTTGTGTGTCTAGTTTATTGGGATGGTGTGATATCTTTGTGATGGTTGTGGTAATGGTGGATAGATAATTAATGGAAAAAAAAAAAAAAAAAGGTTGTGTGTGTGTGTGTGTGTGTGTGTGGGGGGGGGATTTAAGGGGAAGGATCCAAAACAAAATTAAGATTAGATAGATGGAGGGTTGCTGTAACTACTGTATGAAGTGAGTGAAGGGGATGGGGTGGTGTGTATGTAAGTGTGTGTGTATGTGTGTGTGTGTATGTTGTGTGTTGGTAGGGGATATTGCCAACTGATGTGGAAGAGGTGGGTATGTGTGTTTGGTTATTGTTGGATATTGATGCCTTGGGGGTGTAGTGTGCCCAGTTTGGAAATGAGATGGGATTCTTGAGTTGTGCGTTCAAAGCTGTCACTCTGTGACTGCCAGAGTGCCATAACTTTGACATGGTCGATGTTGTGTTGGGTGTGGTTGAAGTGTAGGGCGACGGGTTTGGGTCGGTGGTGGCGGATATCAGCCAGGTGTTCAGCGATGCGTGTTTCAAGTGTGCGTGACGTTTCCCCTATGTAGATCTTGCCACACAGCTGGCAGTGGATGGCATATATAATGTTGCGGCTCTGACATGAGAATGTGCGTTTGACTGTGAAGGAGTTTTTGGGGCCCTGTAAGATGGTGTCTGGTTTGGTGAGGGGGCAGATTTTGCAGTTGGGTTTGGAGCAGGGGTGAGTACCTGGTGGTGTACACAAACCCAACTGCAAAATCTGCCCCCTCACCAAACCAGACACCATCTTACAGGGCCCCAAAAACTCCTTCACAGTCAAACGCACATTCTCATGTCAGAGCCGCAACATTATATATGCCATCCACTGCCAGCTGTGTGGCAAGATCTACATAGGGGAAACGTCACGCACACTTGAAACACGCATCGCTGAACACCTGGCTGATATCCGCCACCACCGACCCAAACCCGTCGCCCTACACTTCAACCACACCCAACAACAACATCGACCATGTCAAAGTTATGGCACTCTGGCAGTCACAGAGTGACAGCTTTGAACGCACAACTCAAGAATCCCATCTCATTTCCAAACTGGGCACACTACACCCCCAAGGCATCAATATCCAACAATAACCAAACGCACATACCCACCTCTTCCACATCAGTTGGCAATATCCCCTACCAACACACACACATACACACACACATACACACACACTTACATACACCACCACCACATCCCCTTCACTCACTTCATTACAGTAGTTACAGCAACCCTCCATCTATCTAATCTTAATTTTGTTTTGATCCTTCCCCTTAAATCCCCCCCCCCCCCCCCCACACACACACACACACACCTTTTTTTTTCCCATTATTATCTATCCACCATTACCACAACCATCACAAAGATATCACACCATCCCAATAAACTAGACACACACCCTATCATATCACACACACACACCTCCCCTGACGCAACCCCCCCCCCCCCCCTCTGTTTCCTCTCCCATAATTTCCCCCTGGCCTCATGTCATTTCCGCCTTCATGGACAATATCAGATGAGTCATTTTTCATTCTCTTTTCGTTTTTCGTAGTTTGTACTGTCCCACATGTTAAATGTGATTTATTTTTTCGCCTGATGAAGACCCAAGTGGTTGAAATGCATCGTGTCTTGTCTTGTGCTTTTGTTTGTCAATGTCATTGGCGGTAAGTTCTAAAACTCTATTCCTAATCTTGCTTCGTTCGCCGCCTTCAGTCACTCCATTTTTAAATATCATCAAAATGTCACGGATGAAGTTATGTGTCTCTGTACAGTCCAAACACAGACAATGGGTAATTTCCTGTACTGACTCACCAGTTTTACCCCACTCCAACAGAAAAACAAAAACAAACAAAAACAAAATATGTTAACACATCCAAACTATGGTGCGGTACATAGTTTCTTTTTTTTGGTTGCTTGCCATTTCCTTAACAGTACGACACAACCACAATATGTTCATTCTGGCTTTTATCGTTTTCTGATATACTCTGAGTTTCCTATTCAGACTAATTCCGATACAGTTTCTCTGGGTGTTATACTCATCTTCCATTTTGGCAGTTTTAGGTACATTTCTTATTGCCAGAGCAATGATTATGCTAAACTTTAACCAGTTGGAAAGTACCATGCTGTAGTACTGTATATAATCAAAGTGGGGCATGTTTAGCAGAGACAGAGAGAGAGAGAGAGAGAGGAGAGAGAGAGAGAGAGAGAAGAGAGAGAGAGAGAGAGAGAAGGACAGAGTACATGAATGTGTGTGTGTTTATGTGTGAGGGCATGCACTCCTATGGATGTGTTTCTATGTGAATCTCTCCATGTATGAGTATGTATATGTGTATGGGTTTGAATGTGGAGACAGAGAGAAACAGGGGGAGAAAGGGAGGGAGTGAAGAAAGGAGGGAGGTGTGCGAGTGTCTGTTTCCATGTATGCTTTTGTGTGTGTGTGTGTGTGTGTGTGTGTGTGTGTGTGTGTTGTGTGTGAGAGAGAGAGAGAGAGAGAGAGAGAGAGAGAGAGAGAGAGAGAGAGAGAGAGGAGTGAGAAAGAGCGAGAGAGCGAGAGAGAGAGAGAGAGGAGAGAGAGAGAGAGAGAGAGAGAAAAGAGAGAGAGAGAGAGAGGCAGAGGCAGAGAGAAAGAGACAGTCAGATAGACGGACAGACAGACAGACAGAGAGAATGGGATGTGGCGGGGGTATAGCACACTATGCCAACCATTACCTCATCCAATCGTCATCTATCTCTAGACGCTGTCTAATCATACCAGGGCGCCTCAGGCCTTCGTCATGACTCACAGCTATCTCCGTGGGGCAAGCCATTCACCAGCACTGTGTATTGGACTCTGATCAACTCACACCCGGACAGCACCACGCCTGCCCTCTTCCGTTGGGAGATGGCCACTTTTCCGGCCACCCGATCAATCACACAGGGTTGCTGATCCAGTACAAAGAGATCAGGAGTTGACGAGGGAATTCATGATTTAACAGTGTTTTCTTTTCTTTACTTACCCTCCTCTCAAGTTCCGTATCCAATTTCTTGTTTGAAATTAAACCAGCGTGATGATGATGCCTCATTCTTCTTTAATGTATATTTCAGCTCTTTCTGTAAGGATTGAGAACATTTTCGAAAGCTTCTTCTGTTAATGGAACCATATTCATCATCACATGTATACAGTATTATACGTTTTCTTTATATGACACACTTTCCTTTATCATGTGCAAAAAAAGCTCGCTGTGTTTCTCTCCATTTAAATCAACTTTCAAATAATAAAAGTGTATGTGTATGATTATCGCCACTTTCTTAGGACCTTAGAATTGCGCACAATAGCATACTTGAAATGCTACCAACTGAACTTGTGTACAGTAAACAAGTAGGGTAACTCTTGCCCCCACAGAAAACCTAACACAGAGTAACTTTAATTCAAGACTGGCACAGCCTTTTTAAACTTGAATAAAGTCAGACAAATACAAAGACGAACAATCTAATAGTGGACAATCGCAGGCCAACAACCAGTCATCACAGTAATGACTTTGCAAAGATTTGAACTTAAAGGGGAGAGGGGGGGGGGGGGGTGTGTGTGAAGATGAAGAAAATGGGAACATAAATTAAGAAAATATATTTTAAACATGAAAACTCTTCACTAGCTGCAGAGGGAACCATCGTAATCCCTCTCGAAGGCAGATCTGTGTGTACTGCCTGCTCCTAGGCCTTTCGTCCGCTGGATCGGGCTCATCAGGGAGACATGGCAGGTTGGGGCCTGTGCTCCTGGCGTGAAATAGAGACACACCACAGTCTATAATACTGTAGTGTTCTCACACCAAGGGTTCAAAAAAGAATCCAACAGCACCCCCAAAGCAGCCAGCGAAGGGTAGTAAATGAAACAAAACGAATGTGTGGGGAGGAAAAAAAGTTGCTGAAAAACTAAAGACATTATGCAGTAGTATAAAATGTAGGGGACAATCTTTGAGCCTACGCTTGAGATTCCACCCAAGGATGCAAGGGAGATCAAAAGACAAACACAAAGACGGACAGAAACAAATACAAGTAACCTCGTTTTAATTGAAACGAAAGTGAACATGAAATGAGGCAGGGAACAGTAAACAGTAAACAAGTAGGGTAACTCTTGCTCCCATAGGAAAAGCTAACATGGAGTAACTTTTATTCAAGACTGGCACAGCCTTTTAAACTTGAAATCCCCTTCATTTTATGCTGTTTGCATGATGTCTTTCAGTTTTCCCCCACTCTATTACATTGTTCGTCTTTGTATTTGTCTGACTTTATTCAAGTTTAAACGGCTGTGCCAGCCTTGGATAGAAGTTACTCTGTGTAAGCTTTTCCTATGGGAGCAAGAGTTACCCTACTTGTTTATTGCTTACTGTTCCCTGCCTCATTTCATGTTCAATTTTGTGTACAGTAGATGAAACTAGTAAACAGCACCCATTATTTCATACTGGTTGTATTCTACCTTTCTATCTGCACTTCCACGTGTTCTTTTCCAATCAAAGAAGGAATCCCACTTCCCTTAACAACACTGATTACAACAGAACATTCAGTACAACAAAGATGGACACACAAAACTCAAAGTGATGACTGAATTTTCAATCACTGATCGAGTCCATGGCTTGCGTGAACAATGCTTTGTCAATATCAAAACTGCGTGATCGAAAAAATAGTGGTATAATGAATGACCCTGCCTCCCTTGCCACACACCTTCACTTAAGGCCCTGGCTTACATAGAATCCAACTCAAATTCACCTCAATCACAAAACAAAAAACAAATGATGGCTCAATAAACAGAAAACGTTTTTTCTGTCACAAATTTGACTGACATCATCTAATTCTCAGAAAAAGGCTCATAAAAGCTGAAATGCATCGCCTTGACCGAATTTGACTGAATTTTGTTCTGTCCAGCGCTAAAATGATACATTCTTTTAACCCCACCATTGCAAGTTCACAACTTGCTAGATGCGATGAATCATACCAGTAATTCTTCAAACGTGCATAACAAAGATACTTGCACGCGCGCGTGCGTGTGTGTGTGTGTGTGTGTGTGTGTGTGTGTGTGTGTGTGTGTGTGTGTACGTGCTTGTGCATGTGCGCACGCGCGCGCGCGCACGTGTGTGTGTGTGTGTGTGTGTGTGTGTGTGTGTGTGTGTGTGTGTGTGTGTGTGTGTGAGTGCGTGCGAGCGAGCGAGCGTGCGTGCGTGCGTGCGTGCGTGCGTGCGTGCGTGCGTGCGTGTGTGCGTGTGTGTGTGTGAGTGCATTCAAGCATATACGCGAAAAACGGAAAGTTAACAAGAGAGAGAGAGAGAGAGAGAGAGAGAGAGAGAGAGGAGAGAGAGAGGAAGAGAGAGAGAGAGAGAGAGAGAGAGAGATCAAGTACGTTATCACAGTGTTGTTGAACAGCTCCACAGATTAAGCTTGTGAAAGTATTCTTCTGCAGAATTGTAGCAAGAACTAATGTAAAGATTACATGGGGAAAAAGTGTTCCAAGTAAGAAACTTTGCCACCCATCAAGCAATGACGACAGCAATACGAAGAGACTGAAGGAGTGTCACTGACATTTGGCAGAACAGGCGGTGACCCTCGAATCGGTATTCTAAAGCCGAACAGACAATTATTCAATGTCAAAAATAAGTCAAGATATACCATAAAAGATTGAAACTTAAGACAGTCCAAGGCCAGTGGTATGATAAAT
The DNA here is from genome assembly GCA_018398815.1 of Conus ventricosus. NCBI lineage: Eukaryota > Metazoa > Mollusca > Gastropoda > Neogastropoda > Conidae > Conus > Conus ventricosus. Next base: position 35,500,776 of record CM031603.1, read on the forward strand.
AAAACATATGGTTATGTATCACTTTAGAATACAATGTTACAAAAGACTCCCGGCTGGGAGGTCGCGGGTTCGATTCCCATCAGAGTCATGTGGGATTTTTCTGCGCCGACCGGCACCTACTCAGAGTTGAGTTTGCTACGGGCTCAGTTGGGAAGACTGGGACCACACAACCGAGCTTCATCCAACTTAATGAATGTGTCTCTGAAAGCGTTGCTTGCATTTCCTGACCAACACTGCGGGTGTCTGTTTCTCTCGGGCCTGGTGTGACGCCGAGATATATTACGAAAGGAAGCGTAGAGTACAGCCCTGTTATGCAGTCTCAGACCGGAATGGAAATCCGTAGCATCATCTTCATCATCCTCATTCTCATTGATCAGGATTTTTTAAAAAAAGTCTCAATTCTGTGGCCCTTCATGCCTGCTCTCATGGTGCCCTCGATTTTGATGTCCTCTCCACGTGGTCTTGGTTGATTTCGTCGGGGTCACGGTATCGGCAAGTTCATAGGGGCTGTCGTTGGACGAAAGTGGCGTAGCCCTCCGGAGGGAGAGCTCACAAACACTGGCTCCGCGACTAAACAATTATTGTCGTCAGTAGGGGTTCAGTAGGTGATGTCCGGCGTATGCTGGATCAGAACAGGCGCCACTGAACACCACCGAAGTGACTCGGCAGCAGTTGCAGTGTCCCCTCCGGTGGGTTGCCTCTTGACGACTTGACACTGATTGCTCCTGTGCACTGCCGGTGCTGAGGCTGCGGCGGGGAAACGACCGGGCTGTGGCGGGTGGACGGGGTGTCGGAATGAGTGGCGTGGGTGCACTGCCACTGTGGTGGCACAGATGATGGGACAGCAAAACAAAACAAAAATCCTGGAAAAAAAAACAATGAAGAAAAACAATGTTCCAAAGGCCATGGAAAATTAAAAAGTACTAAAGGGAGAAAGAACGAAGCAAGCGAGTAAGCGTAAGAAGGGAGAGAGAGAGAGAGAGAGAGAGAGAGAGAGAGAGAGAGAGAGAGAGAGAGAGAGAGAGAGAGGGGGGGGGGGGGGAGAGGAGGGAGGGAGAGGAAGGGAGGTGGGTAGGAAGGGGGGGACAGGTTACTGTTGACAGAGGAAGAGACAGTGAGACAGAAAAACCAATATCGTAAAATGTGTGCCGATCCACGCACACAAAAACATATGCACTGCGACCACACACTGACTGACTGACTGAAACCATTGAATGTCAGATTAACATCGTGTTGTACGACCACACACACGAGGACAGACATGAACATGTTCATTCCCGCCGGCCTTCCTCCCTTCAGATATCAGCAACAAGTTCAAACCAGAGTTCAGAGATGCAAGGACGGTTTTTCAAAAGAACGAAAGCAGAATGACCACCACAACTACTACTGCTACTACTACTACAACTACTACTACCACAGACGGTGCTAATAATAGTAACAACCGCCAAGGGTGGTACAGTACTGCTCTAAAGGCAGGTAAAGACAATGCTTCTCTGGGTCCTCCCCAGCACCTTCGGGTGTTTCTTTTTCTTCTTCAGTAACAACGATAACAATGATGATGATGATGATGGCGATGAGGACGACGACGACGACGGCGACGATGATGATGATGATACTCCTACAGCTACTGCTATGACTACCACTGCAACAACTGATACTTTTACTACTAATGGTGTAGCTGTGGCTGTTTACACAGAAACAAATGTTTTTAAAAGACTAATGAGGCCTCAAGCTCCTCTTTTTCTGGACAGCCATAGCCAGAGAACCAATGAATATTGACAGAGTCATAATAAAAAACACAACAAGCTTCAAAGGCTTTCAAGTGACATTATATGTGTATGTATTTATAAATCTATATCTATCTATCGATCTATCTATATATCGATCGATCTATCGATCTTTCCATCCATTCATCGACCGACCGACCGACTGACCTACCAAGCGACCGACCTACCTACCTATCTAAACGCTGAAAGAATCATCGTATATTGCATAAGCAGACTCACAAATGTGCGTGCGTGTGTGTATGCGCCCCCCCCCCCCCCCCCCCACACACACACAATCATACACAGATTCAGATTCATACAGAGAGAGAGAGAGTGACACAGAGAGAGAGAGAGAGAGAGAGGAGAGAGAGAGAGAGAGAGAGAGAGAGAGAGAGAGAGAGAGAGAGAAAAGAGAGAGAGAGAGAGAGAGAGAGAGAGAGAGAGAGGAGAGAGAGAGAGAGAGGGAGGGTGTCAGAGGAAGTAAGAGTAGGAACAAAATAAAGACACCAAGAGATACAAGCAGAAAAACTGAAAAATATTACAAACAAGACGAAGAACATGATGAGAGAAAGATAAACGGAGGATGAAGCGTAAGACGGAAAACAGCGTGACAATAAGAAGTTTTAGATGTCTGAAACCAAATAATACCTCTCGACAGCCAATCGCAGCACACACAAAAAACGTGGCACTTAAAGTGCTGTACAGACTGAGTGGGTGGACTGTTCTCTTTTTATTTTTTCCAAGATTAAACCCCAGAGAAAAAATTCCAGTCTAGCCATCTCTTATTATAAGCCAGATAACGCCATTCCTTGTATATCGTTTAGTCATTTATTTATGTATTTTTTGTCTCAATATTTTGTGTCTCATTAGTGTTGCCATACACACTTTTGCCGCCAGAGTTCTGCCATACACACTGCACTCATTCCCCAAAACACATCCCTAACAAGTGCCCTGTAGTAGCCTCTGCACGAGCAAAGCACTGGCAGCGGTCAACACCAGGTCAATATCATGTATCCATCAGAAACGTTGAACCACTGCTGAGTGACTGGTGGTGCTCAGAGGTGCTCGTTCTCATCCACCACACGCAGACACCCCACCTGCCAAGCCCTGACAACAATAACAGCACAGTCGTGGCGACAGCAGGTTGAGCGTCCCCCTCTACTCCAAAACAGTCGCCAGGACCTTGTTGACACTGGTATGAAGAGTCGAAGTGGTCACTGGTAGAGCAGAAATCAACACTAACCAAGAGATCAGAACACTGCTGGCATCAGATTCTTTCCAGATATTCTAGTAATACAAACTCACCACAGGTACAGATGAAAGAAAAACTAGACTGATGCCACCATTATTCTAACTTAACGATCAACAGAACTTCGATCGAAAGCGTATTCGCAATCCACGATTGGATGGTTAAAAAAAACGGAGAGTATCCACATTCACCGATTGCCTGAGTTTAATTTATTCTTCCTCTGATTTCATTCCACTAAAATCTTGCGACCAGTTTCATTCACGTCTCTACATGCAAGCAAGAGAATCCTCTAATGGATAACATCTTCTATTTCACCTTGGAACGGGTCTAAAACTTTTTCCTTTATTTACCAATTATCATTCGTCGTTCTTCTCCGAGTCTATTAGTCGCCTGATACGTCTTCATGATCTACTTCTGTTAGTAACGTATGGGCGGAGAGAGAGAGAGAGAGAAAAGAGAGAGAGAGAGAGAGAGAGAGAGAGAGAGAGAGAGAGAGAGAGAGAGAGAGAGAGAGAGAGAATGAGAGAGAGAGAGAGAGAAACACGTACAACAACCCCTCTCAAATACATCCCTACCTCCATGTCACGGATATACACCCTTAACACAGAACGAAACACGCACATTAAAGCAACCAAGAAAAGTCTTCATTCTTTATAACGTTAGTGCCAGAACCAGCGCCAGCCATTCGAAGAAGCGAGGTAATGCAGTCCCTCACTTATCACAAACAGCTCTGTCTTGTTTTCTTTTTGTGCTAAGTAAATGACAGACAAATGTTCAATGATTTCCAGTCAGTCAGAACATCTAGACGGTAAATTTATGGCTGACTTCTTTTTCAATGTTAAAATACCTGATAGTAGGAGTGGCATTCTAGTAGCTGACATGAAAGTTTTTTTTTTACCCCGCGTTAATTCTCCACTGAGACCATGGACAGAGTGCACTTCCAATGTAGAGGACACTTACAGGCAGACAGACATACAAACAGAGAGAGAGAGAGAGAGAGAGAGAGAGAGAGAGAGAGAGAGAGAGAGAGAGAGAGAGAGAGAGAGAGACAGAGACAGAGAGAGAAACAGATACTGTGAAACACTATGTGACAGAGATAGGTAGATAGATAGAGAGAGAGAGAGACAGAGAGAGAAAGAGAGAGATAGATAGAAAGACAGAGAGAGACAGAGACAGAGAGAATAGACACTGTGAAACACAAAGCGTCGTTCTTCTCCGTGTCTATTAGTCGCCTGATACGTTTAGATGATCTACTTCTGTTAGTAACGTATGGGCGGAGAGAGAGAGAGAGAGAGAGAGAGAGAGAGAGAGAGAGAGAGAGAGAGAGAGAGAGAGAGAGAGAGGAGAGAGAGAGAGAGAGAAGAAGAGAGAGAGAGAGAGAGAGAAGAGAGAGAGAGAGAGAAGAGAGAGAGAGAGAGAGAGAACGAACGAAATTTTATTTTACCAGGGTAATGAGATAAGCAATACAAATGCTTTTTTCCACCCAGCCCTGGGGCAAAAAGACAAAACATGTAAAGATCAAATTAATGCATTTAAAGATCAAATTAATGCAAACACACATATAAAAAGAACAAAGTATAACAAGATCTTGTACAGTTCAAAACAAATATTAGCTATTGTTCAGAGAGAGAGAGAAGGAGAGGAGGAGAGAGAGGAGAGAGAGAGAGAGAGAGAGAGAGAGAGAGAGAGAGAGAGAGAGAGGTAAGGTAAGGAAATGATGCTTATAGCCCAGCCGAGAGAGAGAGTGAGAGAGAGAGAGAGAGAGAGGAGAGAGAGAGAGAGAGAGAGAGAGAGAGAGAGAGAGAGAGAGAGAGAGAGAGAAACTACACATCTTCGTTTGAAATCTCGCGCATCAGTGCCATATCTGGTTGATAAGATCAGATACTTGATAATACCAGAGTGTCTGAGTGCCTCCGTATGATTCACAGCCAATCGGATTAGACAGGCAATTCACTGGCGATTTTTCTTGGATTCTCATGTCACTCTCCGCGTCCAGAAAACATCACACCAGCCCTCCTCTGGAGGGAGATTGCCACTTGTTCGGCAACGCAATCAATGAGGTTGGCATCCTGGTCCAGCACTCGTGATCAAGAGTTGCTCCCGTGGACTTGTGACTTGGGAACAAAATTATACATTAATTTTACACTGCTGATTTTCTTCACCTTCTTTTTCTTTACCTGAAGGACTTCACACAGCTCGACAATAAATGTTTACTTTTTACATCGTTGCAGAGAAGGTTCAAACATCTGGAATCTTTTTGGAACTGATTCTCGTTTGCGAAATTTGACTCTTTTAAACTACCCACAGGTTAAGTGATTTTTGCACTCATTTGATCAAACTCTAGAAGTTTTAATTCCTTAAGATTCAAAGGTATCACTTTAGCACATGATTCCTGGACACTCATGAAACAGAGTGATCTTCACTTGTTTTAACATGATCTACAAAGCAGCATGTAGAGTGAATATGATTCTACTGATTCTAAAATACATCACGGACAGCGCAACAATTTGGAAACAATTCACTATCACGAAATGACTGCCCAGATATGGCCTGTCTAGATTCGCTGGGCTATAAGCAAAGTGGTTTAACTGGACTCTATCCACTGATTAGTTATCCTGGATACACGCCAGTTACTGGATTGATGCTTCACTCAATCCTTTGTGGAGATTGTCAACAAACAGCTGTGGAGACACTGGTTATATACAAATAAACAGATCCGTTTGAAGTCTGGTCATTGATATACCAATGACCATACAGTTATAAATATTACCATCAACAATTTTTTTTCCTAATGGTGTTTGGAAACAGAGAATGAGGTCACTACACTGAACTGACCATCCGTTCAGGAATACTTTACCACTCTTGTATATGTTCTACTGTTGTTATTCCCATATGTCAGACTACATGTGCAGAGTAAGTTACATCCAATTCGAAAAGAATACACAAAATTACACACTATCATCGATAAGTAAATATAAAAAAGAGTCGATTCATTTTATAAACCAAACCAAAGCAAAGATTTCTATGTCACATGCATATACATTGAAACATAAAATTTTTTCAATTAAAACACCTTACCATTTTTTTGTATACTGGGGAAGCAATGTTCTGCAAACTCTCACTCTTCTTCAAATTCTGGCATCATCTTTCTTATTATAATCTTATTCAAACAAAATCATCATTGTTTTGTAGTCTGCCACCACCTAGCAATACAAAATCATACTCCAAGTTATTTACGGGTAAACCATATTTCTAACCAAGCTCTGCTAAATGGTGTGTCAACTCAAGTGATAAAAAACAACACAGCCAAGAACGTGAGATGAGGTCGCAGAGGAAATATTGACATTTCTCCTCCCTCTTCCGGTGATTCATCAGCACTAAATGATGCTACCGTTCCCAAATGTTAAACCCATCATCATGTGCCCCCCCCCAAAAAAAAAAAAAAAAATCTCTTTGCAGAACAGTTAAGTGTGTTTTGGAATAAGCATATGCATACAAAATTTAACAAAAATCCTGTACCCCTTTAGCAATCTTTTTGTTTTGCGCGCGCGCGCGCGACAGAGAGAGAGAGAGAGAGAGAGAGAGAGAGAGAGAAGAGAGAGAGGAGAGGAGAGAGAGAGAGAGAGAGAGAGAGAGAGAGGAGAGAGAGAGAGATGGGGGTTGCTTGTGTCCTCGACGTGTCGCCATATATCATAGCAGGGTGATTTGCTGTGGGCAGGCAGGAGTTAATGTTCCTTGATGCAGCCATGAATGCAAACGTCGTTGGAATATTCTATGCATGTGATCAGAGGCCAGGACCTGCACAAAGCTCGCATTCTTCTTTAAACGGGTCGCGTGGCTCTACCCCGGTTCACCCCCAGACACGGACTCTTCTTTCCGCCACACCGTTTACATGCCGTTGCAGTAACACCACTAAAAAGTTTTCATATATCTGTCCGTCTGTCTGTCGTTCTATGTATCTACTACATCATAAAATAAATATCTTTTCTCTAGTGTATGTAAATAAAAAATATACAAGCAAATCCCTGCATACTTCAACACTGGCAAGAAATCATGCTACGTACTAAGGTGCATCACATACCTATTTATGTGGTGTGTATGTGGGATGGGGTGGGGGTGGGAAAGGTGGGCATGCACTTACATGCGTGTGTATGTGTGTGTGCATGGTTGCATGTAAGCATATCTCCCTCTCTGTCTGTCTGTCTGTCTGTCTGTCTGTCTCTCTCTCTTTCTCTCTCAGCTTGAACACATTTTACAGCAACATTACATTCATAATACCATGTTGTAGTAACCAGTAAGAAAGCATTGTGTTTTACTGTTGTTCTACTAAGTGAGCCAGGATT
>CM031603.1:35518133-35520633 GCA_018398815.1 Conus ventricosus
AATTAAAAGCCATGTTGTTTTTTAAAGATCATTTTGTTTGTAAACATTCTGAGATGACGCTTGTGTCTTGTGGAATAGACATCAGATCCGTGGTGACTCACAGATCCGCTGTATGTGCAACTAAAATCAAGAAAAACATTACCAGCATATATTCAGAGATCACTTCATTATGGTATATGTTCACTGGTATATCAGTTATCAAACTCGAAAGAAAAAAGACTTCAGACGAGAGCCTAATGGTACACTACAATATACAGTTCCTTCAGAGGACTTTCTATCGTTCAAGTCAACACCTTTTGCTAAGTTCCCAACAGCTGGATATTGCCTGGGACCTAAAGCATACAAAGTCAAATTTTTAACATGATATTTTGTGGTCCATGAGATCAAAGTTGCTGGTTTTTCAAATCGAGGAAACAATTACAATAGTCCTAAAATCGGTGGCAGACAGTCAAATCATACGTCACAGAATAGAGTGAATTGAGTGTGGCAAGAGTGATACTGGCGAAAGTAAAAATTTTAAGGGATTGAAGCGATACGTAAAAGGCTTAGACAAACTGTTAGTAAAGACATTTCTGTATAATTGCTTGAGACTGTAGAAATTCTTGACACTGGCACTTGAATAAAGTCATCTGATATTAAAATCGGAAATGAAATGAGGTAGGGAACAGTAAACGATAATAGTAAACAAGTGGGGTATGTTTTGCTCCCATAAGGAAACCTAACACAGAGTAACTTTTATTCAAGACTGGCACAGCCTTTTTAACTTGAATAAAGTCAGACAAATACATGGACGAACAATCTAATAGTGGGGGAAAAACAAGCGCAGGCCAACAACTGAACTGTCTGGCGAAGATTTGGACTTGAGGGGAGGGGAGAGGGAGTTTGAAGATGGAGAAACTGGGAAAATGAAATTAAAAAAAAAAAAAAAATGTTATAGATATGTAAACTCTTCTCTAGCTGCATAAGGGAACCATCGCAATCCCTTTTGAAGGCAGATATATTTGTATTGCCTGCTCCGAGGCCTTTCGCCCGCTGGATCGGGACTCATCAGGGAGACACGGCTGGTGAGTCCCGATCCAGCGGGCGAAAGGCCTCGGAGCAGGCAATACAAATATATCTGCCTTCAAAAGGGATTGCGATGGTTCCCTTATGCAGCTAGAGAAGAGTTTACATATCTATAACATTTTTTTTTTAAAATTTCATTTTCCAGTTTCTCCATCTTCAAACTCCCCTCTCCTCTCCCCTCAAGTCCAAATCTTCGCCAGACAGTTCAGTTGTTGGCCTGCGCTTGTTTTTCCCCCACTATTAGATTGTTCGTCCATGTATTTGTCTGACTTTATTCAAGTTAAAAAGGCTGTGCCAGTCTTGAATAAAAGTTACTCTGTGTTAGGTTTCCTTATGGGAGCAAAACATACCCCACTTGTTTACTATTCATCTGATATTAGATCAGACGAGAAAACGTTTTGTTCAAAACACAAGTTGTAAATGTATATAGGACACTTCACGATGGAATGTAAACCAAAATTTAGAACCGAAGCATGTTAATCGTCAAAACCCGTGGCGATCTTGTTATTCAATTTTTAAACTTAAAGGAACAAACTTCATGAACAGCTAGTAATGGAACGGCGATGAAGCGACTGCTTAAATCGAATTTGACAAATTAATTGGGAACTGCTGTTGCCCAGTGCCCCAAAGATGGAAAGCTGTCAACTTTCTGCATCAGAAAACAACTGTTGGACATATTAGCAGACAACATGGCTGCAGTGGTAAATGATTTTTGTTTTGACTTGCCTGCAATTTCATTAGCGCCAGAGTGATGCTATGTCCCCATTAGCATTTTTGATTTTCATAGAACATTCGGAACGAGTAACTCTGATACTCCGTTTTATTGCTTTTTACTGTCTGCTTCCTAAAATACAACCTTTCAGTGCTTTTTTTTTTTAAATTAGGGATACTATAATGGTGATGCCTTGTTTTATCCACTAAGGAACTTTTCTTGACTATCTTATTTCCAAGCGGAATATGTATAATACAGATGAAGAGCGAGCGAGCGAGCAAGCGAGCGAGAGAGAGATAGATAGATAGAGATAACGATAACGATAATTTATTCAGAAAGGCCACAGCCCCATTTGAAGGGGGCGAGTATTAAAGAACATAGTTAAACAAGGTATTTCATCACAAAAATTTAAACATTCTCAACATATGCAAATTACCTATGTCAAATCACTCCTTCTTTTAAATGATTTGTACAGATATAAAGCAAGATTTCTTGCAACGTTGTAATTTTTTGACGACAAAAGACAGACTAACTTGAACAGTGCTGGACGTCGATGATATTTTAACGGAATAAGTTTTTGTCGTAGGTCAGCCAGAACAGGACATAAGAATACAAAATGAAGTTCATCTTCCCTACCAGATTTACACAGTGGACACAACAAATCATTTTCTGTATGGATATTATATCGTTGACGATGTACAGCAATATCCGATACACCAAACC
>CM031603.1:35530633-35533133 GCA_018398815.1 Conus ventricosus
GTTACCAAGAAAGACACAGACTCCACAACAAGTTACAAACAAGAGACTGGCACCACACCCAGTCAAAAAGAAGGAACAGACAGAGATCAATTCGCAAAGAAGATACAAACAGCACACCCATTGAAATAAAGAAAGAAACACTCTCAGGCATCGGCTGTTTACCCTTTTTGGCTTATTCTTGTTATTGTTTTGTTGTCCATATTGTTGTTGAGTTTCCTGTTTAAGTCGAACCAAGTGGGCTGTGGTCCCTTTTGACCAGCATGAAGGGCTGACTGGGATACACACCCCGACTGGTGACTCTCAGCTTTGACACAGCTGAACGTGAACTGCTCGTGGGCCCAGTCGCCCATACTCCGCTGCTGCTTCTTTTAGCCGTCAGGTGGATTCAATTGAGTTTTTGGTTTCTAGGAGTGCCTGTAGAATTATTCAAAATTCAAAACTTCCGCGTTATTTTGTATGTTGTAATCCTTTCTTTTCCAAATACTGCCAACATCTGTATCTATCTACCTACCTATCTATCAACGAATCAGTCAATCAATCAATCAATCAATCAATCAATCAATCAATCAATCTATCTAACTATCTATCTGTTTGTTTTCTTTAAATATTCTTAGTCAAATGATCCCTATCTCCCCTCTTCTCCAATCTGCAAGCAAACAAACAAAGAAAATGAAAAAGATTGTAATTTATAACCACAAAAAGGGACATAGACCAGGATTGTTTTCTCTACAGAAAGGGACATAGACCAGGATTGTTTTCTCTACAAAAAGGGACATAGACCAGGATTGTTTTCTCTACAAAAAGGGACATAGACCAGGATTGTTTTCTCTACAAAAAGGGACATAGACCAGGATTGTTTTCTCTACAAAAAGGGACATAGACCAGGATTGTTTTCTCCAGCCCTGCTGCCTGTCCTGCCCGTGCGGATGATGTCAGCACCGTGTGTGATGCCCTGGTCGTTTCCCTCTCCCTCCCCCTCTGTGCAGACAACTGACCTGGAATGGTTGCAGAAATAGATATGTGACTTACCTTCACCGTATGGTATGAGTGATGAATGGACAGCAGTAAGGTGGTGTGTAAAGTGGCCTGGGCGAGCAAAACAAACTTTAAGTCTTAAACTTTGAAAAGGATATGCAGAATCCTCTCAAAACTGTATAATGAAAGATAGGGAAATGAACTGGAAGAGACTTTTTGTGTTTGCTGAAAACATTGTTATTGAATTCCTGGGCCAAGGCTGTGTCCTCCTAATGATTCAGTTTCAAACGAGAGTCTCACTGTTTTGCTATTGTGGAACTGGTTTTGACCAGCTGGGAGTTGGACGTGAGCCCAAGGAGTTTATCTTTGACTTCGAAGGAATCCTGCCCTGGGACTCTAGATCCTTTAGTGAATCCTCTCGAGAAGGGTGTTACATGAGTTATGGAAAGCATTGAGTCACAAACTGTTCTCTTCCACTTTGGAAAGTCTTTCTTTACCTTGATGAGCTGTTTGTGGTCTCAGTATTCTAATTTTAGGAGTAAAATTGACTGCTCCCCTTCGCGTTGGGTGTGGTCGCTCATTAGTAGATGCATGTCTTATTTGAAGACATTTCCAACAGTAACCCCCTAGGATAAAAAGCTACTGAAATACCCTCTGGGATATGAGACTCCTAAGTCCCCTGTATTGTGACCCTGTTTCATGCCATTCTCCTGATTATGCGCATGCGTGTGTGTGTGTGTGTGTGTGTGTGTGTGTGTGTGTGGTGTGTGTGTGTGTGTGTGTGTGTGTGTGACTAAAATATTTATTGGTTTAAACTGTATGTGAAGTCGTGATGTCAAACCCGAATCTCTGTCTTGCTATCTGTTAAATAGGCGGTGAAAGTTCTCTTTGTATTCTCTGCTCTTACTCAACAGATTCCCTTATTCACACATGCAAACACCAGCGCATTCAGATAGAGAGGAACAGTTTATATAAAACACACACACACACACACACACACACACACACACACACACACACACACAATCACACAGAAGAAACAGATACAACACCAAGTCATACAGAAAGAGTCTGATGGATACCATATCAAGTCACATATAAGAGACAAACACCCACCAAGTCACACAGAAGAGAAAGCCATTTCACCAAGCCACTGAGAACAGGCAGACACTACACCAAGTCATACAGAAGAGACAGATACCACACAAAGTCACTCACCAAGTCACAAATAAGAGAGACACCACGCTTAATCACTCAAAGAAAGGCACGTAACGTACCAAATCACAGAGATAAGACACACATCACACCAAGTCACAAACACAATACAGACACTACAGCAAGTCACAGAGAAGAAGAAATAAGCGCAACACTAGGTTTCAAAGAAGACAAATACCAAACCAAGTCGCAAAAGTAGAGACAACACCAAGTCTCAAAGACGAGCCAGACACCACACCCAATTACAAGAGAAGAGAAAGACGCTACACAAAGTCACAGAGTAACACACCATGCCAAGTCACAAAGAAGA
>CM031603.1:35535633-35540633 GCA_018398815.1 Conus ventricosus
GAGCACCGTGTCTTCCCTCTTCCGGCGGAAGGTGGCCACTTTTCCGGCCACCTAATCAATGACGCGAGATTGCTAATCTAGTATTGGGGATCAGAAGTTGCCCATGAGGATAAAGACTTGGCTGCAAAATTGTGCATTCACAAATGCACTTTTTCTTTCTTTCCATTTCTCTCTTCAAGACAAAAGGTATAGTAACTCTCAATATCATTCCTCCCCACACACCCACACAGTTACTTGAAAAAATGTAAAACCTCATACATCATCCTGAAAGGCATTTTCTTTTGATTATTGTCTTAGGACGAGTAGTGATTAACCCATTATTTCAATGTTTACTGTTTGTTGCAAAACCTTAAGAAGCGATGATTACAAGCTCATACTTCCCCAAGATGATCAGACATAGAGGTCAGCAGGGAGGGGGAAAGGGGTATGGGGTTTATACAACTGATGTGTCGAATAATCAATATCCCACTACCATCCATTCCCAGTCCTTGACAGTTGCCACTATTTCTCTGCACTTCTTCTGACATTATTTCCAAAATATTTCAAGCACAACTTCTCTTTCTCTGTCACATCAATTTAGAGTCAGAATGTAATTTAGGTCTGTGACACATACTGTCAACAGAGAATTAATTAATGTTCAATATGCATTAGAAAAATTTGTTATTGTTCGTCTTTACAAAGGGGAAAAGGGTGATGAAATTATGGACCAATATTCCTGTCAAGAAAAGAGTGAATACATGGACTTAACAAACTTCAAAATGGCGAGATAGCTGGCCCTTTTTATCCCCTCTCTGTTTAAAAAAAATGCATGCGCGCGCGCGCGTGCGTGCGTGCGTGCGTGCGTGTGTGTGTGTGTGTGTGTGTGTGTGTGTGTGTGTGTGTGTAGGGGGAGTGGCATGGGGTGTTCTCCACTAACAGACATGGAACTGGTTGACAATGTCACAGCTCTGATGTGGCGTCCTGTGGTCGGCTGAGCAATAAACAACATCATGGCCTAAGGGGTTCGACTGCAAGGATTGAAAATCAACATGGTCAAGAACACGAGATGAAATTGCTGAAGAGATCTTGACATTTCTTCTTCCTTCTTCATCGATTCATTGCTTTTGCACGTTTTCACTTGCATAGCTTGTGATCCCTACAGAACAGAGCAGATATTGTTATGAAATCAGCAACGAGAAGTACATTCGAATCTCTCTCTCTGTCAGTCTGTCTGTCTGTGAAAGCGTGTGTGTGTGTGTGTGTGTGTATGTGTGTGTGTGTGTGTGTGTGTGTGTTTGTGTGTGTGTGTGTGTGTGTGTGTGTGTGTGTGTGTGTGTGTGTGTGTGTGTGTGTGTGTGTATGTGTATGTTGTGTGTGCGATGTGCTCCTGTGTATATGCGAGTGTTTGCATGTGTAGCTCTTTTAACTACACACACACACACACACACACACACACACACACACACACACACACACCGGTAGAGAAAGAAATAGAGAGAGAAAGAGAGAGAGACAGAGACAGACAGAGCCAGAGAGTGTTTGCATGTGTAACTATTTAACTACACACACACACACACACACACACACACACACACACACACACACACACACACACACACACCAGAAGAAAGAGAGAGAGAGAGAGAGAGAGAGAGAGAGAGAGAGAGAGAGAGAGAGAGAGAGAGAGAGAGAGAGAGAGAGATACGGATACGGATGATTTATTCAATATAGGCCACGGCCCCTTATGAAGGGGTGGATTAAACATGTACAAAAAGTGATAACATAAACATATCAGAAAAAAAGGAATGAAAAACAGTACTTAATCAAGAACATGCTAAGTTCCGGCGTTTATAAGCTTTATATAAGTACAATGCAAGCTTTTTTACAACATTTTCTTTTGTGCAAGATATGAGTAAGATGAGTCTAAACAAGGATGGTTGTCGATAATAACTAGGAGGGATGAATTCATCTCTAAGATCACTCAAGGCAGTACACTGCAGTACAAAATGAACTTCATTTTCACACGCGTTTTTGCATAATGGACAGGTAAGATCAGAATTGGAATGTTGCCTGTAACGAAAATGATGAACTACGATATCCGATATTCCAAATCTAAACCTTGTCACTATAAATTTCAGATGTCTGTCCATTTTCATTGACAAGTAAGTCGGAATACAGTGTGAGGAGTTATATTGTCTATACAAATCAAATCTAGTACTATCATTCATGTGGGAATTCCATTCTTGCCATCTGATATCAACCAGCCTGGTACGGAGCGTTCGAATAAAGGTCGGTTCATCTCCTACTCCCTGATTTAACCAGGCATAACCGAAACCCAGTTCTTGTAGTCTAATTCTCATTTTTGTGGCCCAGTTTATTTTTCCCCTGGCATCTAGATTACACAGCATGTTGTAAGCTTTCTTCGGTAATCTACAATCATTCATTTGTAACAGTTTTAACCAGTACCTAACACATCTAACTGTGGAATTCAAGTATATTGGGTATCTGTTAGTTTCCCCGTAAACCAAATCATTGGACGTTTGTATTGAAACACCAAGAAACCTCTTCAGGGCAAATAAATGGACTTTCTCACAATCGACTGCAGCTTTATCCAAACCCCAAATTTCAGCACCGTATTGAACAATGGGTTGTATTTGGGAGTCAAATAATTTCACAAATACTTCGAATGACTGATTTCCCAAACTTGATAGTTTCCTCATTATACACAAAACAGCGTGCTTTGCTTTACTTGCAAGATCTTTACAAGCAAAGTTAAAGCTTAATCGGGTTGAAAAATAGATTCCTAAATATTTGTATACATTTACGACTGGCATAGTTATTCCGTTATAATTCCAGTGTTCTCTTGCTCCCAGATAGCCACCCTTTCTGAATACAATTATATTACTCTTCTGCATATTTACTTTGAGTTGTAGAGAAGCAGCAGCGCGCCCTAAATTATTCAACTGTGTTTGTAGACCAATAACTGTTTCAGATAACAAAACAACATCGTCTGCTAGAAGAAGAATAAACAGTTCTAAAAGGTCATCCGTAAATTGGGCTCCATGTCTACCATTATTTATAACTTCAGATGTTAATTCGTTAATAAACAAAGAAAAAAGAATAGGACTACATACGTCACCTTGTTTAACACCACTAGTACACATAATATAATCTGTCAATTTCCCTCCACTTCTTACTCTAGATTTTACACAATTATACATACTTACTATACATTTAAATAATTTACCATGAATACCATTTTTTAACAGAATAGGCCATAAAATGCTTCTATTAATAGAATCGAAAGCTTTTTCAAAATCAATGAAAGCAACATATAGTTTACGATTGAAAGAGAATTGCTTTTGAATAAACGCCATCAGGGTAAACATATGATCAACAGTAGAATAATTACGTTTAAATCCAGCTTGGTATTCTCCCGTAAGATTATTTTCCTCTACCCATTCCTGTAACCTACGGTTAATGATAGTGCTATACAACTTACTAGAAGCATCACAAAGAGAAATGCCTCGGTAGTTATTGGGATTGTTTGCATTTCCTTTCTTGTACAGGGGTATAATAATGGATTCTGACCAATTCTCGGGATAAATTCCTTTATCAAATAGAGAGTTGAAAAACGTTACTAGAAAATGCAAAATAGGATCAGATTTACTACAGTATTTCAAGAACTCTCCAACAATACCATCCGGTCCAGCAGCTTTATGGTGTTTGATTTTCCTCATGGCATACAAAACTTCTTCTTTGGAAATTGGGCGATTAAAATACATTTCAGTTTCTTCATTGTGTTCACATCGTAATATACCATCAACAATTGTGTTATTAGTCAGTAGTGTTTTAAAATGGTCGAACCAAGTATCTATACTGATGCTATTTGGAGGTTGATTTTGTTTTAAAGAAATCTTTTCACAGTGTCCCAAAACTGTTTTTGACTATTTACAGATGATAATAATTCCGACATTAAATTTTCATTAAACTGTTTCCTCTTTCTCTTTTGTAAATGCTTATATTCACGTCTTGCCTTACAATACTCGTGACGATCTTCAGCGTCATGCGAACGCAGCGATTATTCAGCAATCCACGAACATGTGATTTACAGGCTCTGCACTCTGCATCAAACCAGTCTTTAGGTCTGTCACTTTTCGTACATCTTACTTGTTTTTTCATGCATTCCCCAGCTTCCCTTATACATATGTTAAAGTGACACAGTGCTTCGTTAATGTCAAAATCAATTAAGCTGATTGCAAATGCCATTTTATCCTGTAAATGTTTTGACGTTATATTATCACAGAATACACCTATATAATCATCATTCCACACATATTTTTCCATGATAAAGCTATTCGTATCTAAACTAGTATTTGGGTTATCTTCACGATTGACATGAAATTCAACAGGCAAATGGTCTGATTCAATACGTTCACACACGTTCAGCACACACGAATCACTTAAACACGCAAATAATTCACAAGACATCATAAAATAATCATTAACACTGCAACCATTTTCTGACACGTATGTGTAGCGACCTTCAAGGTCGCCATGACACAATCCATTAAGTATACACAAATCTACAGCAGTACACATATTCAACAACAACTTACCATAATTATTCAACGATTTATCCTGGGAACATCTACCAACATTTAATGGATGACTCGCACATTGCAACTCGAAAATATTATCATTATCTACTCTCTGACAAACATGTGAAATGTTAGAAGTTCTGCTGTTCATATCTCCACACAACAACACATACACGTCATTATAAGTCAATATACAATCAGTTATGTAATCCTCCAGAAGCGCTATACCATTTTCAGTCTCGAAATAAACATAATACGGCGAACCCTCAGGAGGTACATAGGAATAAATATATAGAACATCTTTGTCCAGATCAAACAAGTCCTTTTTAATACGAAATGCACCACAGTTTCGAGATTTGATATGAACTTGTTCAACATATGGTAAAAAGTCATTTCTAATCAGACATACTAAACCACCAG
>CM031603.1:35545633-35550633 GCA_018398815.1 Conus ventricosus
AAGAGACAGAGATCATACCAAGTCACAGAGAAGAAGAGACAGAGATCATACCAAGTCACAGAGAAGAAGAGACAGAGATCATACCAAGTCACAGAGAAGAAGAGACAGAGATCATACCAAGTCACAGAGAAGAAGAGACAGAGATCATACCAAGTCACAGAGAAGAAGAGACAGAGATCATACCAAGTCACAGAGAAGAAGAGACAGAGATCATACCAAGTCACAGAGAAGAAGAGACAGAGATCATACCAAGTCACAGAGAAGAAGAGACAGAGATCATACCAAGTCACAGAGAAGAAGAGACAGAGATCATACCAAGTCACAGAGAAGAAGAGACAGAGATCATACCAAGTCCTAGAAAAGAAGAGACAGAGATCATACCAAGTCACAGAAAAGAAGAGACAGAGATCATACCAAGTCACAGAGAAGAAGAGACAGAGATCATACCAAGTCACAGAAAAGAAGAGACAGAGATCATACCAAGTCACAGAGAAGAAGAGACAGAGATCATACCAAGTCACAGAAAAGAAGAGACAGAGATCATACCAAGTCACAGAGAAGAAGAGACAGAGATCATACCAAGTCACAGAAAAGAAGAGACAGAGATCATACCAAGTCACAGAGAAGAAGAGACAGAGATCATACCAAGTCACAGAAAAGAAGAGACAGAGATCATACCAAGTCACAGAGAAGAAGAGACAGAGATCATACCAAGTCACAGAAAAGAAGAGACAGACCCCACGCCAAGTCACGGAGAAAAAGAGACGGACACAACATCAAGTCACAAACAGAAGAAACCATGTCACAGTGGAGAGACAAACACGTCAACGTACAAAGAAAAGACAGGAACCACATCAAGTCACAGTAAAGAGACAGACATCACACCAAGTCATAACGAAGAGACAGAATAACACCACATAACACAGAAGAGACAGACATCACACCAAGTCATAACGAAGAGACAGAATAACACCACATAACACAGAAGAGACAGACACCACATCAAGTCACAGTAAAGAGACAGACACCACACCAAGTCATAACGAAGAGACAGAATAACACCAGATAACACAGAAGAGACAGACATCACACCAAGTTATAACGAAGAGACAGAATAACACCACATAACACAGAAGAGACAGACATCACACCAAGTTATAACGAAGAGACAGAATAACACCACATAACACAGAAGAGACAGACATCACACCAAGTTATAACGAAGAGACAGAATAACACCACATAACACAGAAGAGACAGACACCACACCAAGAAATAACGAAGAGACAGAATAACACCCTATAAAACAGAAGAGACAGACATAACACCAAGTCATAACAAAGAGACAGAATAACAGCACATAACACAGAAGAGGCAGACAAAACACTACGTCAGAGAGAAATAGGCCCCTTCACCAAATCACACAGAAGAACAGACAACATGGCAAGTCACAGAGAAAAACAGTCAACATGACAGGTTACACAGAAGAGGCAGACTACTCTGCAAGTCATAAAGAAGAGACAGTCACTATACGAAGTCACAAAAAAGAAGAGACAGACACAACAACTAAAAGACAAGAAAAGACAGACACCACACTAAGTCACAAAGAAAAGACAGACACCACACTAAGTCACAAAGAAAAGACAGACACCACACTAAGTCACAAAGAAAAGACAGACACCACACTAAGTCACAAACAAAAGACAGGCACCACACTAAGTCACAAAGAAAAGACAGACACCACACTAAGTCCCAAAGAAGAAAATAACTATACCAAGTCACAAAGATCAGACAGACACCACACCAAGTCACAAAGAAAAGACAGACACCACACTAAGTCCCAAAGAAGAGAGTCACTATACTAAGTCACAAAGATCAGGCGGACACCACACCAAGTCACAAACAAAAGACAGACACACACCAGGTCACAAACAAAAGACATACACAACACCAAATCACAAAGAAGGGACAGACACCACACTAAGTCCCAAAGAGAGAGAGAGAGAGAGAGACACCTCTTCAAGTTATAAAGAAGAGACAGACACCACACCAAGTAACAGACAAGAAGAGACAGACACTACACTAAGTAACAAAGAAGAGACAGACACTCAATAAGTAACACAAAAAAGACAAACACCATACCAATACACAAAGGAGGCACAGACACGCACCAAGTCACAATGAAGGGATAGATGCCACACCAATTCGCAACCAGGAGGAAAAAAACCCACCAACCACGTCACAACCAGAAGACAAACACCACACCAAGTTACAACAAGGAGACAAACACCACACCACGTCACAAAAAAACAACAACAGACAGACAGAACAACTGAGTCACACAGAAGAGACAGACACCACACGATACACAGAAGGGAACAGGTGGGGAGATTCAGGGAGGAGACGACTCCACATCGTCACTAGTCACTGCCCTTCGGGGAGCCCCCCACTCCTACACCATCTGAGCCAAATGGATGGACACTTCTCTCCGTCTGTCGTCACTGGACACCTCACGTTACATCCTCCTCCCCGACGACGTGTCGCTATCTGAACAAAGGGCAGGAAATACAGAAAGAGAACAGGAACCGGCGACCAATCTTTCAACACTATTGCCTGCAGCTGTTCTCGTGAAAGTGTCCCTATCTGACTCGCTGAAAGAACTGTTGACGTGTCTTCATGTTTGTAGCGTTGTTTTTCTCTTCAAAACTGTCCCTCCTTTTCCCCTCTTCCTCTCTATCTCACTGCGCTTGTTTGTCTGCCTGCGTCTGTGTTTGTGGGAGTGAATGTGTGTATTCGCACGTATTCATTTAACAAATGTGGTATGAGTGTGTGCATAATTGTATGTATGCACGCACGCATGAGTGAGTGTACGTATGCGTCTGAGACCGTGAAGGAGAGACAGAGGAAGAGGCAGGGAAGGACACACACACACACACACACACACACACACACACACACACACACACACAGAGTGAAAGAGAGAGTTAGCATATGTGTGTGTGTGTGTGTGTGTGTGTGTGTGTGTGTGTGTGTGTGTGTGTGTGTGTGTGTGTGTGTTTGTGCGCGTGCGTGCGCCCACGCATAAACATTTTTTGTGTGTGTATCTGAGGATGTGTGTCTGCGCATACATGCCTCCATGAAAGACAAAGAAAAACAAAAAAGAGACAGAAAGATCGACAGACGACAGACATGAAGGTAGAGGGATTAAGGAGAAGGCGCAAACATGATGGCAGAGAGGTCTAACTGTTTCATAATCAGCACGTCCCTCTGATATTCCTAAACAAAACGCGATCGTGTCTATTTTCAGAGCATCAGAATATAGAACCAGAGGGCCGTGACGTGCAGACCAAGTGAACAAGAAAGAAAACCATTTCCTGCCTAAGAAAATAAGAATCTTAACACGGGAACAACTCTGAACTTCATACAAAGCAAAACTCCAGCAGAAAGGTAAACAAGACAGAAATAGCCATTCCACGTCCTCTCATAGTAAAATGTATGCAAGAATAAACAACGCAATTGGCTCAAACATGCGCCAAAGACCGGCGTGGGGGTGGGGGTGGGGAAGAGAGCAGGGGGGGGTGAGAGAGGGTGAGAGAGAGAGAGAGAGAGAGAGAGAGAGAGAGAGAGAGACAGACAGACAGACAGACAGACAGACAGACAGACAAACAGAAAAATATACAGCACTAGCTAATATGACAGAGAAAAAGAGAGAGAAAGAAGGAGAGAGCGGGGGTGGGGGTGGGGGGCTCCACGAACACATTAAATTTGTACATGCATGCATGCTCTCTCTCTCTCTCTCTCTCTCTCTCTCTCTTGCCCTCACACACACACACACACACACACACACACACACACACACACACACACACACGCGCGCGCGCGCGCGCGCGCACGCACGCACGCACGGACGCGCGCAAGCACGCACGCACACACGCGCACACACACACAAACATTATTTCTTAATATCTGATTATCAAAACGCTATGACACAAATCAGAACCAGCTATTCAGGAGGGAGAAAACAGGGAAATCACAGACAATATTGCCTGCACATCAAAACTTTTCTTGCTTTGTGCTGCAGTACTGAGGAGCAATTGATGGCGCCTAATGCAGGACACCCAGAGACAAATTTGTCATCACATTTTTCAGTGTCAAAATATCAGCAGGAGAAGATGTGTAATTCAGAGGCTCTTACACATGTAATGGAGATTCCAAGTTCCCAACAAACAGATCAACAACGGTCCATATCTTAGCACTAGAACCATTGACAATTCAGCACACCGTCCAGAGCATTTTGTTTCATTGAAGCGGAAAAACATTTTGTTTCATTGAAGTGGAAAAACATTTTTGTTAAAGCGCAAAACAAAACTTGTGTGTTCGCTTGTGTACTAGAATTATGATCTCTCTCTCTCTCTCTCTCTCTCTCTCTCTCTCTCTCTCTCTCTCTCTCTCTCACACACACACACACACACACACACACACCACATACATACACTCACACTACACACACACACACACACACACCACATACATACACTCACAATACACACACCACATGCATACATACACCCACACACACACACACACACACACACACACACACACACACACACACACACACACACACACACAAACACACACACACACACACACACACACAGACTGTGATGCACAATCCCCCCACACACACGTGTGTACGTGCACACGCACAAAACAAACACACACAGATTGAGATACACACACACACACACACACACACACACACACACACACACACACACACACACACACAAGTGAAAGCATCATGTGTAATCTGAACCAATCGTCGTCATCTCTAGACACGCTGTCTAATAACACCAGGGCGCCTGAGGGTGTCATAATGACTCACAGCCATTCAGGTTAGACAGGCCATTGACCAGCACTCTTCAGTGGATTCTGATGTCACAACTCGCACCCAGAAAGCACCGTGTCTTGTCTCTTCCGGCGGAGGTGGCCACGTT
>CM031603.1:35553133-35555633 GCA_018398815.1 Conus ventricosus
AAATATATATCAAATCTTTGCCAAGTCATTACTATAATGACTGAAGAATTGTTAACCTGCACTTGTTTTCCCCCACTACTTAATTGTTCAGCATTCTATTGTTTGGTCAATCAGTGGGAGATTGCATCTCTTAGGAGATCCAAGTAAAGGTTGTTCTGTACAATTCTTAGCCACTCACAATGCTTGGGTTATTGAACAGCAGAGCTGACCACTCAGACTGTTTCATATCTTTTGATCTCCCTTGCATCCTTGAATGGATCCTCAAGCATAGGCTCAAAGATTGTCTACTACATTTTATACTGTTTGAATAATGCTTTTAGTTTTTCAGCAACTTTTTTCTTCTCCACACTTTTGTTTTGTTCCATTTACTACCCTTCGCTGGCTGCTTTGTGGGTGCTGTTGGATTCTTTTTTGAACCCTTGGTGGTGAGAACACCACAGAATTATGGACTGTGGTGTGTCTCTATCTGACACCAAGAGCACAGACACAATCAGCCGTGTCTCCCTGATGAGTCCGATCCAGCGGACGAAAGGCCTCGGAGCAGGCAATACAAATAAATGTGCCTTTGAGAGGGATTACGATGGTTCCCTCAGGCAGCTAGTGAAGGGCTTCTCATAATTATAAATATATTCTCCCCATTTTCTTCATCTTCAATATTTTTTTTTTTAAAGTTCAAATCTTTGCCAAGTCATTACTATAATGACTGAAGAATTGTTAACCTGCACTTGTTTTCCCCCACTACTTAATTGTTCAGCATTATATATATATATATATATCTTTCTTTGGATTCTCTCTTGAGGGCACATAAGACCGTATGGCGAAAGCTTGGCTGTGTCTGGAGTGGCACTGTCTTCATCTGTCCGTGGGCAGGGGTGGTTGGGTCTGTGGGGTGTGCTCGGCAGCTGGGGGGTGGTGTTCGCCGGTGGGCTCTGCAGTCATGAAATACGGGCTGGTACACCCATGGGGATGCTACTTTAAGGCTGTTATGAGCTGCATCCTGTAGTCTGATTTACCTCTGTTCAGGAGCAGTTATGTCCCTTGATATCTTAATGGAGTGTCCTGCGCGTGCCTGTACCCATCGTCAACACAGCGCGGGCCTCCAAGGGTGGTACAGGACTGCTCTAAAGGCAGGTGAAGACAGTGCTTCTCTGGGTCCTCCCCAGCACCTTCTGGTGTTTCTTTTTCTTCTTTGCCTTAACTAGGCTGACCCTGGAGAAAGGTCCAGTGACGGTGGGGAAAGACCCACTGACCACAGGGAAAGTCCTGTTGACAGTGGGAAAGACTGCAACTTTGGATTCTCTCTTGAGGGCACATAAGACCGTATGGCGAAAGCTTGGCTGTGTCTGGAGTGGCACTGTCTTCATCTGTCCGTGGGCAGGGGTGGTTGGGTCTGTGGGGTGTGCTCGGCAGCTGGGGGGTGGTGTTCGCCGGTGGGCTCTGCAGTCATGAAATACGGGCTGGTACACCCATGGGGATGCTACTTTAAGGCTGTTATGAGCTGCATCCTGTAGTCTGATTTACCTCTGTTCAGGAGCAGTTATGTCCCTTGATATCTTAATGGAGTGTCCTGCGCGTGCCTGTACCCATCGTCAACACAGCGCGGGCCTGCAAGGGTGGTACAGGACTGCTCTAAAGGCAGGTGAAGACAGTGCTTCTCTGGGTCCTCCCCAGCACCTTCGGGTGTTTCTTTTTCTTATATATATATATATATATATATATATATATATATATATATATATACACATACATATACATACTGACAGGAGATAGAGGGAGGGAGAGAGAGGGACGGAGAGAGAGAGAGAGAGAGAGAGAGAGAGAGAGAGAGTTTTTGTAAATGCCGGCGGTGTTGGTGTGTGCGTGCGTGTGTGAGGGATACGAGAGTTCATGTTCTCCATATCTGTAAATGATGGTGGTTCATTCTTCTGCCATCACCTCAAGCAGCACGGGGGTAGATGGATAGCTGCTCTTGTAGCAATTGCAGTAAACATGGGTCCTTCCAATTCTAATTTCTGTCGAAACTAATGCATCAGCATCCTTTAAAACAATTCACCACTGTTGTCAATAAGCAGACATAGCCAAACACGATTTTGTGCACGAGAGCCAGCAAGATTTCTCACTCTTTGGTTAAACCACACCGGTACAACCACCATGGTAAAAACTCCTCTTACTGCTCAAGAACTTTGTCTCTAAAAGTTCGTCGTCCCTCGGTGTTTACAAAAGAGACGAATCGAGAGAGAGAGAGAGGTGTTCATTCTTATTCAGACATTGCGACAGTGTGTGTGTGTGTGTAAGAGAGAGTGTGTGTGGTATGAGAATAGAAAAAAACAGAGGAAAGAGAGAGAGAGAGAGAGAGAGAGAGAGAGAGAGAGAGAGAGAGGAGAGAGAGGTTCATACTTATTCAGACATTGCGACAGGATCCTCAAAGGAAAAGCAGGAGATCACACATAATATCACTAGGGCATCAACAGTAACTACTGTGCCAGTTTAAACTACGATG
>CM031603.1:35565633-35570633 GCA_018398815.1 Conus ventricosus
TAAGTTTAAAAAACAACAAACTGGTCCATATCGTCTGACTTGATCAATACCTGATCGCAATGGCTGCTTTTTAGTTGTCTTTTTCTGTCGTTGAAAGTGGATTCATCATTTGCCTTGGATGTTTTTACCTGAGCACAGTCTTGCTTTCTTTCTGCACTGGATCACCGCGCTGTAAAGATATCTGTGGTTGTCTGGGACATAAATAAGTAGCTTGACTACATTCATTCCGAAGCCTACCCTTAAAAGATAATAAATCAAAATGCGATGAATCAGTAAAATAAAAAGAGACATTAATACTAAAATCTTTCACAGAGGTTTCCTGCACCTGTTACCCCCCTCTTCTCCAATGCAACACACAGATGACATGAGACTGGACCCAGTACGTGACCATCAGCAAGGCACCAGCGAAAGCAAATATGGTAAGATTACAGGGAAAAAAAAGAAAATGATGAACTGAGATTACAAACTTTTAGAAATTAAAAAACAAAAACACCTGCAAACTAGCACAATCACGAACAAGACATATCAGATGCAATGTATATCGTCGTTATCCTTAAAGACTCTCTCTCTCTCTCTCTCTCTCTCTCTCTCTCTCTCTCCTCTCTCTCTGTCTCTCACTCTCTCGCTCCCTCCTCTCTTTGTCTTTATATGTCTCTCCCTCCCCTCCCTCCCTCTCTCATTCTCTTCCCCTGCCTCCTCTACCTGGCTCTCTCTGTCTGTCTGTCTGTCTGTCTGTCTGTCTGTCTGTCTGTCTCTCTCTCTCTCTCTCTCTCTCTCTCTCTCTCTCTCTCTCTCTCTCAGAGGAGATACATGGAATATAGATGAAGAAAGTAAAGAAGATGTGGAGAAGAAAACACCAATTCTGGTTTTCATTAGCTCACTGTCTGCTTCCTATCTGTTCGCTAGTTTGCTAACCGACTGCAATGAGTAATACCGTGACACGATATTACCTAATAAGTGTAGGGAGATCAAGTCTTGCTTTCCACATGAAGAAGAGCTCCAGAATGTAAGAAAAGAACAAAGGGATTGTGATTCTTTCTGTCGGTTTATTTTTCCTGCTGTGGGAGCGTGATTTACCTCTTTTTTAAAATCAAAGTAGATTCAGTGAAAAATCATTATCATCATCATCATCTTTTCCACCATTGCCGCCTTACATTACAAACCGCTGGTTTGACCAATGCTGTAATGGGCGTAAGGGCGGTCAAGGATCTCCCTGGCTGCCTTTATTCGGTCAAGACTGAAGAGGAGAGGTTGCAAACCAGCCCAGTTCTTCAAGTTCTCCATTCATGGCTTGATGAGATCCGCCATCTGGTATTCACATTACAGGGTATAGTCACCTAGTGGATCAAGTGTTTTTATACTGAATTATAGGTCTTGATTCTAACTCCACGGAGAACGAGATTTTCTAATACCACAAGGAACAGACCTTTTTAATTATTCCCCATTGCCTGCTGAAATGCCTTGATGGAGACAGTGACAACAAAAAGTTGTCAAAGAAGTACTGAGAGATGAGAAAGATGGAGGAGTGATAGCCTGATAAAAAGAAATATTAGAGAGATGGTTCGGATCACATCATCTCTGTGTGTTGCCATCGCCCGATACATCTGTCCGTTATCAAGCAGTAAAAGCCGAGCGTGCCGTAACGACCGTGCGTACTCATAACGATGCAAATTCACACATTCCTGGGTTACGCATTTCGTTCGTCTATGGCCGCTTTTTATCCCCTGTCACACGACCTCCCGCGGAGAAGGTGCAGGAGGATTTAGGGCCGTTCGTGGAGGTGAGCGCCGGTGGAAAGAGAAGCTTTGTCGTGTTAGAGATGGACGGAGCACAGTTCTGCATTGCAGAGCAGCCCTTAAGGCGGCACTCCTCCTGGTGTTAGTGCTGCACTCTGGCGGAAGTGGACACGTGGTGCCAGGAGGTCACAGTGGACGGTTGTTGATTTGAATACATTTGTAACACATTCCCACAGTATTGGTTTTTTTTTATGGAGCTTTGAGCTCTGCCTTTGGAAACTTGTTTACGTTCATAATCCATAATGTCAGAAATTAAATCTTAAGTGAATGCTTTGAAAGTGCATGTAAACACAACATTACAGGTTTGCTGAGCACTGACTTTCCTTGGAAAACGTGTGTACCCATGGTATTGACTTTGTCACTGTATCAGTCAATCATTGTGTTGCTCTGAAAGGACATGAACCTGCATAGTCAAACATTTGCAGCTTGCCTTGTGATGCTGTTGCTTTTGAAAACGTGATTGTCAGTGAGGAGGACGATCCGAGTTCTTAAGGAGAAAAAATAATGAGTCATGTTCGCATACAATAGGTCACCCTTTTCAGTGTGAAAACATCCGCTGGTAAAGATTTGTATCTTAGAAACTCTCGCACACATGACAGGGCTCTTTCAAGTTTGCAGCAAGCAAATCAATAATTGAACAAATCTTAGCACTAAAACCACTGCCGAATGAACAGGTTGTGCTGAGCATTTCACGAACATGAAACAATATTTGTGTCTAAAAGCAAAAACATTTAGCTGCATGTGTGCAGAGAGAGAGAGAGAGAAAGAGAGAGAGAGAGAAGAGAGAGAGAGAGAGAGAGAGAGAGAGAGAGAGACACACAGACAGACAGAGAGACAGAGAGAGAGAGGGAGAGAAAGACAGACAGACAGAGACAGAAAGGGGCCTTGAGCACATGCGCATGGATCTGCGTACACACACACACACACACACACACACACACACACACACCACACTCACAAACACACAATAAGGCTTTCTTAACAAAATCTCAACCAATCGTCGTCATCTCTAGACACGCTGTCTAATAACACCAGGGCGCCTGAGGGCGTCGTGATGACTCACAGCCATTCAGGTTAGACAGGCCATTGACCAGCACTCTTCAGTGGATTCTGATGTCACAACTCGCACCCAGAGAACAACCACGCTTCTCCTCTTCTGGCGGAGGACCGCCATTTTTCTGGCCAACCAATCAATGACGCGTGATCATTGATCCAATACCAGAGATCAGAAGATTCCAACAGGGAATTATGACTTTGCTAGAAAAATTTACATTTAGAATTCCTCTTTTACTCCTATCCATTACATATATTTTTTGTGAAGCATAGATGTTAGATAACTCGGAAATCATACCATCGCACAGCTATTTACAAAACTCATACAATCTGCATTTCCATTATAACTGATTTACTTTCGATCTGTCAGTTCTGTGTTTCCTTTATATGGCAAGCAGCATTATATTACATTAAATATAAACATTACATCACATTACATTAAACATAAGAATCACAAAGATGACAATGTAGAAATTCTGACGACACAAGTGCATACACAGCTGCAGACTTACTCATACTCTACCCTCTTCCTACCCACCCATTAATGATCGACTCATATCACAAAAAGAGGAAAACGTAGGCCGGAAATAGGTCTCATAAAAAACCACCTTGCTTTGAAAAGGAATACAACTGATTAAACAGGAAACAAACTACTGCTGTCCATAAGCAATATTACTTTCCTTTGTCCAACAACAGTTTCCGTATGACTATATTTCTCAACTAATGGCATTATGAATTACAGAAATTGCCTTCACATAACCCTTGCAATTTTGTAAATCTTAACACACACACACACGCGCGCGCGCGCGCACACACACACACATTCATTCATTCATAAAAAGAGAGACGCATGTGCGCATGTTTGTGTGCAAATGTGTCTGTACGTGCGCGTGCGCGCGCGTGAGTGTATGTGTGTGTGTGTGTGTGTGTGTGTGTGTGTGTGTGTGTGTGTGTGTGTGTGTGTGTGTGAGAGAGACAGAGAGAGAGAGAGAGAGAGTGTGTGTGTGTGTGTGAGGGAGGGAGAGAGAGAGATACAGACAGACAGACAGACAGAGAGAGAGAGAGAGAGAGAGAGAGAGAGAGAGAGAGAGAGAGAGAGAGAGAGAGAGAAAGAAAGACAGACACAGACAGACAGACAGACAGACAGACAGACAGAGAGGAGAGAGATTCTTGGCCGATTCCACAAGCTATAAGCTCCGCCGTTAGGGGATCACACGTTATGCAAGTGAAAACGTTTTTAATGCAGAGGACGGTGGCTGAGGATCCGCATGTAAAGGGGATGAATCAACAGACGAGGAAGCGGAAATGTCAATATTTCTTCTGAGATCACATCTCATGTTCTTCGCCATGTTGTTTTTTAATCCCCTGAGTCAATCCGGCATTTAACAGAGCCTGTTCACCGATATTTTTTTTTTTCCAATACAAGTCTTGAAGCATTCGGCAGAATCAGTGGTTTGGTTAAAGAAAATAAAATGGCGATGTTTTAAGTTGAATCAGGTTTGTAACCATAAGCATTAGAAGAAACAGGGATGGAAGAATTTCAAGAAGTGTGAGTTTTGAGGACTGTTTTGAATATATGTACAGCTGGAATGGTCATTATGAAAAGTTGTCGTTCTGAATTTTTTAATACGTGTGTTTATTTGCAGGCTGGTGGTGCGCTGTTGACAAAAATAATTTCGTATATTGGACGTGTGTTTTTAACTTTTTACTTAAAAGTCAAGTTTTGTGTAACTCTGTTTCAAATTTGAGTTTTCTCCACTGTGGAGAGAAGTGTAAAAAGGATAGGTGTACCAGCCAAAACGACGTTTCCTTGGTTATGACTACCTGTTTTGGAATGTCGGACAGATGGCATGCAATTGGTAAAAACGTTCCTTTCATTAATTGTGGGAAGTTTGCTTTCGTTTGGCTATTTGTTTTGTTAGTTTTCCTCTGTTACAGCGAACAGAATGGTCTTAAAACACGGTCAAATCGTGATTTGAGGTCAGTCCAGTGTCGTCATCTGTTATCTTCCTTTCTTCCTTTTTATCAACATGTTTCAGGATTGAGGAAAGTTGATAACTAAGCAGTGAAGGAAATAGATTCGTACTAACTTGATAACTGGGAAGTGAATCAGATAATCCGGGTTGAAGAGAAATATTCAGGCTAAAGCTG
>CM031603.1:35583133-35593133 GCA_018398815.1 Conus ventricosus
TTTGTCTAGTCAAAACAAGTTCCTTTGCTCCCATCCTGTTTAGTGTCTTCTTGACAAAGTCAGACACTGACCGCTGTGTCGTCAAGGTGAGAGA
The DNA here is from genome assembly GCA_018398815.1 of Conus ventricosus. Lineage (NCBI taxonomy): Eukaryota > Metazoa > Mollusca > Gastropoda > Neogastropoda > Conidae > Conus > Conus ventricosus. The sequence continues at coordinate 35,583,228 of CM031603.1, forward strand.
AATGTAGGACGTTTCCTCTTTGCACGTGTCTCCACAATGAGTGTGTCAGGGGGTTACTTTCTTCTGTCCAGGTGGTTCGTCACGTAATGAGCACGTGGGCGTGAAGGAAGGAAACTACGGGACAGAGTGAAAACAAAAAAGAGTGAAACAAAAGCTCGGAAGATAGAAACGTTTGGCAGAGAGGATGTGACAAATCACAAAGGAAAAAGAGACAACATGATTTAAAATTATATCCCCCTTCTCTCTCTCTCTTTCTTTTCTTGAATGCTGTGAGGTCGTGTTTTTTTTGCCGTTCTGTGTTCTTCCTGAATTGAATGGTTTAAAGTGGGTTGATACGCAGAGATTTTGGGTGACAGATGTGTGATGGTGTCTGTGCACCGGTATGTGGACTTGTTTGTCATGTAATATTTGTTCGCGGTAATCACGGTTTTTTGTAATTGATATGATAATGAAGGAGTTGCCCATACCGTGAAACAGTGATCACGTATATTGTAGGCCTGCTGTCAGGTGATTGGAGTTCAGCGGTTGAGGGCACGTGAATACGTAGTTCGACGTTAACTTTTTTTTCTTCTTCTTCTTTTCAAGGGAGACAATTCAGGTTAGATCGGGTCGACGATAGGCCTAAAAGAAGCTAAGTCTTTTGTGTTATATTGTTTTCTACAGGTATTGTATCTTAAAGAATGTGAAGTGTAATTTAGTAGCTGCCGGTTCCGGTGCCTATGCATACATGCGTGTTGTGTTTGCTGTCAGTGATATGGGCGGAAATGGACATGACAACATGTAAACAATGGAACAGGCGCCTGATGTCAAGGACAATAAACTTCAACCGATTTTGGAACCACTACCGAAACGTTTTCTCCTGTTCGTTAGGATAGTCAGTGTGGAGGAACTCGTTGTTTTATCGATATTTGGAATTTTCAGGACTGCAATCAAAATTAGAACTCTCAGACTTCGATCATAGATGACGAAGCTCTGTCCTCCTTTATGGAATCGTTATCCCATCCCTACTTCCTTAGTAATCTGATGGTTCGTTTCTACGTGAATGCTCGAGAGAATCACCATTTCCTTTACACTTCACCAGGCAAGGCCTCAGGCACCTTACTTGTCAGGGAATTGGACTGTGGCAGTGGGACCCAGGAAGGAGTGCCGGGTGTCACGATTGGTGTCTGATTCTGTCAACTGACGATTTACAGCATCTGCTCTTCTGAAGGACTCGTTTCCTATTGCTTTTTGTTCAAGAGGGGTTTGCCCATATCCAGCCCTCAGCACTGTACAAGACCAACGCACAGTTTACACAGTCGTTTGCCCACTCTCCAGTCCCAGGTCTGTGATTGCTGCCGTAGTGAAATAAGTGATGATTCAATCAAATATGGATGATACTGTTGGTTTCAGTTTCACATGCTTCAGAAGAGAGACTGACACTGGACCGTAGCTCGTCCCATGTTGACGCTCAGCCTGCACAGGTCACACCAATGGGACTGAAGGGAGTCATCGTGTCAAAGGGCACTCCACATGAACAGCAAGTGGGACAAAAAGTGTGCTCACGCAAGAGGTTGTGAAAGTCAGAGAGACGCAACTGTGTCCGGAAAAGGACTGTTTGACAGAGCACCAGCGACAAACTTCAGGTGTTGGTGGACAATAGGACACATGGCCGCTGTGAACTTTCTGAATATCAGACCAATTTTTCATATTAGAGATTATGAAAACAGCGGTTTAAAAATGACATCAAACACTACATCAGTCAAAAATAGAAACTCTGCTAGAATCAATGGGTCATTTTCAGACACGCTTCAAAGCTTAGAAGCAGTTAAATATATCTGTAAGGAGACTCATTCATTGGAAGAGACACAATTTAGGAACCCTCCAATTCAGCTAAAAACTCAGATGGAAAAGGCTCGCACTACCACACTTCCATCAGTATGACACAGCAGAATCAGCTAGCGGAAGAAAACCTCTTTCTGACATCCGCGATCTTTCCAAACTCAAAGAGATGAGGGACCCCATGTGGAATTACACATAGTTCCTGGAAATGTGCACAAATATACATCTCTCCAGGACATCTTGAGAAGATAGCCTGTTACACACCAACCACCATCCACACTGTCTCAATCACAACTTCCTTTCAGGGCTTAGGAAGAGGACCAGTCGCTGACACTATTGAACAGGAATGTGTCCAGAACGATTCTAGTATAACTTGAGGGTAACACAGATATGATCAAAACCTTCACATTTCAAAACAGTCACCCAGGACAAGTCCCAGTGCAAATTTTAGTGAACTAAAGATTCCAAGGGATTTTTCTTCGGTCTCATGGTGACTGTCCTGCGGTAGGTTGATCCAAGACGGTCTTTGGTAGAGAGGAGGACAGGGTGTTCAAATGTGTGTTCCTGGGATGACAATGAAGATCTGATACAGTGGCAGGGCAATACCAGACAAACTCACCCAATCAGATGTGATAGTTATGTAGGGAGGTGAACGATTGCCCCGTGGCCTGTGCCCATGACACAGTGGACAGAACTTATCAATCTCTGAGATATCCTTCCCTTCAGTGTCATCACTTCAGCTCCTCCATCGTCCCAGCGCAGAGGACCGTCACCCTTTCAACAACTTCGATCTTTCCCTCCATACAGAGCCCTGCGCACAGCCTCTGCTTGCTGCTGAAATTCAACTAGATCGACAATTATGATACATATATTACTATGAATGGTGCCACGACGCGCATTTAAAAGACCCGTTCACCCCAGTCTTAAGGTACTGCAAAACTAGCACAATTTTATGAAGTTTTGCCACGTTATCTCGTCAGACAAACAACGACATGGTGAAGGTGGCCTTTCGTCACAGCGACTGCCGAAAGTGATGGGCAAATAGAACAGCGGCCAGTGCTTTTGTTAGCACCGGCACGGTGGACGGGGGGTAAAACTCACGCCCTGAGTTTGGTCAGTGTTCAGGACGTGGTGGCTATGCGGCTGGCGCCCCCTCCATCTCTTCATGATCCACTACCCTGCTGCCGTCCCCTGAGACAGGGAGGATGGACCGACCCCAGGCTACACCAGGCTCATGAGGACGCCGTTCCGTACGAACGTGTTCCGCAGCGCAGGCTACGACGCCGTCGTGGCCGTTAAGCCTCCTTCAACAAGAGCTGGTCCCATCACAGTCGTTACGACACCACTGAGGCTATCAGCTCCTTCAAAGGGGGCCTGTTCTTTCACAGCAGCTGTCTACGACGTGGGTGTGGCCTTTCAGCGTTCGATCTTCAGTCGGCCTCAGGACAACGGCTGTCCCAGTACATGACGCCAGCCGTGTCCCTTACCCCTATTCCCCAACCGTCCAGGCCTCACTCCAAGGGACTGGTTGTCCCCTCCGATCATACCACTCCACTTCTCAGAATCCTTCTAGCTCAGAGGGCTACTGGAAGTCTGTCCCACCAAGCTGCCAGCGAAGCTTCAGAACCCAGTGGCAGCTGTGCCTCCCCTACCACCTGGGTGTGCTGGAGGTACGTCCAGCAGACTGGCGAGTACGCCCTCCAACTGTGAACATGCGTCACAGCTCTGAACAGTCCAGACTTCAGTAGTTTCCTTATACACACCCTTGATTATATGATGTCAAAGAAAAAAGGGTGGAACTGTATTGTTTATTGGTGTAGTTGCGTGTGTGTGGGGGGTCGGTGGGTGTGGGGGTTGGTGGTTTGGGGGGTGGGGGGTGTGTGTGTGTTGTGCTGTGTGTTGTGTGTGTGTGTGATGTGTGTGGTGTGTGTGTGTGTGTGTGACTCGCGAGCGCAATGTGCGCATTGTGTTTTTGTATGTATTGAAAAAAAGTAAGGGGTTGGGTGTTTAACACAGGGAGGGGGGGGTGAGGAATCGCGGGGGGGGGAAGGGTGGGGCCCGAGAGAATGGAAGGAGGAAGAATGGTGAACTGTCAAATCTTAATTGTCGAGAGAATTACATGTAAGAGTAACCATATGAGAATTACCCATGTAGTAGTTACCATGAAACTGTCATCGAAACGGATATTCTTTGTTCCTTTGTCTGATTTGGTATTAACAAAAAGAATTCAAATGTCATGGTGTATATCATGTTCACGATATGATTACAATTAAGCATTATCATGTAATGAGAGAGGAGAGAGAGAGCGAGAGCGGATGGGAGGAGAGAGGAGAGAGGAATTGAGAGAGAGTGAGAGAGGGAAGAAGGAGCTTGTGTGGGGTATGTTGGAGTGGCGTATGTGTATGTGCGGCTGTGGCTCGTAAGTGTAGCGCTCGCAGTGACGCGCGCAGCTCGTGCGCAAGGATTGTGTGTTGTTGATACGGGACCTGGTGATCGGAATGGACAAGTGAACTGTATTTGTTTTTGGTTCTCGGCGTTTGTAATTTCTCCCCGGATGCTTATCGTGTTGTTTTTTTTTTTTTTCTTGCTGAGTTTTGCGATTATTGTTGTAGTTATAAAAATTATCCATCTTGACTTGTTTACGGCTGCTGATCTTTTCTGCCCTTTTTTCTGTTGTGAATTTTACTTACACAGGTTTTCTGTGTTTGACTATTATTTCTACTCGTTTATATATAGTGTTGTTGTGAAATTCGTCCTTAGAGTTTATTGGTACATCAAATTCATATATTAATGAATGAATGGTTGTCTAAATTTAGGCTTTGAAAATAGGCTATTTAACGTGTGTTCATCTTTTAAAACAAAATATTCTGATGTGCCTAGCATTTTATCCATTTCCAATAACTGTTTCCATTGTTTTTGTTTTTCAGGAATTGACTTTAAATTAGTACCTGATAATCTGTTTCAATACAAGGTTATGCTACTATAGAAGAGATCCAAAAGGTCAAAGTTGAAAACAGGCTTAGTGGACCTGATTTTCACAACTCGAAGTTATTTATAAAAGATCAACCGTTTGATAAATATAACATTGAATGCATTGGAGAGAAATCTAGGTGAAGGGTACCTAAACCGATTTTGTTAGGCGTGTATATAGGAATCCTAACGAACGTATTGAAATGGTTCGATCGGTTCGAACATTATGATGGAGGATGTCTACTTCAATGCGTTCGTCTTGAGATTATATTTTTAGGAGATTTAACATTGATCTACTCTTAAACCACATGATAAATGGAAAACGGGTTTATGAATTACAGAATTTGACACAGTAATTAACTACCGACTAAGGAAAAGTCTATCTCCGAAACATAATTGACCACATATACGCAACAAACCCATTTAATATCATAGTAACAGCTGTGCTGTATCGGTCTCAGTGATCACTTTCCAAATTTGTCTAACATGGTCAAAAAGGGGGTTTAAAATTCTAGAAATGTTCACAAATGTATATCCTTTTCGAAGCTGTAGGAAATTCGATTTAATATTTCTTGTCCGATTTGTGTAGCGCAAAATTTTTCTGAGGTGTATCAGCACAATGACCCTGATGGAGCACTGACTGCTTGGTATGACTTATGTACTCTGGCTGTAATAAAAAACACGTGCCATCGGTAAATAACTAAACGTGTCAAACCAAGAGGTAAGCCAGTGGTATAATGAAAAAATCGATTATAAGGCCCATTTAATTTACGAGATATTCTATTGCGAACAAATGGGTAAAGATGATAAATTTAAAAGCAAGAAATAAGGTTAAAGATATTGGAAAGAGCCGCCAAAAAGAAAATATTTTTGTGACCTTATTCCCGTAAAGAGATTCTAAATCGATCTGGGAAAGCTAATCAATGAGCTTCTCCCGGTATTAAAAACCTTGTCCATCTTGTGTCCTTTCGGAGAGAACATTGGTTGCTGAAATCATAAAAATGATCACTTCACAAATGTTGCAGAAAAAGAAGTCAAAGTGAAATGTTCAAAAGACATGACCTATTGAGCTAAAAGCGTATGTGTATCGAAAAACATAAAATCTAGCTTTCAAAATTCGAAGTTTATTGGTGTACATGATGTTTATAAGGAATTGTGTTCTTTAAATCAGTCCAGTTCTCGAGGTTTAGATTGATATAGATGGTTAAAATTTTTGAAATTAGCTGCTCAATTATATCAGAGCATCTTAACATTTATTTACAATCTTTCATTGATAAAGGTGGTTATCCACAATCCTTCAAAGATGCTAAAGTTTTTCTTTTTTTAATCTGGTGTGATTTTTTCCATTGTTCCTTCTAATACAGACTATATTATCCGATTTTGTATCTAAACCCCTTGAAAAACAATTAATATAGTATCATAAACATTTTATGAAATACAATTTATTACATTCTTATCAAAGCGGATTGAGAAATCATTCTTGTACACTTGCTCACTAAGTATAATTGAAACAAGGCATTAAACATAAACATGATCTCTCACAGGAACAATTTTTGTCGTCGACTTCGCCTTACGCATATGACTCTATAGATCAAATCTACTGTTAAGAAAACTAGCAATTGTATGGTTTGTCCCCTGAAGCTCTCAACTCCTTTCCTATTTCTCAATGTTGCGACAAGTAGTCTTTAAAATTTCTATATTTCTCTCTAATGCAGTAAATTATGGGTTCCCCAGGGTCAGTCTGGGGCCTATTTAATTCTCAGTTTATTAAATATGTCTCCTTTACATATATGTCTCTGTGAGATTTTTGCTGATGACACTACTCTCCACAATTAAGACAAGATGTGGACTCAGTATGTATCAAATTACAGATGATCTTAATAAACTTGCAAAGTGGGACTAATTTGAACCATATGGCCTCCATCTAAAAGTCTAAATTTAGGATGGATACAACCAGACAAAAACGTCCGAATATGGAAAAAACGCTTTATTTAAAATACGTATACAAGTAAAGTCTTAGAAGCGTTAAATCACACAAATTATTAGGCCTTACAGTTGATAATAATCTTTCGTGGTTGATATATTTTCTAAATTGTCCAAAAGATTATCTAAACATTATTCTTGTTAGAACCGAATCAAGAATTTCCTTGTCAACTACCAGAAAGTTATATTTCTATGACTTATGTACAACCAGACATTAATACGCTTTACCAGGCAGGGAATTTAGCAGCAAAAATTGCTTAAAACACTAGAAAGCATGTTCAACGCGCTATTAAGCTCATTACTCTTGTAATCTTCTCTACAGCTAGTGATTATAAAGATCTTAAACATTCTTCCATTCGATCTTAATTGCTGCTTTAATAAAGCTGTAGTTATGTATAAAATTATTAATATCTTGCGCCCCTTATCTTATGACAAATTTCTTTAATCAAAATTCGAGGCAAAAATATCCTATCTACCTCGACCACGAAATGATCTTGTTTAAGTCATCCCTTACTACTTGGGAGTAAGTATGGGAACGAAATCCCTACACATACTTAAAACAGTAAAAATTGTTTAACTGCGTTTAAAAAAGCATTATTTCAAATACTCATAGACCATTTGTAAATTATGTTTCCAACCCCTAAACTGTTATAGTCTCCCAAGTTTGATATTCCTTTTGACACAATGGTCTTCGTGGTCGGCTGGGCTGGGCTATAGCCATATACATGATTGGACTTATGTAAATGTTTTATGTATGCGTGCGATGTTTACATATGTTTAGTTTTGCATTGTGTGTGTGTGTGTGTGTGTGTGTGTGTGTTGTGTGTGTGTTGGGTGTGTGTGTGTGTTGTGTGTGCAATATGTTATTAATAATGGAGATTGCTATTTTCTTATATTTAAAAAAAAGTTTTGTTTTTGTTTGTTTTTCTTATTGCTGTGATTAATTTTGTCAAATTGATTTAATTTTGTTCCTTTCATTTATTGTATTTCTGAGGGCATAGTGTAAAAAGCTTCCTGTTATCTTATTCACCCTCATTAAAGATTTTCGAGTTGTTTCGAGTTTCGAGTTACAATATATATATATTATATATATATATATATATATATATATTTTATATATATATATGCTTGTGACATATTCGACGTGCCAGAGTGTGCTGTGGTATATCTATACTTATTCATCAGAGAAAAGTGTTGTAATACTAAAGTGGGTTATGAACATCGTTCGCGAACACGCGCGCGTGTGGTCGTGCGCGCGCATGTGCAGTGCGTGCTGCGGTATGTGTGTGCGTGTGCTGTCCTAACACAAACGACAAATGTGCGCATTTTGGGGGGTCTGATATCCATTATGCAACGATTGATGGGTTTGTCTTTCTCTCTCTCTCTCTCTCTCTCTCTCTCTCTTCTCTCTCTCTCTCACCACACACACACACACACACACAACAACCACACAACACACACACACACACACAACATGGCCTTGTCCATTTGCCCTGGTCGCCAATCGTGTTTACTCACCCACACACACACACACAAACACACACACACACCACCACACACAACCACACACCTCCTCCTCCTCTCCTCTTCACAAGTTACTCATTCTTGATCGTCATTTTCCTTATTTTTCATTTCTTTCTCTCTAAAGCTCGCATTTGTTGTTTTTAAATGTTCCTCGCCACCACTTTCCTGGTATCCTTACCCTTATTTCCACACAGAAGTGGGGAGGACGTAACGCAGAAAATGGTTCCAGATACCAGTGTTACTGTTAGGTGGGATTTATTGCTGTGAATAAAAGGTTTGATATTTGGCAACTACCAAATTCTGTTCTTCACGTTTCTCTGTAACTACGCATTGTGTCCATTTCTATTACGAGAGAGGTGACCTATGGTGCATGCGGTCTGATTAGCCAAACACGGATTCTGAACCTCCCGATGAAATGCTCTGGGATTTATTTGACGTAATACTTGAGCACTTTAACACAAACGTTTAGATTACCTGCACACAGATTGTTCTCAAGGTTTACGTAATTTTCAAGCTTTTTAAAGAGACGGTGCATTTAATCTGATATGATCAAAACCTTGCCCCACTAACTAGTTTTAACTTAGTCTTTTTCTGTCATTGAAAGTGGATTCGTCATTTATCGTATATCCGGACTCCCAGCCGGTATAGGTTGTGGGTTTGATTCCCGTCAGAGTCATTCACTGGTGGAATTTGTCTGTCCCAACTGACTCCTCCCCTGAGTTGAGTTCAATTAAGCCAGAGTATACAACGAAAGTAGACGTAGGGTGGTATCCTATCATGCCGTCTCAGACCAGACTGGAAATCCATAGCATCCTCATCCTCATCCTCTTGGATCAGCATAAAAGTGCTTCAAATTCTGCAGCCCTTCATGCCCTGCCCTTATGGTGACCCAAGTATTGATATCCTCATTACGTCTATGCCCTTGGTTTGGTTCTGTCGGGGTCACCAGTATTGTCAAATTCATGAGGACTGTCGTTGGACGGATATGGTGGCGCCTTCCGGAGGGACAGCTTTCTCACGCCGAATCCGCGACGAAGCGATTACTGTGGCCAATAGAGGACTCAGAAGGTGGTGTCCTGTTATTTTGGATCAAAACAGGTACCACGGAACTCCACCCAGGTGACTAGGCAATAGTGCACTGTCTCCTCTGGTGGGTTGCCTCCTGAGAACTTGACACTGACTGTTCCATGTGGATTGCCAGCGCTGGTAGTGTGACCGGACATGTCAGACTGTGCCTGTGATGGGTGGCTGAAGGAGCGGCATGATTGATAGGCTGAGCCTGTGGATGGGTGGCTGAAGGAGCGGCATGATTGATAGGCTGTGCCTGTGGATGGGTGGCTGAAGGAGCGGCATGATTGATAGGCTGTGCCTGTGATGGGTGGCTGAAGGAGCGGCATGATTGATAGGCTGTGCCTGTGGATGGGTGGCTGAAGGAGCGGCATGATTGATAGGCTGTGCCTGTGATGAGTGGCTGAAGGAGCGGCATGATTGATAGGCTGAGCCTGTGGATGGGTGGCTGAAGGAGCGGCATGATTGATAGGCTGTGCCTGTGATGGGTGGCTGAAGGAGCGGCATGATTGATAGGCTGAGCCTGTGGATGGGTGGCTG
>CM031603.1:35600633-35605633 GCA_018398815.1 Conus ventricosus
CTAGAAAAACGCTTGATGACTATTCCCTATGAGAGAAATACTAGGTGGGTGCGTTATAAAGTCATGAATGGAAAACTGAAGGACTGGGATGGTCATAGCATTTGTCATTTGTCAAACGTGATGCAAGGAGGCAATGATGATGATGATGATGGTGATGATGATGATGATGATGATGATGATGATGATGATGATGATGATGATAATGACGACGACGACGATGATGATGATGATGATGATGATGATGATGATGATGAAGAAGAAGAAGAAGAAGAAGAAGGGATTCGGGAACGAGTTTTAAAAGGTTAATTGCTTTCCCAATGCAGGAAAAAAAAAGCTGAATGTGAGCAAGAAATCTGTCTTTTCAAACAGCTTGGAAGCTCTTCTTCATGAGCACAGCAATACTTGAACTCTTTACACTTAAAATGTACAGTCAATATCTCGTGTGGACTTGTTATTCCTTTTAGCCGGTTAGAAAGCAAGCGAACAAATGAAGACGAGACAGACTGAACTAATGAATTAATGAAAATCCCACCCCCTCCTCCATCCACCAGGGATCAGCCCTCAGGATCAGTCGGCTGTTCTCTACTCCGTCTTCTTTACTTTCTTCATCTGTTTCACCTTCATCTCTTTCGTCCTGTTGCAAACCCAACAGAAACTTACCAACTCTGCACAAATGTGTACATTAGAGAGAGAGAGAGAGAGAGAGAGAGAGGAGGAGAGAGAGGAGAGAGAGGAGAGGAGAGAGAGAGAGAGGAGAGAGAGAGAGAGAGAGCGAGCGAGCGCAGACAGGGAGGGAGACAAGGTGGGAGGGACAGAGAAAGGAATGGAAGAGAGGAGAGAGAGAGAGAGAGAGAGAGAGAGAGAGAGAGAGAGAGAGAGAGAGGAGGAGGAGAGAGAGAGGAGAGAGGAGAGAGAGAGAGAGAGAGAGTGAGAGAGAGAGAGAGAGAGAGAGGAGAGAGAGAGAGAGATTATTTTACAGATAACGACAATCTGATTTCCGTCAGGGTCGTGACTGTGCTAGTCTGAGTTTTCTTCATGTCCAAAATTCTTTCTTTCTCCGCTCATTGTCTTCATTTTTTTCTATAACCTCGCAGTTCCTGCTTTCATCTGTGTCTTGATTGTCGTCACTAACTGGCTCCAGTCTCACGTCATCTGGGTGTATGTGTTACATTGAAGAACAGGGGGGAGCAAGTGCACTAAACCAACTCCTCTAAAGTTTTTAATTTCATTTATCTTTTTCTGCTATTAATTTCTTAAAGGGAGGTAAGGGAATGAAGTTAATCCAGCTGCTTATTTCTTTCCCAGACAACCACGTGGATCTATCATGGCGATGATCAGTTAAGAAAGAAGGCAAGGTTGTGCAAAGGTAAAAATATCGAGGCTAGATGACGAGTTTACTTTTAATGACAAAAAAAAAAGACTGCGCTAACGATCATGCGACCAAGTACTGATCAAATCAGGTGAAATGAATCGAATCTTTTAAAAGCTGGAGAAAGTCTCTGCAGGATCTTCTACAAATGTGCTTCGAAGTGATATTGCCTTTCGTCAAACAATTCCTGCACATTTGATCCGGAGGTTGATCATGCTTATTACTGACTCATCACACCACGAGCACCAGGAACGATGGTGTTTTTCCACAGAGATAGACACCAGAGAGGGAGAGAGAGGGGAAGAAGAGAGCATCAGGGTTTCAAATGTCAGAAACTTCATTGACAGAACATTGATCACCGCTAACGACGGCTGGCGGATCAAACCATTTACTGAACGGCTCCTTCCGTGCATTTGTCAGAATAGGGATAACGGATCCCAGGCAGACAGTGGTGGAGAAAAAACAGCGGATAACGCGTACTAGTGAGGAAAAAAACAAGACAGTGTTGACAAAATCAGTAAATGTGAGGAGAGGGTGGGGGTGGTGGTGAGATGGGTGGGGAGGATTACAAGATAGGTTAGAAGAGCAAACGGACAAGGCGCGTCCGTGTGTGTATGCGTGTGTGTGTGTGTGTGTGTGTGTGTGTGTGTGTGTGTGTGTGTGTGTGTGTGTGTGTGTGTGTTGCCGAGCGCTTGTGTGTGTGTGTGTGTGTGTGTTGTGTGTGTGTGTGTGTGTGTGTGTGTGTGTGTGTGTGTTGCCGAGCGCTTGTGTGGGGTGTGTGTGTGTGTGTGTGTGTGTGTGTGTGTGTGTGTGTGTGTGTGTGTGTGTGTGTGAGAGAGAGAGAGAGAGAGAGAGAGAGAGAGAGAGAGAGATACAGAGAGAGAGAAAGAGAGAGATAAAGAGAATAGAGAGTAAGCAGAGAGGAGAGAGAGAGAGAGAGGAGAGAGAGAGAGAGAGAGAGGAGAGAGAGAGAGAGAGAGAGAGAAGAAGAAGAAGAAGAAGAAGAAGAAGAAGAAGAAATAGGGAGCGACGCACGCACGCACGCACGAACACACACACACACACACACACACACACCACACACACAAAAGAGGGAGAGAGAGAGAGAGAGAGAGGAGAGAGAGAGAGAGAGAGAGGGGAGAGAGAGAGAGAGAGAGAGAGAGAGTCTTTGCAGATAATCTACACTGCATCTGACACACACTAATTCGTGATTTTGCCAGTATAACTTTCCTTCATTAACAAAACTCTTCCAACTCAGTTCATCATTTTTTAATTTGTTTCTGTCATCGTGCCGTGTCTGCTTTCACTGGTGCCTTTGTCGTCATCACTAAATGGCTCCAGTCTCTGTGCTGGTGTTACATTCAAGAAGATTTGGAAACAGGTGCAGGAAACAATTCCTCTGAGATTTTTTTGTTTGTTTTTATTTATTTTTTTCCTTTTATTTATCTATTTTGTTTCACTAGTATCTTTTATCGGCAGGCTTGGGAATAACATCGGCCAATCTATGTATTTATGTTTCAGACAACAACGCAGATAGTAAAGGGGCTGTGATTCAGATAAGAAAGAAAGCAAGGCACTAGGTAAAAATATCATGTTTAAATGACGCCCACATTCAGTGACAAAAAAGAGTAAGCTAAAAAAAAAAACCAGTTATAGCTACCAGGTACTGGTCAAATCAGATTTAGAGCACCGAGACTTTGTAAAGCTTAAAAATTGTACGTTAATTTTTTAAAAAATCTCTGAGCAGGATCTTTTAAAGATCTGCATTAAAGTGCTATTGTGTTGTGTCAAACAAATCCCAGTACACTTGATCACGAGTTTGCTGATGCTTCTTACTGGCTCATCACACCGTACGCACAATGAACCATCTCTCTTTCTTTTCAAAGGGACCAACACGAGAAAGACGGGCAAAAGAAGAGACCACTAAGTGCAAACATTAAACCCTTAATTGACGGTAAATAGATCCCGCCTGAGTACGGCTGGCAGACAGTTTTCTGACCGTCCTCCCACTCCTTTGTAACAGCGAAGGTAAGGGACCGATACAACTTGTGGTGGTGGGCAGCGAGATGTGATAGCAGCCAACGCATATTAGCACGAAACCCCAAAAAAGAGAAGAAAATGACGATGGAAAAAAAGAGTGTGATACGGGTGCAGGGTGCAGGGTGCAGGTGAGGGAGGTGGGGGAGGGGAGGAGGAAGAGAGGATTACAGAATGGCCAGAAGGGGAAATGAACCAGATCAGTGTGTGTGTGTGTGTGTGTGTGTGTGTGTGTGTGAGTGTGTGTGTGTGTGTGTGTGTGTGTGTGTGTGTGTGTGCGTGCGCGCGCGTGCGTATGTGTGTGTGTTGTGTGTGTGTGTGTGTTTTGTGTGTGTGTGGTGTGTGTGTGAGAGAGAAGAGAGGAGAGGAGAGAGAGAGAGAGAGGAGAGAGAGAAGAGAGAGAGGGAGAGAGAGAGGAGAGAGAGAGAGAGTCCGTCCCTCTGGAGGGGAGAGAGAGAGAGAGAGAGAAACAGAAAGAGAGACGGAGACAGAGAGACAGAGATAGAGGGAGAGAGGAAAGAGTGCGGGGGGAGGAGAAGAAATAAACTGAGATCAAATCGATCTCATGTTCCATAAGGACTGCTAGCGAATACAACTGCGACAAAGTCTACAGATGTCGAAAAAGAAAAGCAAATATCACCACGGAATAATTTATCCACGGACTTTATCTTCAGGGAACACTGAAGACTGAGGTAGGACTGTAAAAAAACGAAATCAGTCAGATCGTGTTGTAATATCCAAGCATCAAGACTACAGAATTGTTGGTTCTTTCATCCATAGTCCAATACAATAATTACCTTGATAATATATAGAATGCATGTATGTGTATCTGTCGGTCTATGTGTGTATGCATCTATTTATCTGCACACACATGCACACACACACACACACACACACACACACACACACACACACACACCACACACATCTATATACATATCAATAACGTTCTCGCGATGAATCTGTGCCTGTGAAAACCTGACATTTTGCTCGACACCATATACTGAAATGCACGCGAGGAACTGGAAAAAAAAAACATGCGGGAAACAACACAACTCAAAACCCTCTTAACCACAGGCTCCTTTCTCATGCATACATGTATTCTCTAATGTCTGCAATAATGCCCAAACTCAAAAAGCATTCTCCAATGTCTGCAATAATGCCCAAACTCAAAAAGTATTCTCTAATCTCTGTAATAATGCCCAAACTCAAAAAGCATTCTCTAATGTCTGTGATAATGCCCAAACTCAAAAAGCATTCTCTAATGTCCGTGATAATGCCCAAACTCCATTATTTAATCTCTGTGATTATACCCAATTTCAAAAAGCATTATCTAATCTCTGTGATTATGCCCAAACTCAAAAAAGCATGATCAATATTCATTCCATCCTACCTCTAAGGCATCTTTTTTAGCTATTATCTTTCAGTCATTTACACACGCAACACACTCGTTTACCAACGCATAATTTAACGTCATATAGAGAGAGAGGAGAAATTTTGGCGAAATCTTTTTACATCCACATTTTTTTCTTAAATGTTCCTCTCAGCAAAACGAATCCATCCCCATCTTTTTTTTTTCTTTTTTTTAAATATT
>CM031603.1:35618133-35620633 GCA_018398815.1 Conus ventricosus
GTCCTCTGCTCTAGTTAGGTCTAAATTGTCGTATGCACAAGAGGTATTCTTTAGTGCTCCAAAATATCTATTGAAAAAACTGCAGAGTATAGATTGTAAAGCATACAGAATAGCCCTTGGCGTTCCTTTTCATGGTTCCATCATAGGATCTTACCATGAAGCAGGTGTATTGCCTCTTGATGATCAGCGAAAACTAGCCTGTGCGAAATACATTTTAAGATGCTCTACCATTCAAAATTCAAACCAAATGGAACTTGAAATTAGGTCCGATATTCATTTTCCTAAGCGTGCAAAACGTATCCGATCTAATAAAACTATTTTTACATTTTCTTCTAAACTATTGACAAAATTAAATACTAATCAAAAGAAATTAGCTGTGCGTTTTCCAATAAGTCCCATCCCAAACTGGGAGCTTTTTAAGGCTAAGTTTGATTATAACTATACACAGTTGTCCAAATTTGATAACATCAATGTACTTGCATATGAAGCTAGATCCACATGAATGATTTTTATCCCAATCATCTAAAAATTTTCACTGATGGTTCTTTATTAGACAATCAGGCAGGCTGTGGTTTTGTCATCCCCACTTTAAAAATTGAGAAATCTTTTTATCTTGGAAAGGACTTCTCCATTTTCACAGCTGAATTAATAGCAATTTTAATGGCTGTTCAATATGTCATTGATACACCATGCAATTTTTATGGTGCACTGTTTTGTGTAGACTCTAAATCAGTTCTCCAAGCTTTAGAATCAACAAATCCGAAAATCCGGGCTGAAATAATCACAGAAATTAAAGTACTTATTCATGTTCTCATATCAAGGGGTATCGCAGTTGATTTTTGTTGGATCCCATCTCATTGTTCAATATCTGGAAATGAATGGGCAGATCGTACTGCTCGAGCAGGTGCAAACAAATCTTTTAAATCCAAGGATATTCCCATTCTTTTGAGTTTACAAGAAGGTTACTCTCTATTACAAAAAGCTTCTTTTGAAAATTTTGAAAAGGTATATAAAGACTACATGCTTCCCAAAGTACACAAGCCTAATTCTTCAATAAAGTGTTGTTTAAACGCTCGATCACAATTTTTTTTTAAAAAGAACTCATTAATAAATTATACATTTTATCACAAAAATGTCGATAAACACCCAAAACACCGCAAAAAAATTGTTTCACTGTTTTACAGACTTAGGTTAAACGCTTTCAAAACCAAGTTCACAAAAAACATCCAGTGTGTATGCGGGGCTGTTGATAGTTGTACAACAACACATATTTTGTACTTTTGTCCTTATTTTGAATCAGCTCTATCAAAATTCAGAAAGATGAATCTAAATGCATTTTCCAAGAACCTGTATTTCTTTTGAACTTTGTTCAGAACTTAATGACAAGTCCAGTCGGCTCGTTTTTATGATTTCTGCGTATTTTAGACTTTTGTTTTGACTATTGCAGTTTGATTTGTTAATGTTGCTTTTTTCTAAGGATTGTTGTTATATAGTATTTCCCCTAATATTTAACACACATACAGGCGCACACACACACACGCCACACCACACACACACACACACACACACACACACACACACACACACACGCACGCACGCACACATGCAAGCACGCATGCATACTACACACACATGCACATATACAAGTAAACGCTTACTTCCTGTCTAATATCACTTTAAAGTGAAAAGACGTTAAATCGAAGAACAACAACACACACACACACACACACACACACACACACACACACACACACACAAGCACACAAATGGGAAGTAGATCACTGGCTCGATGTCCAGCTGTTTTCATTCCAGTAAATGAGCACATCTTTATTTCCACAGTGAGCATCATAACTAAGGCAATTGTTACGTACTTTCTACAATCACGTGATGATTCTTTCCTCTCATTTCATCCCTCTCTCGGTATGTCATGATCAGTTTTCTTCTCCAGTTTATAATGATCAGTTTTATACTTTTAGTACATAAAGAATTCCTAATCTCTCCACTACATAACGGTCATTGGATCTCTTCAGCACATAACGACCAATATATCTCTCCCATGACTAATTATCATTTTTTTAATTTGATGTATAATACTTTCTAATCACTTTAATCTCCAATCATCACCAGCTTGTCTTTCCACAACATAGCTATAAATTATAAACAGACTTTTTGGGGAAATTTCTTATGTGATTTGTTTTTATTTATTTATTTATTATTATTATTATTATCATCATTATTATTTTTATCATTATTACAATGTCTTGATTGTGAACGCAATGTGATTTGTTTTAGTATTGGATATCTGGAGGCTTTGTGTTTTTTTAATGTGCATGACTTTTATCATTCCTATGTTTACCGTTTCCTCTTTTTTGAAATGTAAAGCGCTGCTGAGCATTTTTATGGAATGTGCGCTAAAAAAATAAACAATACTATCATCGTTATCATTACAACTATAAGCTTTCTGATAAGTTTGGCAGTTCGTGGATCAGGAAAAAGGTTC
>CM031603.1:35625633-35635633 GCA_018398815.1 Conus ventricosus
AGGGCTGTGCTCTACACTCTTAGACAACGTGACAGGGCTGTGCTCTACACTCTTAGACAACGTGACAGGGCTGTGCTCTACACTCTTAGACAACGTGACAGGGCTGTGCTACTACACTCTTAGACAACGTGACAGGGCTGTGCTCTACACTCTTAGACAACGTGACAGGGCTGTGCTCTACACTCTCCTTCATATCGCAGCATGAGACAACATGACAGGGCTGTGCTCTACACTCTTAGACAACGTGACAGGGCTGTGCTCTACACTCTTAGACAACGTGACAGGGCTGTGCTCTACACTCTTAGACAACGTGACAGAGCTGTGCTCTACACTCTTAGACAACGTGACAGGGCTGTGCTCTACACTCTCCTTCATATCGCAGCATGAGACAACATGACAGGGCTGTGCTCTACACTCTTAGACAACGTGACAGGGCTGTGCTCTACACTCTTAGACAACGTGACAGGGCTGTGCTCTACACTCTCCTTCATATCGCAGCATGAGACAACATGACAGGGCTGTGCTCTACACTCTTAGACAACGTGACAGGGCTGTGCTCTACACTCTTAGACAACGTGACAGGGCTGTGCTCTACACTCTTAGACAACGTGACAGGGCTGTGCTCTACACTCTTAGACAACGTGACAGGGCTGTGCTCTACACTCTCCTTCATATCGCAGCATGAGACAACATGACAGGGCTGTGCTCTACACTCTTAGACAACGTGACAGGGCTGTGCTCTACACTCTTAGACAACGTGACAGGGCTGTGCTCTACACTCTCCTTCATATCGCAGCATGAGACAACATGACAGGGTTGTGCTCTACACTCTTAGACAACGTGACAGGGCTGTGCTCTACACTCTTAGACAACGTGACAGGGCTGTGCTCTACACTCTTAGACAACGTGACAGGGCTGTGCTCTAACACTCTCCTTCATATCGCAGCATTGAGACAACATGACAGGGTTGTGCTCTACACTCTTAGACAACGTGACAGGGCTGTGCTCTACACTCTTAGACAACGTGACAGGGCTGTGCTCTACACTCTTAGACAACGTGACAGGGCTGTGCTCTACACTCTTAGACAACGTGACAGGGCTGTGCTCTACACTCTTAGACAACGTGACAGGGCTGTGCTCTACACTCTCCTTCATATCGCAGCATGAGACAACATGACAGGGCTGTGCTCTACACTCTTAGACAACGTGACAGGGCTGTGCTCTACAATCTTAGACAACGTGACAGGGCTGTGCTCTACACTCTTAGACAACGTGACAGGGCTGTGCTCTACACTCTTAGACAACGTGACAGGGCTGTGCTCTACACTCTCCTTCATATCGCAGCATGAGACAACATGACAGGGCTGTGCTCTACACTCTTAGACAACGTGACAGGGCTGTGCTCTACACTCTTAGACAACGTGACAGGGCTGTGCTCTACACTCTCCTTCATATCGCAGCATGAGACAACATGACAGGGCTGTGCTCTACACTCTTAGACAACGTGACAGGGCTGTGCTCTACACTCTTAGACAACGTGACAGGGCTGTGCTCTACACTCTTAGACACGTGACAGGGCTGTGCTCTACACTCTCCTTCATATCGCAGCATGAAACAACATGACAGGGCTGTGCTCTACACTCTTAGACAACATGACAGGGCTGTGCTCTACACTCTTAGACAACATGACAGGGCTGTGCTCTACACTCTTAGACAACGTGACAGGGCTGTGCTCTACACTCTTAGACAACGTGACAGGGCTGTGCTCTACACTCTTAGACAACGTGACAGGGCTGTGCTCTACACTCTTAGACAACATGACAGGGCTGTGCTCTACACTCTTAGACAACATGACAGGGTTGTGCTCTACACTCTTAGACAACATGACAGGGCTGTGCTCTACACTCTTAGACAACGTGACAGGGCTGTGCTCTACACTCTTAGACAACATGACAGGGTTGTGCTCTACACTCTTAGACAACGTGACAGGGTTGTGCTCTACACTCTTAGACAACATGACAGGGCTGTGCTCTACACTCTTAGACAACGTGACAGGGCTGTGCGCTACTCTCTTAGACAACATGACAGGGCTGTGCTCTACACTCTTAGACAACATGACAGGGCTGTGCTCTACACTCTTAGACAACATGACAGGGCTGTGCTCTACACTCTTAGACAACGTGACAGGGCTGTGCTCTACACTCTTAGACAACATGACAGGGCTGTGCTCTACGCTCTTAGACAACGTGACAGGGCTGTGCTCTACACTCTTAGACAACATGACAGGGCTGTGCTCTACACTCTCTTTCATATCGCAGCATCAACTAGTCCCAAGAATTACAGACTTGCTCTACAGATAGAGAAATCTGAGTAACAATGAACCACATGGTACGGTTCCAGTTTTTTTTATTTCAGCCTATAGCACACTCAGGTCACAAGTGGGATCGAACTCACAAGTAGTCTGGTGGAACTGCAACCTACAATCTATCGTCCCACAGACCAAAGGCGGTAACGATTTCTCCATGGTGACTAGTATATTTGAGTGAAACTGATTTAAGACTTTATCTATGATACAGAGTGTAATTCGTCATTTAAGCCTTTGTTTCATGATACAGATGATTAAGTCGTAAAGGATTTGATTGTATATCTGTGAAATTGATTAAGGATTGGGTGAAATAACGTATCTGTGAACATGACTGAGGATTCGATATTGACTGGTGGGTAGGCGAGCAGACAGTAGGGAAGAAAGCCATGTCAGGGTAATTCCCCCCTTAAGACGTATCTTGCCACCACTGCCCACACAGGCTTGTTAAAGTGTCCTCATTATGCGCGGAGCCTGCTAGACGAGAAATCAATCGTCGTGTCGTTTGGTCATTTGAATGTCTTTCCAGCGGACACCACAGCGGTGTGTGTGGTGCATTGTGAAGCAAGGAGAAGTGCGAGGGAAGGTACGGCAGTAAGGGCGGCATTTGCCAAAGTTCTGAGGACTGTATATCGGCAAACTCTCCTCCTCCTCCTATTCCTTCCCCTCCTCAGCGTATCAGCCACTATCATCACAGCAAATACTGTCAGGGAACTAGTAGCACTTTATCCAATAATGATGTCTTTTCAATGCCATCGATTTTTTTTTTCGGGGGGGGTGCTCCGTTTGATTGCAAGGAAAACACAAGCACAGAATAGTTTGAACATTTCTTTAGAAAGGGCTTTAAATGTCTCATACAAGTGTGCGAGATAATCAATCTGAAGTTTTGATCTGAAGTGTACATTTTTCGGGATTTCTTTCATTTAGAGAATACAGAAAGGATGTCGATGGGCATGCAGTGAATCAGTGTCCCGTGTGTATGCATTCCATGTATATGTGTGTATCTTTTTTTCTGTGCAAACACACATTCGCGCGCACACGCATTCCTGGAGTGACGTTTAAACTGAACGCTCGATTTCTATACTTTTTGTCGGCTTTCAAATATTCCAGCTTGTTTTAATCTCTGTCTTGTCAACAAACATTTGTCGACTTTTCTCTGATAGGCATGGTGCTGCTCCCACCAGAACATTTATGAGTGAAATCAATCTCTCTCTCTCTCTTTTCTCTCTCTTCTCTCTCTCCCTCTCTCTCTCTCTCTCTCTCTCTCTGTGTGTGTGTGTGTGTGTGTGTGTGTGTGTGTGTGTGTGTGTGTGTGTGTGAGTGAGAGAGACGCTTTTTTTTTTTTTTTTTTTTTTTTTGACGCTTCAGATACGTTTTTATTGACAATGGCCTACATGGCCTTTATGTCAAGGGGGTGTACATCAATATTTGCAGCGCCGAAAAACAAAGTTTATAATGCAAAGAAACATGAATTGTAACGGATTACTATACTAGTAAAACAAAACCATTCTTACCAAGGTCATCAAACTTGCGGAATACATGAAAAACTCAAGCATTAGTTCTTAACGAACATTTCTTTTTCCTAACATTTGATGCTTCTGCCACATACTTAGCCAGTAGAGTTATTATCCTATTATTGTCAGAGGTCAACAAACTACATAGGTTATGATTTTCTGTCGCAATAATATTAAAAAGTTGAGACTTCTGTCTGATATCGTTATAAGCCGCACAAGAGAATAGAAAATGATCTTCATTTTCTCTCATACCATCTGTACACATTACACACAAATCGTCCACAATGCCTTCGGGATTAAACCATCTTTTGTTTGCATTTAGTCCAAGTGTCCTACTTCTAAATCTAGCAAGCATATCCCTGTGCCATTTATTAGTAACTACAGTCAGAAATGTTTCAGGTTGTAAAATACTTTTAAACGAATGGAACCAGGAATACTTCATATCATCTTCCATCTTGGAATGCCAATTTTGTTTATAACATGCGATGAGACGGTCTTTAAATTCCAACATAAATGCTCTTTTATCGCCCAACCCCCTGACTAAGCCATACCACACCAAATCCGTTTACTGTCAAAAACCTGTTTTATAGTAGCAACCCAGTTCTGCTTTCCTAACTCAAATTGCCGCAGTAACATTTCGTATGCTTGTCTACATAATCTGCTTGTAGGTAGTTGGGTAAGTTTTAACCAATATTTAACGCATTTCCCAAAAGATCGAATGAAAAGAGGATATCTTCCAGAATCGCCATATGCCATTGTATTTGATGAATGCAATGGAATATTTAGAAACCGTTTAATCGCAAAAGTATGTACTTTTTCCATTTGCAAATTTTCTTCAAGTCCCCATATTTCTGCTGCATATGTTAACATTGGTTTATTTGTGTATCAAATAACTTCCAAAATAAAGAGGGATCAATTGCATTTATTTTTTTCATTGCTCTTAGAATTTCTATTACTCCTTTCTTCCCTTTCTTAAACGTTTCAGACCATCCGGAATGTAAACTTAACCTCGTTGTAAAGATCATTCCGAGGTATTTGTATGCATTGGTTACCTTTACCTCAGCATTAGAGTAATACCATTTTTCTCTCTGAGACAAGTAACCACCCATGCGAAAAATTATTATATTTGTTTTTATCTAATTTAACAGTTAATTGTAATCTATCTGCCTCACACTTCAACACATCAAGCTGACTCTGTAGACCAACAGAAGTGCTTGAAACTAAAATTACATCGTCAGCAAATAGCAACATAATAATTCAACAGCTCCAGGGATCATCTGTACACCATGTCTACCTTTTCTGGACAATTCAAGGGCTAATTCATTTATAAAAAATGCAAACAGCTGTGGACTCAAACGCAGCCTTGTTTTACGCCACGTGGACATAAAATAAATCCGAAATAAGCATTCTTTTCACGCACACAAAGCAATGACCGATTCGTATATCCCACAAAGCGCCAGGTACAATTTACCATTGACACCAGTTTTTCTCAGGACATGCCATAACATATTTCTATTTATAGAGTCAAAACGCCTTTTTAAAGTCCACAAAAGCGACATATAGTTTAGTGTTTCTCATGAGGAACTTTTGTACTAATGCATACAAAGTGAAAATATGGTCAATAGTGCTGTATCCTGCTCGAAAACCTGCCCGTTCTTCAACTATCTTCTCCTCTCTCTGTGCCCAATTTGTTAATCTTTTGTTCAAAATATAAGTGTACACTTTACTAACAACGCTTGTAAGAGCTACGCCTCTGTAATTATCTGGACTATTTGCATCCCCCTTTTTATAGATCGGTACAATAATTGATTTCGACCATCCCTTGGGAAATGTCCCATTGTCAAATAATGTGTTTAATAAAAGAAACCAAAAAGTTTAGGACGGAATCATTTGCATGTCTTAACATCTCACTAATTATTTTATCTAATCCAGCACTTTTTCCATTTTTTAGATGCCCAATACTTGATTTCACTTCTTCTAATGTGATAGGATCATTAAATAAAGGTTCACCCAACGTTTCTTCGACTTCAACGTCTTCGGTATATGCAATGTCGTGTTCATTCTCAAATGAGTTGAATACACTACAAAAATGGTCGTGCCACTGTTGTGAAGTTATTTCATTATAGATAACAGCCTTTCTATTAATTGACCTGATTGTCGTCCAAAACAACCTTGGATCATTTATCGACTCTTTTAACTTTTGCATTTTTGTTTCGTCAAATGCCCTCTTCTTTTCTTTTCTCAGTTCAATGTATTGTTTCCTCTCTTCAATATAAATGTTCTTCTTCTCAATTTTTCCTTTGACTGTTCTAGCTCTCTGAAATTGTTGTAACAGTCTTCTGACAAATTTTTTCTTCTTTTCACATTCATCATCAAACCATTCGTTCGCTGTTCTTTTCTTCCGACTTACCATCCTAATCATGCACGCAGCAGCTCCATATAAAGCATTCGAAAAAAAGTTCAACACACCCATTCACATCATTAACTAAAATATCCGTGGCTGTGGCAATACTCTCTTTAAATTCGTCAGAATTTAACTCGTCTTTAAACATCTGTACTTTTTCATCTGACCATATCACTCGCTCTTCACTGGTGATGGATATAGCTGGCATGTCTTTACTGACTGGACATTGTTTCCATGTAAGCTGCACTGGTAAATGCCATGAAAAAAGATTATCATTCACTTTTAAATTGCAATCAGAAGCTATTTCTCTCGACACCAAAAAATAATCAATAACACTACAACCATGTGGAGATACAAAAGTAAATTCTCCTTCTGCATCAGTGCTACATGAACCATTTACAATCGAAAGATTAAACAGAAAACAGAAATCCAAACAACGACTGTCCAAAATTGTTCACAATTACATCCTTGGAAACAACGCTTTATATAACAATCTTCCTCATCATCATCTGCACACTGTACATAATTGAACATTTTGCTCCTCTGTAGGTTGTTCATTACCTGTCCTAGCGTTGAAGTCTCCACACATTACGAAGTAAACATTTTCATAATTGATAGTTTGCAATACATTTTCTTCAAGAATCAGAATCCCATCTTTCAGCTCCTTGTTGTTGTAAAGTGGTCCTCCTTCTGGGACTACATAACACGCAATAAGAATAACATCTTTATTAACACCAAAAACGCATTTATTTATCCGGACTACAACCACATTCTCACAACTAAATTTAATTTCTTTCACAAAGTCAGCAAAACTGTTTTCTGATAAGTAATAAAACACCTCCAGAAATTCTACCGTGGGATGACAATTTTTTGGCAGGGGAGCTAAATTTTATATACTCATTAAAGACGCTACTAAAGTCAAAAGAGGCATCAATGAAGTTTCCGTTAAACATATAATGTCGAAATCTGAAACAAAATTTACAAAAGAAATGTCAGCAAGTTTTTTATACAGATTTTCAACATTATAATTCAGAAATTTGAGTTCAGACGCTTGATGACCTGGCCTGTCCTATCTACATGTGTTTGTGCTGGAGCGCAAGGCGCGACCACACGTTGTTGGGGCAGGTGATTTATTCGAACCACGAGGCCGCCCGCTGAGGTAAGTATGCATCCCGCTTGTTGTTTCTCTCTATTTGGCGACTTTGCACGACCGTTTCCACGTGGCCCCAACGCTTGTCGTCCGCCACGCACATTTCTGTCCAGTTGGAGTGCAGCAGTACTGGCAGTGAGTGAGAGAGAGAGAGAGAGAGAGAGAGAGAGAGAGAGAGAGAAAGAGAGTGAGTGTGTGTGTTGGTGTGCGTGTGTGTGTGCGCGCGCGCGCGTGTGTGCGTCCTGTTTGATACCTATCCATCTCATGTCTAGGACAGAGACAATGCCCATTGTAGAGTACAGGGCCCCATCAAGTAACATGGCCACCACATTCAGTCTACAAACTGTGCCCGTTAAAGGAACACAACTTCAGAATGTGGCCTTTTCAAAGCATGTCATAACTTCAGTGTTTTAAAGACGACACACGTTCCAAGTATGACAACTGCAAAGAACGTGACAACTTCAGTGTTCTGAAGACGACACACGTTCCCAGTTTGACGACTTCCAAGAACATGATAATTTCAGTGTTCTACAGACGACACACGTTCATAGTATGACGACTTCAAAGACCCTTTCCCTTCTTTTTTCTCCTCCCGCTGGTTGTAGCCGGGGCTGACGTCCTTGAGGCCGCAGTGTGTGAGCACACGGTCTTCACCGGATGGTCCTACCCCTGTCCGGGACCTTTGACGACTACCTCCTCGTCCGGCGGGGTGTGTTCTACACTGTGTCTTCAGACTTCATGCAGCCCATGTGACAGCTAAGCAAGTGTGGTTAGCTCCGTGTCGTGCTATTGGGGACGACTTCAAAGAACGTGATATCTTCAGTGTTCTAAAGATGACACAGGTTTCAAGTATGACGACTTCAAAGAACGTGATAACTTCAGTGTTCTAAAGACGACACAGGTTCCAAGTATGACGACTTCAAAGAACGTGATAACTTCAGTTTCTAAAGAAGACACAAGTTCATAGTTTGACAACTTCAAAGAATGTGGCAACTTCAGTCTTCTAAAGACAATACAAACTCATGGTATGGCAACTTAAAGAAACGCTATAACGTCAGTCAGCTAATAGGGACACATGCTCGAGTATGCAAAAGTTCAGAATGTGACCTCTTCACAGTAGGTCATAACCTCAATCTGTCCACATACAAAAAATCAGAACATGACGTCTCCAAAGGAGGTCATGATCTCAGTCCGTTCAAGTACACAACTTCATAGTGTAACCTCTTCTAAGTACGTCGTAGGCTTGGTCTGTCAAGATACAAAATCAGAGTATGACGTCTTCAAAGTACGTCATAAGCTCAGTCCGACAAATAGGACACAAGATCATAGTGCGACCTCTTCAAAGTGCGTTACAACCTCTGTCAGTCCAGGACACGAAACCAGAGTGCGGCCACTACAAGGCTCAAAGTCGCTCTTGTAAAGCGACGGCATCAAAATCATTTGAATGATCCAGTACGTTTCTCTCTTGTTGATCTTCGAATTAGGTGGAATCTACTTCCCTTCAAGCATTCGAGGAAGCAAGCAAGCAAGCAAGAAAGCACACACACACACACACACACACACACACACACACACACACACACACACACACACACACACACAAACGCACGCACGTACGCACGCACACACGTAAACTCTGCTCCGTTCTCTCTTCATCAGCATGATCTCGTCAATGGTCGCATTGGCGAAGAATTATTTTCACTTTCCATTTTATTAGAGTCCAACAGATCAAACCAGGCTCTTGTACAGAGGCGTTGAATAAAACAACTACAGCAACAAAAACCAATGCTACGCACACAGATGTGTGTATACTAGAAGGAACTTAATGAGGAAATGGACTGATCAGACACATGCATTCCTCTTTCTCGAACAGTAGTTACTCAATATAATTATGTATTAAGTAATTAGTTTTTCAGGAGAAACTACTGGACAGATAAGCTGAAAGAAGAGAGAAAGAGAGAGAATGAGAGAGAGAGGGAGGGAGGGAGGGAGGGAGGGAGAGAGAGCAGGAGGGATGCGGGGAGGGCAGGAAATGGGAGTGAGAGATGGAGGGAGGGAGAAAGCGATGGAGATATGTAGGGAGTGATGAAGGGAGAGGGAGGGGAAAAAAGAGAGTGAAAAGGAGAGAGAGATAGAGAGAGAGAGAGAGAGAGAGAGAGAGAGAGAGAGAGGAGGAACGGTGGGAGAGAAGGAGTGCGTTAAACACATAAACGCAGACCTTACGGTACTAGTCATTATACATCTGTTGTTGTCCATGTGGTGGGGAGAATAGGGCTATTCTCCCTGCCACATGGACAACAACAGATGAGTCATTTTTCGTTCTTTGTTTGTACTGTCCTAAATGTTAAATGTGATTTTTTTGCCTGAATAAGACCCAAGAGGATGAAATGCATCGTGTCTTGTCATGTGCTTTGTTTGTCAATGTCATTGGCGGTAACTAACACCGTCTCTTTCTAATTTTAATTTTGAAACAATTACACGACTGATCAACACACAAGTTTTGTGGCTGTGGATGTCTACGTTTCACTATCGTGACTGTTTTCCAAAATGTCTTCTGATATTCAAACATT
>CM031603.1:35640633-35645633 GCA_018398815.1 Conus ventricosus
GAGTCTAGTCCGGCCACCCTCATTCCCCACATTCGCCAATGTCTGTGGAAATATGTGCAAAATTCGAACTATTCCTTAAGCAGGCCACAGACGAAGGACGAATCAATATTGTTGTACCCAATACAACGGATACCATCGTCCACAGACGTGGCCAGTCGACACGTACTCATTGAAAACTCATTTTTCCTCACTGACTTTTCGCCTTGCTTTGCGCGGGCGTACTCTGTGTCCAGGGGGGGGGGGGGGGGGGGGGGGGGGGGCGTGTATACCACCGACTCGGAGGAAGAAATTGTCTGTCCTTGCGAGGTTGCGAGTTTACCCAGCAAAAATTTCAAGGTGCTCAGACGTGAACCGAATGACATCAATATTTACTACTGACATGGATCTCATCGAATACGTTGATAATCAGCTCCTCAAATCCATTTGTACTGCTATTATCCCTCGTGGGCCAGTTGGATCAGGTCTGTCACTGCTACACACGACACACCCGACAAAAAATTGCTTCACTGCATTCCTCCGATTAGCTGGTTTCGCTCAGTTGCACGTGTTCAAGTTTAGCTCATATAGGTGCACGTCATTATGTTCGCTGCTCTAAACATTTTAACCCAGAGAGATCACAATTCTAATCACTCCATACACTGCTCTCAATATTGCTTACAGGACTAAGCTAAAAAGATTCGGGTGCTTTACAAGATATCAAATGTCCTGGTTGTCATATATGTGGGCGTTATATGGAAATGTAGCCTCGTGCCAAATCATTGTAAAATTTGTCATGGTTGTCTACACTTAACTTGCATTACGTATTTGTGCCACTGCAGTCAATTTCCTACCAGCTGTAAAAGCGATGCAAAAAGAAAGGAATAAATGTAACATGTTTTTGTGCAAAAACAGACGTCAACGTCTACATCTAAATTTGAGGGATCTTTATTGCGGCCACAGGAAATCAAAATATGGGTCTCAGAAATGACAAGAAAAACAGTCTATTATATGGTTACCTAGTACATAAGTGGATCATTGCAAGAGTGCTTCTGATATCTGACACTGCTGTTGTGATAGTTTTGAAATCATTTCACCTGACTGGACAAATTAAAACTAGTGTCAAAATCAGCCTTCGGGTCCTAGAACTAAAGCCACTGACAGCGCTGATTAAACACTCTACAAAGTCTTGTGTGGCGGATCGAGGAAAGACGATGACTGTAATATATTACTCATGGAGAACTGTGAAGAAAACTACATTGGATGGATTTCAAAGGAAGAAACGGCAAAAAAAGGCTGTGATCACAGGAGTGAACAGAAAGGTCACGAGAAATTGGTGAAGAAGATTGCACATGACTGTTGATAAGTACCTTGTTCACAGATGAAAAGATGACCGATGGAAAAACAACAGCACAACACCACAGTGGCGAAAGCCTTCTGAACGTGGCGACCGAACTGCACGGATGTAGTATGTGATCCACCAGCATGTAATCTGAAACTCGTGGCATGGGACTCTGTCTAGTATTTCGGAGTGGGTGATGTCTTCTAGGAATGAACACTTCTAAAAACATATCAAGGTGCTTCGAGACCACCTGAACCAATCTGTTCAACGATTTTGTTTTCCTACAATGCGAAACCTCCCCCAAGAACACAGCACCTTCATTTGCAAGTCCCGTGAGACTGAACAATAGAAGCAACTGCATTCCATTCCGATGTTGCTGTAGATAGCGTAGTCACCCGAGCTCCGTTTAATTAAAAGCTATGGGCAGTCCGGATAAATATGTAGAAGTCACATACATCGCACTGACACGCTGGCGGACTTCAATATATGAACGCATTGAGGCGTTGAACGATGTGCTCGTTTGGTTTCTTCAAAAGCTTTCTCTCTCTCTCTCTCTCTCTCTCTCTCTCTCTCCCCCTCCCCCCTCTCTCTCTCTCTCCTTCTCACTCTCTCTCCGTGTGTGTGTGTGTGTGTGTGTGTGTGTGTGTGTGTGTGTGTGTGTGTGTGTGTGTGTGTGTATGTATGTGCGCGCGCGCGCGCGCGCGCGCGCGCGCGCGGGGTGTGTGTGTGTGTTGTGTGTGTGTGTGGGGTGTGTGTGTGTGTGTGTGTGTGCAAACTCTCTACGAATACAAGACGATATACAGCTTGTTCAGACACACAGAAGTATCAGATCTTTGATTAAGACAAATGAAAACAGTTCAAACGTTCAGCCAGGAAATCTCAGGAATGACGCCATTTTGAAAGTTTGACAACAATGTGGCACCAGACTGTACACCCTTGATCTCGTTAACAATGTACAGTGTCTGTGTTGTGTGGTGTGGTAGACAAACATCAAAATCTTAAAGTATGTAGAAATCGAAGCAGGATTACAGCTTTCCATCAATGCCACACACACACACACACACACACACACACACACACACACACACACACACACACACACACACACAAATGTATCCCTCTTCGAATCCACATGGTATCCCCTCTACTCACACACATCATTCCTCTCTCAAATCTTCTATCCAAAAACCACCACAGGTGTTGTTTTTTATTTACACCAATACCCATCCGAACCGGATTTGAACCGAACTCTCCCCCTCCAGTTTTCCCTGTGCACGGTTCTCCCTTGTCCTTCACTGGCCTCTGATACCCGGAGGAAGGGTACATGACTCTAAACATCGGTCGATCTGATTTAACGGACCTTGCATAAACTAACCGTACATTGTACCATCGCTTTCCTTTTGTTATTTGGAAAATGGGAAGACATCTTCTACAGGATTCAACATTAGGGGTGCTATTTTAAGTATGTGCCATTATTATTATTATCATCATCATCATCATTATTTTTATTTGGAAAAATGAGAAGACATTTCCTACAGTATTCAGCTGTAGGGGTGTCATTACAATTATGGGGTATCATTATCATTATCATCACCAGTATTATCATTACTACTGTTGTTATCATCATTATTATCATTTGTTAACATTGTTTCCATTTCAAATATCATTGTTTCCATTTCAAAATATCATAGTCACATTCATGTGCCAGGTGTTAGAAACCTCTTTATCGGTTTGGAAAAAAAAGTAGAAGAGTCGGACAATTATCCCCCCCCCCCCCCTCCCTCCCTACCACCGCGCATCTTTTGCGCCCTACCAGGGCACTGCCCCATATGCCGCTCATCCTGGACAGGCGTACACAGCCACACTAAGGTTTGTCCTGTCGCAGCTTAAAAACAGGCGAGCCACGCTGGTCCCAGCGCACCGAACTTTCAAAAATACCCTTAATCTTCTCCCCCTCTGAACACTTATCTGGACAATTATTTCAACGACAAAAATTCAAATCTTGACCATGGATGACCTATCCATGAAAAATGTAAAATTTCGACTCACTCTTAAGCACAAGGTATACTGAAATCTGCATTTACAAATACTTCAAACATTCTCGTTTACAAACACAACAAGGTATACTAAAATTGTCTTTACAAATAAAGACAGAGGGAGAGGGGGGAGTAAGAAAGAATGAAAGAAAAAGACAAAGGAAATGTGTAACAAAAGGTTATATGAGACTTTCGACACAAACTGCTCCTGTGACATCAGACCATACGGTCATCCTTACAATTATCGCAAGGGCAAAAAAAACCATCAACGTTGGCGTCATTCTAAGCCTGGCCTAAGAAATACGAATCCGCCCATAGGTTGTTATCCTATTAGACAATAGGTCACAGCGGCGCCGTGACGAAGACCGGAGCAGCCAGAGAGGTCTAAATCCTTCTATCTTATGTCATCTGCAGTAGGATACAGATGTCGCAATCATTTGTATTTTACATGTGTGCACGTCTGGCTGTGTCTGTATGCACGTACGCGCGCATGTGTCCACGTACTTCGAAACAAGTCTGAAATCATTTTCATCGTTTTGTTGCCGAAGAATCAATACGGCAAGTCCTGTAACCGATCAAACTTTGGATTTGTGTAAATCTGAATTCGACAACTACTCATCTTTAACAGTGGAGAATATGGAAAAGGTACTAGGCATTACTGAAACGGTGTGGAAACTCAATTCAAACATTTCTATTGAAATTACCTTGTAGAGACAAAACAAAACTGCACAGTGGGCATTCCCTTGAACAAACTGAGTCTCTGGCACCATTGGTCTTATTTGGCAATGTTGCAGTGTTGCTAGCTGAGATTCAAAAACAATAAAACATCACACTGCTTTCATCGGACTGTTTCCGGGTTTACACATGTTACCACATACTTCTGACTGTTTCCGGGTTTACAAATGTTACCACATACTTCTGACTGTTTCTCCTTTCAACCTGAACGCCACCGCATACGTGACCTCCTTTGACACGTGTAAAATTCCTGTCCTACATTCATTCCGCCGCCGGATGAAACTTGATGTTTTCCAGCATACACTGAGGAAATCCCACAGCCTCCAGCTCTGACCAATTAGAGCCCACAGGCAATAGCCGCTGTGACAGCACAATGCTCTCCCCTCCTTTATTAGCATTGATTCTGCATCCTACCAAAACGATCCTGGTGGAGGATGCAGTGAGGAGAGCAACTCTCCACTCTCAATGAGGTCAACTTTATTTAATGCAGTGGGGTTGACAAAAGTCAGCAAGGGGAAGACAGACAAAAAGAAGTAAAGAAGGGAGGGAGGAGAAGGATGACAGGACAGGTGACAGAATTAAACAGCGTGACCGAAAAACAACCCCGAGAGGAAGAAGGGGAAGCGATCAGAGCAAAAACGACAAAACAAAGTGAACAACGACAGACAGACCAAACACAAGAATAACAACGAGGAACGGAAGATGGAGAAAAGAACAAAATAAAGGGAAGCAACGCAGACAGAAAGAAATGAACAAAGACGAACAGGGCAAGATGAGAAGACGGAAGACAAAATTAACAGAACAAAGACAACACGTCAAAAAAACAACCCAATTAAGTTACCAAAAGAGTCTCTCACGGCTTCACATTTTGCGACCATTTTCAATCACCCCTTTTCTGAGTGAAGACGTGC
>CM031603.1:35650633-35655633 GCA_018398815.1 Conus ventricosus
AGAAACGTTTGCCCTACATACTTTCACATTATTTGTATATCAGTAAAAGTGGGTACACACGCCCATACAAAGTCACCAACACAGAGCCCCCCCCCCCCTCTCTCTCTCTCTCTCTCTCTCTCTCTCCCAGCTCCAGGAAGCTAGCCAACACCTTGCCCCGTGACCCTGTGCACCATGAGGACACCCACGTGACCAGACAAAAAGACCGTTGATTTCCCCACCAGAAAATACCCGCAAATAACGAGGCAACTTTGAACCCTGTTTAGCCTGGGACTCTGAGAACTCCAGTCTCGTGGGAGAAATTATTCTCCCCTCGCCCCACCACCGCTTTCTTCTGTACTCCCGAGGTGGTACCCCTCCCCGCCATGACTGCAATCAATATGAAACCCTCCATCAATTCCCCACCTACGAAATACAATCAAATCCTCCATCACTTTCACAGATATGATCTACAGTTACAACTTTGCCGCCAGTGTGAGGGCAGTAAACCAGAGGCAGTCGGTCCCGCTGACAGAGCAATCTCCATGATGGATGGGGAAGGGGACCAAACTAGTATTAAACGAAAGAACAAGTTGGGGCATAGTTTTTTAATGCCTCCTACCCTCACCAGAATCGACAGCAAGAATGGGAAGGGACGGTAATAGTCTGAGATTGGAAATAACCAGTTTCTGACCCTCTCCCTCTCCATTCTGCTGTACTGGCTAGTGTTGCTCTCATTTCTTTTATCGTTCGTGACTTCTATACAATATGCTCAATGTGGAATGAACACTAAGATGGACTCTAACTTAATTTATGACTAAATGACTGTGTATTCTCTTGTTTCATTCAACACATACATATCTCACACATGTTATGGTTTCAATGTAAATTCAAAGAAATTATTAAAAAAATTTTTACAAGAGCAGGCGCGAGTATTTTTGTTTCTATTCTATGAATTTATCCTGAAATCATGAACGTGTGACGTGAGACCAAAACAAAATAATGCTGAGATACTTCACAAGCACAATTTAACCCGTTCATTGACTATTATTTGTTGTATGTCGAAGATTGAGGTCGTAACTGTTATGATTTGCATGAAGCTATGCTTCGACAGTGAACCCAACAAGCCTCCAAACGATTTCATTTCGGACATCTCTTGAAAGGAACTGGAAAAATGCAGTGAACCACAGCCAATCCAAGTCATTTCACTTAGACAGAATGCAATGGCAGAATGACAACATTTCCTCTCTGACAAGTTTCCTTTGCTGACTGTGCTACTGTTGTTCATACACTTGCTCTGTGTTGATGAGAAACTCTTACCACATCGTGTGGATGGCCGTGTTCTGTTGTCATCAGGACCGATGGAAGGTAATCGCTGTCTCTCTCTCTCTCTCTCTCTCTCTTCTCTCTCTCTCTCTCTCTCTCTCTCTCTCTCTCTCTCTCTCTCTCCTCGCTCGCTCTCTCTCTCTCTCCCTCGCTCGCTCGCTCTCTCTCCCCCTACCTCACCCCGAACAAACACACACACACACACACACACACACACACACACACACACACACACACACACACACACACAGGTATGCCCATGTAAAGACACACCCAAGAACACACCTAAAGAGAACGTACATCGACCATATCATGAAAATTATACGACAAAGCACAAACAAGGAACTGTTCCATCAGAGTGTACAGATAATGAATAAGGAGTATGCAAATCTCTCATACTTTAAATGCGGGATAAGATTATTATGCATGTGTAAGCGAGTGCACACATACGCGGGTGCGCGCCCGCACGCACACACACACACACACACACACACACACACACACACCACACACACACACACACACACACACACACTGCATTCTCTTTTCTTTTGTGTCACGTTTTACATACACAAACCATAACAATTTTGGGGAAAACCGTGCATTTCAAATCTTAAATAAATGTTAGCGAACCGCCCAGAGAAACGTGGACAAACGAGTCACAAGACAAAACACTACGGGTTTCGACCTCTTAGGTCTTCTTCAGGCAAGATACAAACAAATAGGACAACCAATATTCACTTAGCTAAGTGAATGTTGGTTTACCTATTTGTTTGTATCTTGCTTGAAGAAGACCTAAGAGGTCGAAACGCGTAGTGTTTTGTCTTGTGACTCGTTTGTCCACGTTTCTCTGGGCGGTTCGCTAACATTTATTTAAGATTTGTTTAGATTTCCGCCTGCAGTCGTCTCACTTTGCAACTATGTGCATTTCAGGCAAGAAACGTTTAAATCACCATCATTTCTGTTTGTAAAGCCGGCGGAAAAAGAAAATATCAAAGCAATGCTTGCCTTCTTTCGTTCAAACAACGACAATGCTTATTTCTCTCGTTCAAACAACCATAATGCTTATTTCTCTCGTTCAAACAACCAGAATACTTATTTCTCCCGTTCAAACAACCACAATGCTTATTTCTCTCGTTCAAACAACCACAATGCTTATATTTCTTATTTCTCTCGTTCAAACAACCACAATGCTTATATTTCTCTCGTTCAAACAACCACAAAGGGTCAAATCAAAATCATACGCCCTCAAGAACTAGATTAGCCTAGCGTTTCACTCAACACTCGCAGTATTTCCCGCAATGATGGTGACTAATACAGGCAAGATCTCCACAGGGAATGAGGAGAACGTCGCTGTTCAGCAGCCCTCAGGAAGTCGGCAAACACCTCGCCAGATGTGGAGTGCACTAGAAAGACACCCGAGTGGCCAGCCGACACCACGATTGATTTCTCGTCCAACAAGCCCCGCACATGACAAGAACACTTTAAAGCCTGTCCCTGCAGGGGCAGTGTGACTGTACGTGGGGGAGAAGTTAGCCCAACTCAAGTCCCTCTCTATTCCCCGTACCTGCTAGTCCCAGTAATTGACATCAAACCCCCTGTTAAAAGAACGGATGATACACAACCGTATCTTCAATCATGAATAATACACACTCGAATCCTCTATCAATCTGGTAGGGTTAATGCAAACTCATCTCTTTAACCAGTGTGAAAGAGACGATGTACGATTTAATCAGTGTCGTCTCCATAAGCAAAAAGCACCTCTCCCTATCAACACATCACGTGATGGATGGAAAGGGGAGTTAAACCGGACTGCGCATGGGAATTAGTCGCACGGGAACAAGTCGACATTCAGAGTCGAAGTGTCATGTACTCCTGTTCAGTTCCAAAAGCGCGAAACGATTGTCGTGCATTATAAACCAGAGGTGTTGATTCCTGCTTGTGTCTCTCTCCTCTGCACTGTGAGTCGCGGTGATTTGTGTGCGGGTGCTTGCTAGCCTTATTGCTGATATCAAACGTATATGTTTCTTGTTAGGTTCTGGAGACACAGGCATGAGAATGAGTAAAGCATGATGCAAACGACTGAAGTTTCTGCGCTCTCTCTCTCTCTCTCTCTCTCTCTCTCTCTCTCTCTCTCTCTCTCTCTCTCTCTCTCGGTATATGATCAAAGGATAACAAATGCGTGCATTCTATATGCATCAATCACTGAGCAGAACCTTTGGGAAAGTGTGTGTGTGTGTGTGTGTGTGTGTGTGTGTGTGTGTGTGTGTGTGTGTGTGTAAGAGAGAGAGAGAGAGAGAGAGAGAGAGAGAGAGAGAGGAGGGGTGGGGGTGGGGGTGGGTTAGGGAGAGCGAGGGAGTGCAGGGAGCAAATGCGAAACGCTAAAGCATGCATTACACCACGTGACCTGGAAAGATGTCCGCATCACTTTTCGAAATTCCATTTTTCCACAGCTTGCTTCCCTGCAGCAAATGCACATGCATGTCGGCTAAAAACCTCTTGAATCTTCCTGTCCTCAGTGTCTGACTGATCTGTTGCACTTGTATGTCCCATCTGGTGAACTCTGCTCTTCTGATCTTTGTCTTTTCCTGATTCTCTCAGTTCGTACACTGAAACTTCTGCTAGCGTTCCTCTGCCGATCATGCCCCTCTCGTTTGGAATCAACTTCAACATTCTACCTACTCTGCTTCGCTACCCACTTTCACATCAAACATGAAAAACATTTCCTGTTCTCTTCAGATGCGCATCATATAATTATATTATGTGCTAGAATTGTATAGCACTACTGCATGTGCTTGGTTGACTGTGATTTATCAATTTGTTAGTGATCGCTTTTGGCCGATTTGCTGGAAATGGGAGGAGAGTAAGAGGCCGGGGTGCGTGGTATATGCTTCATTGTGGTGTCATTGCTTCATTGCGGCATTTGTTCTGTGCATTGCTATTTGCTCTTGTCTATTTCCTCAGCAATTTGATGTGCACACTTCCCTGGTGTAAAAGCGTATGGTATTCATCTTATTCAGCGTATAGATATCCATTATCATAATGATGTTCACTCAATGTGCACTGGCAGAGGAGAGGGAAGGTGGAAAAAGACAAACACAAGAGAGAGAGGCGGGGAGGGGGGAGGGAGAGAGAGGGGAGAGAGAGAGAGAGAGAGAGAGAGAGAGAACTCAGAACATTTGAGAACTCAGAGAGAGAGAGAGAGAGAGAGAGAGAGAGAGAGAGAGAGAGAGAGAGAGAGAGAGAGAGCGGACAGGAGAGGAGAGAAGAGGACGAGGGTGACGGGAGAGGGGAGAATAATGGAGAAAGACGGTGGAGAAGAAAAAGGGAATAGGTGTGCATATGAGTGCGTGAGTGCGTGCACGCGCGCACGCGCACGTGCGTGTGTGTGTGTGTGTGTGTGCACGTGTGTGTGTGTGTGCACGTGTGTGTGTGTGTGTGTGTGTGTGTGTGTGTGTGTGTGTGTATGCGTGCGTGCGTGCGCGCATGCGTATGTGCGTGTGTTTGTGGGTGGGTAGGTGGGTGTGCGCGCGCCTGCGCAGATGCGTGGTCAAAGGATATTTCACAACCCCACGTCCAAAACAAAAAATATCCGAAGACGAATGAGTCTTGGAGAGACTTCGTAGACCGTATTTTTACGACATTCCTCAGTGACTTCGTGACTGTTGCACTGGGTTACGCACAGTAGGCCATCT
>CM031603.1:35665633-35673133 GCA_018398815.1 Conus ventricosus
TCCTATCTCTCATCTGTCAGAATCTCTTCAGAGAAACAAACTTTTGAAACCAATGCTCAAGCTGAAAGAATGAAACGAGTGAAGAACAGAAACACTGCTGTCTGCCCATGCTCTCCTCCGTGCCGTTGTTCATCCAAACATTGCGTGTCCAGAAGGTCATCTTAAAACATCGTGTACATTTTCCTGTTCTACTGTAATCAGAATTAATTTCTCTCTCTCTCTCTCTCTCTCTCTCTCTCTCTCTCTCTCTCTCTCTCTCTCTCTCTCTCTCTCTCACACACACACACACACACACACACACACACACAGAGGCACGCGCACCCGCACACACAGACAAAGACACACACATGTATACACAGACACAGACACAGACACAGACACACACACACACACACACACACACACACACACACGCCTGAAAATACACGTGCAGACCTGTTTACCCTAAACTTACTGTTGGTGTACTTTTTAACAAAAACGAGTGCATTTTCTACAAAGGATGTGTACACATCTTCCAGCATGTTGTAAAAGTGGGAGGTTGGAATGCGGGGATCCCATATTTTCCAATTTTGTTTTTATAAAAGCGGTTGGAAAAGAGAGGTCATCTTCATCTCCCATCACGCTGCGGAGGCTAAAGGGATACCGGATATAGTGGCAACTACAGAAAGAAAGAAAGGAAGATAGAGAAAGAAAATACATGATCAAATTCCAACACAAATTAGTTTCGAACTGTTTCCTCAGCACTTGGCACAAATTTCGCCCTCTTGCCCTCGCCCGCCCCTACACCCACGCCCACCCCTCCCGATATTTCAGGGCTTCTAATTGCTATGTATGAGCATGCTGTTGGTAAAGCAGACACAGCCTGATGGTATTTCGAGAACGAGAGTTACAAAACGTTGTCGCTCTTCAGACAAAGCGCACCGAGACACCACCTTCATTAAATTCCGCGAGTGCAATTAAGGCTAAAGACCTTCATCTCTGAATCCCGTCTCCCCGCTTCCCTCCAATGTTAACCTTGTCATTTTCGTCGTATTTTTGCCAAACATGTGTACAAAAACACGGCGAAATCTATAATAAACAGGTCTGTACATGCATGCAAACATTGAAGCAAAAATCATTACTTTGGTGAAACGTAAACCAGATTTTCACCAAATTGTGCGAACAATGAATTTTTTTTTCATCAGAGTGTAGAGATAATGAATAAGCATACTGTGTATAATTCATATTCTGATCAGCGAACCGAATGCTGCACCACACACACACACACACACACACACACACACACACACACACAGAGAGAGAGAGAGAGAGAGAGAGAGAGAGAGAGAGAGAGAGAGAGAGGGGAGAGAGAGAGAGAGAGAGAGAGAGAGAGAGAGAGAGGAGTGACGGAGGGAAGGAAAGCGAAGAAGAGATGTGAGGAGACGAGAGAGAGAGAGGAGAGAGAGAGAGAGAAGAGAGAGAGAGAGAGAGAGAGAGAGAGACAGACAGACAGACAGACAGACAGACAGACAGACAGACAGACAGACAGACAGAGATGATCTCTTTCACATCTCATGTTTTAAATACAGCAAATAAAATGAGCTGGAAGAACTCTAAATTTCGGTAGGAAATGTTTACATCAACACTGCACCCGTAAAGCTGGTTTCAATGGAAGTTTTCAATCATGTTTTTTTTCTTTAAAGAAGCATACATCTTCTCGTCAAAGCAACAACAAAGGAGCAAGGGAAAATCGTGGGCACTCCGGAACTAGATCACCACGGCGTCTCACTGGGCCCTCACACTATTTGCTGCAATGATCGTGGTTTATATGTGCCTGTCTACGAGTAGAATCGAGAGAATGCAGTTATACAGAATGCAGAATGTCGGCAAACACCTCGCCCGCTGCGCTGTGCACTGGAAAGATATCCAAGTGGCCAGACGACACGACGATTGATTTCTCGTCCAGCGAGTGCCACACATAACGAGGGAACTTTGAACCCTGTCTAGGCTGGGGCAGGGAGACGCCGCCTTTGGGGAGAAATTAGCCCAAATCATGCCTCTCCATTTCCGCCATTAACCGATCTCTTTTCTTGGACCCAGAGATATATATCAGCTCCTCAATCAATGCCACTGATGTGTCGTACCATTAAATCCTCGTTGCGTGTCACTGCTACCATGCACTATCAGATCCTTTCTTTATCAGTGTAACTGATATGACATTAAGTCAACGTCGCCAATTAATGTCACATATATTCCAACACCTCGATCGACATCAATGATTATAGTATACAACAAAAACCTTTAACTTAGATATTATATACATTCAAACCCTCCTTCAATTCTACAGATATGAATATGTGTAATACAACTGTTCAGAGATTCAAATTTCAAATTGTACAGTCATCCTAAAACAGTGGGACAAGATACCAGAGAACGTAGTCTCTCCCCCTCGCCCTCCCTCCTCCCCCCAATCTATGTGTGCTCGTATATATTTTGACTGTGATCCCACCTCTGGCCAGAGGAAAGGAACTCATAGACAGATAACAAACTCTTCCAAATCCGTCCAAACCTGAAAGACTTTTTAACCACGTTCCAGGGGCGACCGTAAAGAGGATACAGTCGTGTGCCGTTTGCACACAGGCCACTTCTGTTACATCCATTCTTCTTATCCTTTAAAAGGTTAATAAGAAGCTCAGGTGGAGCATTCCATGCCATGTACCACTCACAGTGAAACATAGTCTTTGTTGGGACTTGCATGATGTGAGACATAAACACTTTACAGCAGACTCCATGAAAACCTTGTTCACAGATGTCGCACCTGTTCTTTGAATTTCTGAGGGAGACTGACATTTTTCATCTGATCTAAGATTTTACAGAAGAAAGATTTTTAACAAAATTTCCGGTGTGTTTTTAGAAGGGGAATTTTAAAGGGTTGTGTGGATGAGGCAGTGCTTTGCTTGTTTGTCTTTTCTTAATTATTTGACTTGAGAGTTGACTTCAATGTGGTGACAGCCCTGATATGGCCTTTTGTGATCGGCTGGGCTATAAGCAACTTCCTCCCTCTCTCTTTCTCGCTGTGGTCCCACTGATCTCCCTTCTTCAACCATGAATTCCTCACAAATAACATGCAATACAATAACAAAGTTAAGCTCCAGTGGATACCAAATAATGGTAGTATGGTTGGAAAGAAGTGGTGGACAATCCAGTCAAACAAGGAATCAAACTTGGTACATGCATGTCAACTGAAAACTAAACAGACTACCCCTAAAACACCGACCAACCCACCCGTATACTCCACTACCAGAATGGAGACTGCAGCCAACTGAAACACGAAATATTTCAGCCAGAGGGTGCTAACCATTACCTTGCACTTATAAACAGGTCACTAGTTTCAACAGGCATATCAACGTACTGGTTCTCGCAACCACCACTCATACACAAGGCACTGGTTTCAACAGGCATATCAGTAGACTGGTTTCCGTGGACTCGGCTCACTCTGACACTGTGATTGAGGATCAGAGCCGCAGTCATCCTGACCACACCTTGAACCAATCCACACCAGGAATCAACAAACCTGTCCTTTTGTCCACCCAGTGCTGCCATGGGCTTTGAGTACTCGTTCACAAACTGCAGTGGGTGGCAGACTTCCTAGCTGACATTACGCTAATAATGCGCAGTGCAGCCCAAAACAGGAGTGTGAGAATTTGTTTGCAAAATCCTCATTTTGACTCTGTCTCACAAGGAATGCACAATAGATGTTGGTGCTCAAAAAGGATGGAAAATCAGTACGAACAGAGAAAACACTCTGCATACAACAGTAAAAAGAAGAGCTAAAAATCCGTAGCAGAGATTTGTACGGTCGTTGGCCTCAAATGTGCGACATGTTTCTGTTTCATTTCTGGGAAAGACTTGCCCACTTGCTACTTCGGCTAACAAATACATAGTCTCTGCAGCCCTGGGAGACGCAGATATGTTGTACCCGATCACGGCTGCAATTGTATTGTACCCGATCACGGTGCCAATTGTATTGTACCCGATCACGGCCGCCAATTGTAAGGAACACGTATTGCGAACACTGACTCTTCACACTGTCTCGTTAGGAGCTTCTCGTCCCTCACATGCGTTGTGTGTTCTGCGGATCCAATCAAACGACTGCTGAATCTCTCAGTCGAATCTCACCTAAGACACAGGTACACATTTGAGAGAGTCACATACACCACCTGACCAACACCTCAAGAATAAGGGGCTGGGGACACAGAGGAGACGTGGAGGGGATAGGGGGCCGAGGGGTGTGAGAAGGGACGAAACAGAAGGAACAGGAAGTGGGGAAGAGAAAGGGACGACAGGAGGGGGGGGGGGGGAAGAGGAGACGGAAGAGAGAGAAGAGAGAGAGAGAGAGAGATAGAGAGAGAGGAGAGAGACGAAGAGAAGAGAGAGACAGACAGACAGACAGACACAGACGGGGGGGTGGGGGGTGGGGGTGAGGGGTAGAGGACAGGGAAGACAGGGCACGGAGAGAGGAGGATGACAGTAGGGAGACAGACATAAGAAGAAAGAGGGGAGAGAGATGGCTGGAGGGAGAGAGGGAATGAAGGAAAGAGAAGGGAGGACAGGGAACAGGAAGAGAAAGAAAGAGAGAAGGGAGAGGGACGAGAGCGATTGCGGAGGAGGGGGGGGGGGGAGGAGAAGAGAGAAAGAGAGAGAGAGAGAGAGAGAGATGAGAGGGGGAGAGAGAGAGAGGAGAGAGAGAGCGAGCGAGCGAGAGAGAGAGAGAGAGAGAGAGAGAGAGAGAGAGAGAGAGAGAGAGGAGAGAGAGAGAGAGAGAGAGAGAGAGAGAGAAGAGAAGAGAGAGAGAGAAAGAGATATTCCAAAGAAATGGCGAACAGTAATGCCCAAAGCCCCCTTCTGCCAGGAAGGAAGGAAGAAAGGAAGCCACGGTGGAAGGGCGTGGCCACAGCTGTCTCATAGAAGACGCCCAAACCCTGCCAACACTGTACTGCCACCAGTTCTGGGGAGGGGGGAGGGGGGAGGGGGGGGGCATGGAAAGTACAGCAGTTTGGGACTGACTTCTCTAGCGGAGCAAAAGGTCAATTTTATTTATACGCGCTGATGTCAAAGTATGAAACTGGTCCGTGCAGCCACATTCGTTTCTGTTCACTGTGGTACCCTATGGTCCGTTTGTAAGAAAACAGGAAAAAAAAACAGCAAGAGGAGAAGATGATTAAAAAAAAAGAAGAAAAAAAGAGAAGAAAATCGAGGTGATGATGATGGTGGAGAGACGCATTTCGAAAATAACAATAAAAGTACAAAGAACGTGAAGAGTGTGGAGAGGGTTGAAGGCGTTGCAGATGATAACTCGACAAATGTGAGAAATAGAAATTTTGGAGGAAAAAAAACGGCTTCTATAATATACACAGAATGGCACGCAAACACCCCCACCTCCACTCGCTCATCCCTCCCTATACACACAAAGACGCTCGTATATAAACACTCTTCGCGCACTCACACACATACACGTACACGCGTGCGGGCGAACACACACACACACACACACACACACACACACACACACACACACACACACACACACAGTGAAGAAATCCATGCTTTACAGTCAAACCATTTGCATTCTATCTTACGACTCAATCCCTGACGTGTAAACAGGACTGCGCACGGCCGAGAAGCCTCTGTG
This sequence comes from Conus ventricosus, assembly GCA_018398815.1. Classification (NCBI taxonomy): domain Eukaryota; kingdom Metazoa; phylum Mollusca; class Gastropoda; order Neogastropoda; family Conidae; genus Conus; species Conus ventricosus. The sequence goes on from CM031603.1 coordinate 35,671,305, forward strand.
CCACTGGATGATGACGTCACAGAGTGCTTAGGAGCCAAGGCATAGCAGTGACCGTGCGCCAGCAGCGTGAGGTTTTCAGTCATATGTTACTGTGTACACCACCCTTCATCGATTCACTGTTCGTACGAGTGGATTGTCTCGTCAACAAGTGTAGGAGATAGAATCACACACGCACGCACGCACGCACTCACTCACTCACTCACTCACTCACTCACACACACACACACACACACACACACACACACACACACACACACACACACACACACTCACTCACACATATGCGCGCGCGCAAGTAGAGAGAGAGAGAGGAGGGGAGAGGGAGAGGAGAGAGAGAGAGAGAGAGAGAGAGAGGAGAGAGAGAGAGAGAGAGAGAGAGAGAGAGAGAGAGAGTTTCGGTAAGAAAAAATGTTTAGCCAAAATTCGACTTTATTCAACTATTGCCGAATCTTTAAATCTTATCGTCAGTTATGTTACAAGTGACTGTGTGTGTGTGTGTGTGTGTGTGTGTGTGTGTGTGTGTGTGTGTGTGTGTGTGTGTGTGTGTGTGTGCGCGCGCGCGCGCGTGCGCGCGTGCATGCATGCATACGCGTGCGTGTACTCTCTCTCTCTCTCTCTCTCTCTCTCTCTCTCTCTCTCTCTCTCTCTCTCTCTCTCTCTCTCTCCCCCCCCCAATGTTTCTTTCATTCTGTTTGGCAGATGCAGATTACAAAATAGAAATCAGAAAGTACGTATGCCAGGAAAGTCCGCAGGCACAACCCTACACAGTACACAAAGCATGTCTGGTCGCACCAAAAGGTTCCAGAGAAACAATAAACATGGCGGCACAGTGGATGAAGCGAGTCTAACGCATTCAGTTTATACGTCATGGACCCAATCCGACATCTCTGGCGTAGGTGCTAAAACAATGGCCATACATGGCATATATTCAAATTCTTCTGAGGAAAAAAAAAAAAAGAAAAGAAAGAATTCTGTCTGAATACTTCGAATCCCTGGGAAGATATCGGAACGGTCGACAAGATGATATGTGGACACGGAAAACGTCATCCTGACATCATCTTGAGAGACTACCCCCCTCCCCTGGCTGTCAGCACACCCGACATTGCAGATTGCACCCCGGCCCCGGAGCCCCGTCCGCCCAATGCCCGGGAGGCCGATAATGGCGATGATACTGCCGTGATGAACACGACCACACCATGGAGGTAAACACCGTTCTTACACGCTCTCCGCACGTCGGACATACAGCTGCTGTCCGGGGACTCTCTAAGGGATTGTTTTTATATTATCTGTTATGCAGACAAAAAAAAGGTTATCCTGTAGCTAAGTAATCGTATTACAAAAACTGCAGAAGTCATAAAACTTTGTGGACTTGTTTATCATGCTTTGGGTTATCATACATGATTTTAACTACACCTTTCACGGGCTTCTCTTTCGTGCTTGTTGAATTCTCAAACATGACTTCAAATGCATTTGTTCTCACTATCGATTTTCGGTAAACACCACGTTTGTTAAGATTTGTATAGGTGGAACTAAATAAAAGTTTTTTTTTTATCATTATCTTCTTTTCAATACCCAAATATAAGCACTCTGTTCAGTCGTCATGCTGTCCATACAATACGATAACTGTCAAGATGTAAACACCAAGTCAGTATTCGATATGCAAACTTCTTCACCACGTGTCTGTAACTCGATACCCTCCCCTCTCACCCGCAAAATGAAGGACATCTAAATACAATTCAGTAACTCGCTTTTTCTCCCGTTGTTTTGTTGGTCACTTTTCTTTGATTGGTCTGCTGTCCTTCATCGACCAGACGCGAGCTTTTGTATTG
>CM031603.1:35678133-35688133 GCA_018398815.1 Conus ventricosus
TATTCACACTGACACAAACACACACGTGCATTATGCACAAACAAGTCAGCATCTCCTCTTGCAGCCCTTCTCCTATTTCTCTAATCACGTGCGCATATGTGTGTGTGTGTGAGGGGGGGGGGGGGGGGCGACCGAGTATGCACAAGCGTGTGTGCCTGCATGAGTACGCGTCATTAATACTACTTCGTATAGAATTCTCACTTTGGGACGGGACTATAATATTATAAGCAGCCAGAATCGCATCTACAACTTTACTGATCGATATGTATCAAGTATCATGAATATCGTCACGCGTCCTGTTCCATGTTTGCGAGTCAGTCAACATGTAGTTCATTATCAATGCCTTGTTGTTTTCTGTATTGTTCTACCCCCATCCTTTTTTCGTTGAAATAACTCTTTTCAAAACAAATTCACGCTGACGTATAATGTTAATATTAAAAAAATATTGTTTACAGAAGGGGTGAGAGTCCAGTTATGTGATGATGTCTACATGTCAACAAGTTCAACACATGCGCTCATACAGAGAGAAAGGCAGACGGAAGAGAGGAGCGGAGTAAAAGGGATACGGACAGAGAGAGGAGAGAGAGAGAGAAAAAAAGAGAGACAGGCAGAAAGACAGACAGACAGAAACGGACAGATAGAGATAGATATTGACAGCGAAACAGAGACAGACAACGAAGGGGGAGCGAGAGATAGTGGAGGGACGGAGAGACAGAGATAGAGAAAGACAGAGAGGAGGGATGGAGGCAGACAGGGAGAAAGAGAAATGGAGAGGGAGACGGTTGACGAGGGATGGGGCTGAAAAAGAGAAAAGCAGTAATAAATCTGCTGAGTTGAGAGCAACCATCATCACCACCATCATTATAATTCCATTATCATCATCATATCCCCAAAACGTCACCATCCGCCATGGCCAAGAGGATCTGTCATAGGTTGCGGGTTGGGAAGCTGCAGGTTGACACTCATTCGCATGCATGCATGTGTGGTTAGTTTGCTGAGCCCTGGACGGCTCCTACTCCGAGCTGGTAACTGTGCTACTGGCTAAATAAAAAAATCGACAGAACCACTCAGCCTTGTTTTTTCCCCTCCACTTTATGGACGCACCTGTCAATGTCTTGCAAACGATTTCCTGACTCTTCAATGCACACCTCTGGCTTTTTTTTTTAAGACCTGCTCGGCGTCCGCTGAAATTACTCTCAAAGCAAGCGCAGCCCCGTTGCCATTATTTGTATCCTCACTGATCATAATAAACGTCTAAGACTCTACCACCAACCATGTCTTGGGTCTTTTGGTGGGCCCCCATTCTGACACCCCACACACACACACACACACACACACACATTCACACGTGTGAGATCATATCAAGGTCTGCAGCATCGCCAAAGTCCATGGGGACTAGCTCTGGACGATTTTGATGACGCACTTCACACGCTGCACTTCCGCAATCGCTGTAATAGCAACGGGTTAGCAGGTGGTGTCCTGCATCGTCTGGATCAGAACAGGCACCACAGAACACCACCGACGTTACTCGGAATCAGCTCAGTGTCTTCTCTGACGGGTTCTCTTCAGACAGCATGATATGGATGGCGGCATGTGAATTGCTGGCCTTAATACCGAGACATGTGGCACTGTGTGGAGCGAACGGGATGAACGGCGTTGCAGTAACACCACTGAGCGTGCAGAGAAGACTAGAAAGCGCACACACACACACACACACACACACACACACACACACACACACACACACACACACATAATTATCGTCACCATTGCCACATACTCTAAACACCTTTGGCATAATGGTGAAGGCAGAGACCAAAGATTTCAACAGGAAAAATAAGGACGGCGGGCGAGACAGAGAGCACACCTTTCTGGACATTACCCTCATGATCGCTGTTGGGATCGAGACCGACCCTCACAACCCCTCCTTTTCTCTGCATCATATCTTCCTCACTTTGAAACACATTTGAGAAATGAACGAAAAACCTAATAAGCATGTGAGATATACCTTCAACATTTCTTTTTTTTTAGTCAGAAATTGTTCTGAAGTCGATCTATTAAAATAAAAAATTAATGTTCAAATGGTCACCACCATCGCAGTACCCTTTTTTTTCTCTTAGCTTTTTTCCTCTGTCTTACTGCTCTACCCCACCCCACCCCCACCCCCCACCCCTTCATTTCTTTCCCTGCTGCTTCAATTTTGCTTTCCATCCCTATAACTTCCTTTAGTGCCCTTCTTCTTTGTTCATACTTTCACTCAATCCTTTTCCAGCTCCTTCACTTCGTCCTTTCTTTTCTTTCTTTTTTCCTTCTTCACTTTCCTATCTTCACTCTATCCCCCCCCCCCCCTCCCATCCCAAATGTCACTGGCCTGTCCAAATCGATACTGCGTCATTTAATCTTTACAGAGCGCAAAGTAATTAACACTTCCAGCAGTCCAGGGTTCGGGTGGGGTCAAGGGTCAAAGGTAGCCGTGACTGTCTGACTCCTGCTGCGGTACAAAATGTCCTCCTGGTATAAAATGTCGCCCCGGTACAGAATGTCACCCACTGATACACTGCACCAAAGTTGCGGTACAAATTATCACCCCGTATTCCGGCGTAACACTTCGTATCGGCATGGTACATGCTTATGAGCACTGTGGAACAAGTGTTCGCCTCGTGTGAAGGTATGGTCTTATTGGCATGGGATTTGAGCGGTCATTGTAAGGTGATGTATGTGAACATGGGACGCCTAAATAGTTTTAACGGTCTCAGTGTTGCGTTGTGAAGATGGTGGTGGCAGTGATAGTGTAAGAAAATAAGACTAGCATCTGACTTATCTGTGTGAACGTGTACTCACACACCAGGTACATAGAATAAAGTACGTATACGTATGTCTCGCAGACAGATTTTCTCACTACATTCAGGAGAGCTCAAAAATATGTTCTAAAATAAGTAGTATGCAGTCCAGTGATGCTTACCTGATTATGATAGAGTAGGGTTAGAACTGTTTGTGAATTTGTGTAGGCCATTTACAAAATATGAACCATTGAATTATTGAGTGTAAATCACGATGTGACTTTGTAAAGCACACAAAACAACTAAACACGCTAAACAAACATCTGATGCTAGTGGTAACAGCAAGCAGCAGCTATAGGTGGTGGAGGCAGAGCAGCAGTTACAGCATGAATGGCAATGGTAGCAGCAGCCGTCGTCATAGTATTAGTAGTTGTGGCAGTACTAGTAGTGTAGTACCCACAATGCCTTGAAGAAAAAACAGTAGCAACGGTTTCCTCAATTGACGATTAACACCGACAACGACGACGACAACAAACTGGAAGAACACGACGACAATTGCAACAATGATGATGAGAGTATATGACATTGGTGTGGGCCTTATTGCAGGGCCCCTGCTATTTTTGCCCACCAAACACGCATTTTTTGCTCTTTCATTAAGTGATGTCACCAATACTGACACAAGGACAGTCTCAGCTCTCACACTGTTTCGAGTCGTCAGGGACATCTGCCCAGGCACGATCCCTTGCTGTAGAAGCCATTACGAGACAGCTCTAACCCCACAGCACAACCCACATCATGCCTTTCAGCTACGGGGATCAGAGGTCCCTCACACACGCCTGTACTGGCCTACACTGACCTTGCAAAACTTCTGGCCAAAAACAACGATGACACTCGATTTCTACCTTTCCTCTCGCCATCCGACCCAAGCTGGGTTAAAATCCACTGTTGGACATCGTTTTGGCATACTTATTTTTCCCACTCCACCTTATACACCTGGATTACATAATACAACAGATGACAGGCCCGACAACAAAAAATCGTACATTTACAGCTAGTCCCGATTTATCCCGCAGTAAACATAAATACGTCACGCGCTGCGTAGCGTGTTTCACCAAGGGTGACATTGTGTTACGGGATGACACTCTGCACTGTAACGTCGGTAAAGAATGTCGCCGGGTGACATGTTGTACCAGGGTGACATTTTGTATCTAACTTGCTGCTTTTCTTCATGTCCACCATAACACAACTGGAGCAATGAAAGGGAGAATACTTGGTTCAAGGTCTGTGGGTTCTGGGATAGGGATATATACTTGTTCCTTGAAGGTCCCCCCTTCTCTCTCTCTCTCTCCTCTCTCTCTCTCTGACTCTGAATCGTGTTCACATGGCAAGCAGCAGCACAACTTTTGAGCTCCGTTAAAAATACAAATTTTTGTAATTAGTGTGTTTATTTACGCCTACTGACAATGCCAATTGGAATACAGGATCACAGATCGGCTATTGGCTTTTTTGTGCCAAGTTTGATGAAACTATTGAAAAGAAAAGCGTCGATTTTTGCAAAAAGAATTCGAGGTTTCAAAATTTTTCAACTTCGCTGGCCATTTTACTGTCACAACACTATTTGTTTTTTTCGTGATGTCGGGCATCAAACTCAACCCTGGCCCAGTGACCGGACAGAGCGTAAACAGCAAAACTGAGCACGATCAGAACGCACGAGAAATGGACACGGAACAGTCTCCTCTACAACAACTTATACGGTCAGTGCAAACACTTACGGAATCTGTGAACAGAATTGAAAACCGAAGGGAAAAACAAACCAGAACATTTATCAAAAAAGTTAGCAGAAGTGGAGACTAAAATTGACACTCGCTTAGAAGAACTGTTTGAACAACAAAGAATAATTGTAGATGATGTGGATGCAATCTTCAATCATTATGAAAGACTTGAAGAAAACCTAGATTCATGTCAAACACTGGTAGAAAAGCTCGAAGACAAAATTGATGATCTCGAAAATCGATCCCGACGAAACAACCTGATTTTTGGTGGTCTTCTAATGGATGGACAAGAATCTTGGGAACAGTGTGAAAATAAAGTGCGCTCTGTCATAAAAGGGAAAAAATGAAAATCGAAAAAGATGTAGGGATCGAACGAGCCCATCCCTTGGGGGAAACAGGGGTGATTGTGAAGTTTCTATCTTCCAAAGATCGGGATCTGGTGATGTCACGGGCCGGATATTTGAAGGGAAGTGACCCCCTCGGTATGTGAGAGAAGATGTGTCAGAAAAAGTCCGCAATGAACAGAAAGGTCTGTTAGCACTCAGGAAAGAAATGCGGGACAACAACAAGAAGGCGGTGATCAGACATGATAAGCTTCGTACAGAAGAAGGGGTGTTTACCTTTGACTTGAAAAAAAAGAAAATCGTGAAGCTCGACAGCGCCGCCCACTCTCTCGCACGGGAAGATATCCAACCCACCCCACAGATCGTAACAGAGGCGCAGCAGCGGCGGGCGTGCCGGGAGAGGCAGACGATGGATCGACCATCTCCGGCAGTGGACACGACAGCACGATGTCCGCTGATGACAGCACAGCCACAGACCAGCACACCACTGCACAAGAAGTGGACGACAGGCTGTACTCGACCGTGGTAAGAGAGGACAACCACAGAGGACGGGGAGGACTACACCAGGGCCAGGCGTCATCACGACAGTGTCAAAACAGGGCGGGGCTCAGGGTTCCGGCTCAAAGGAGGACTTCGATCTCGCCCCCCCCTGCGCCGCACAACGACAGGCAAAGCTCAGGCGTTCCAAGCATCGGGAATGGTCGGGACAGCAGGAAGATTCCCGATGGACCACCTCAAGAAAATAGGGGTGTGGCCAGTGCCCACGGACAATCAGTGAAGGTAGGAAACTGAACGTGCTTACATGGAATGTGGAAGGGTTACTTCATCGGCTAGATTCGGATGATTTTATAAACTTTCTGAAAATGTTCGACATTTTTTGTCTCACAGAAACTTTTGTAGATTTTCACTTCCAACCAGATAAATTTTCTGACTATTGTTTTGTTTTCTCTCTTGCAAAAAAATTTACCCATAGGGGAAGAAAATCGGGGGATGTTGTTGTTGGTTACAAAAGAATATTGAGCAATTCGATAAATTAATCAAACTCGACTACGAAAATTTAGTTTGTCTGCGGTTAGATAAATTGTTGTTTGGCACGCCCAAGGACATAATGTTCGTAGGAACGTACATTCCTCCGAGTGATTCAAGTGCATATAACATTCTACAGAATGGATTTGGAATTGAAGCCCTTGAAAGTTGTGTCAATACCCTGTACGAAAGATTTGAAGACTTCTACTTGCTAATCTGTGGTGACTTAAATGCACGAACAGCCAGTCTGAATGGTTTGACCAATGTGGACGTTGACCCTATTGGCAAAATGATGAAATATTTGTGTCAAGACGTTCCCAAGATTCAACGGTTAATTTATTTGGATCTCAGCTAATTGAATTTTGCAGTATGTTTTCAATGTTCTATTCTTAATGGAATGTGTGAGAAAGATTTTGATGACGGCTTTACGTACATTTGTCGCACAGGGGGCAGTGTGATTGACTACTTTATCGTATCTAATGAATTGCATGAATGTGATTTTGTTTGTTCTTTTAAGATAATTGATAAGGTCGAGTCTACTCATTTGCCAATTTCAGCCGCGTTTGGTAACCGTATCAGTACCTGTGCGGAAACAAAAAGATAGGCAGGGTGCTTGGAAAGAAAAGTTATGTTGGGCAAAGGAGAAGGAAGAGGAGTTCTTTGTCAAATTCTCTTCTCCTGAGACAGGCGCAGAGCTTCACCAAGCCTTTAATGAAATTGCGACAAACACTGAGTCAGCCTTGACCAGATTTGTGGGATGTCTCTTAAATGCATCGGCATGTAGAAAAAGCGGGTCAGAACAGGTATCGAACTTGAAAATAAAGGGGCCCCTTGGTTTGATAAAGAATGCAAAGATGCTAAACACAAAGCTCGTAAACTCTTAAATGTTTACAGAAAGTCAATGAAAACAAAGAAAAAGTATTCAAATGTAAATGAATCACAAAGAAATGATGAAGTAGAGAGTGAAAACGAAGTAGAAAGTGAAAACGGTAACAATGAGCACGAAGGTACGGCAATCGTGAATGGTAATCTCGTTGCCTTTGTAGAAGCAAGGAAAATGTACCGACAGTTAAAACATGTTAAAAAATCAGCCTATAAAAGGGAAAAAACGAATAGATTGAATAACGCTATTCATGACGCTAGATTATTCTGGTCGGAAATAAGATCAAATACATGTAAACAAAAAAGAAGACAGGTGAAAACATAACATTAGAGCAATGGTATCAACATTTTACAGCTGTCTTTAGGACTGAAGAGTCGGAGGGGCAAAATTTTATGGTCAACAGGTCTTTTGACGAAGACATAGCTGATGAAATGTTCCTATTACCGAGGGAGAAGTGGGGAAGGCTATTTCTGGACTAAAGAATGGCAAAGCGTGTGGCTGTGATGGAATAACTGCAGAAATGCTAAAGGCTTCAGGATTGAAAACAGTTTCTTTCTTGACTTGTCTATTCAATAAAGTTTTTAGAAATGGTGAATTTCCAGCACAGTGGTCACAATCAATAATAGTACCCATTTTTAAGAAGGGCAATACAGACGTGCCCGATAATTACAGGGGTATTTCTTTGTTAAGTGTCGTGAGTAAAATCTATACAAGTATACTCAAAAGTCGACTTACAAAGTGGATGGATGTAAATAAAAAAATCGTCGAAGAGCAAGCAGGTTTTCGAAAATCATATTCAACTGTCGATCACATTTATACGCTAGCTTCTGTTATTGAGAAAACATTCCACAAAAAAGGCGAAAAACTTTACGTAGCCTTCATAGATTTAAAGAAGGCTTTCGATTCAGTTCATCGTGCTTCCCTCTTTGAAACTCTCGGGAGAGCAGGTCTGTCTGGTCCATTTTTAAAGCTCTAAAGGCATGTATTCCTCAGTTGCATCCTGTGTTCGTGCAAACGAAATGATGACCGATTGTTTGAATGTCTGTTGGTGTCAGACAGGGTTGCATACTAAGTCCAGCCCTTTTCTCTCTGTTTATAAACGAAATAGCAATAGCTATGGAAGAGTCGGAAAACATGGAATCCAGTTACAGCCTGGTTTGACTGAATTGTTCATATTATTGTTTGCAGATGATTTAGCTCTTTTATCAAGAACGCCAGCAGGGCTACAAAATCAATTAAGACATCTCAGTACTCTTTGCAAGGATAGGTTCTTAGAAATTAACATAGATAAATCTAAAGTTATGGTATTCAGAAAAGGGGGCTATTTGGGTAGAAATGAAAAATGGTTTTTGGATGGAGAAGAGCTGGAGGTTGTAAACAGTTATACTTATCTAGGTTTCACATTTACCACAAGGTTACGTTTTGCGCAAGGGGTCAGGAACATAGTAACAAAGGGAAAGAAAGCAGTCTGTGATTGTGCTCGAGTGCTTCTCAAACTCAGCGAAATTTCAAGGCAGACGTACTTTAAAATCTTCGATGCTCAGATACAACCAATCTTGTTGTATGGGTCAGAAATCTGGGGTTTTGATGCCATAGAAGCGATCGAAAAGGTACACACGCAGGCGTGTAAGCGATTTTTTTTAGTGTCTCCTGCCAAACCCCAAACAAATGTATGTATGGAGAGTTAGGCAGATATCCTTTACACGTCAATTCATGCCTGAGAGCAGTCAGGTATTGGTTGAAGCTATCCAGATGGATACTAGCAGACTGCCCAAACAGGCCTATTTAATGCAACTTAGTATGGAAGAAAATGGAAAATCATGTTGGGCATCCAAGCTAAGAGATATCCTCCAACACTGCGGGTTTGGTTACGCTTGGCTAAATAAAGGTGTTGGAAATGAGCGATCTTTTCTATCATTATTAAGAGGGCGTCTTATAGCAAACTTCATTGAGGACTGGTCAACTACAGTTAACAGTAGTGACAGATTCTCTTGTACTGTTCTTTCAAGACAAATTTCATGAATGAACCATACATTGATAATTTGCGAATTAAGCATTTTAGATATATCATTGCTAAATTGAGATAGGTATTCTCCCCTTAAATGCCAATATTTTCCGATATACTCAAAACAGTACAACAGATTTTACTGTGCAGTATTTGTAAAACTGAGATAGAAAACGAAATTCATTTTGTTTGTAACTGTCCATGCTACAAAGAACTACGGCTTAAATACCTTGGCTCAAACCAAATAAATGACAACTTATTTTGCGATTTAATGAAATGTACTGATCCCCTATCAGCGCAAACATTGCTCAGTGTGTGCACTATGCCATCAAAAAGCGTGAAATATTGGTTGAAATTATGACTTGAATTGGTATGGTCAAGATTGTTATTTGAAAAATTGTTACGTTAATTGTGGGCCATTGGCCAAAATCGAAATACAGTGTGTGGGGAAGGGGAAGGGGAGGTAGGGAAGGGTGGAGGGTGTGCGTAGTGCATTTGGGTAGTTCTGAGGATATAAGGTCAGGGAAGAGTGGGAAGGGGTGGTAAACAGTGTAAGTGTGTGTGCGGGTGGGGGGGGGGGGGGGGGGAGGAAGTAGGGAGGAAGGGCTGAGTGTATTTCTCGTGAGTTCAGTTATAATCATGCCACGTGTGTGCGTTAATGCTTAGACAAAAAGATTCTGTGTTACTTTCAGAGTCATGCAGAATGTATTTCGATTGTATGATATCTGTCTTAAAGGAAATGTTAAGAGTCTAATGACTTCTGAACATTAAACCATCTGGAATCTCTCTCTCTCTCTCTTCTCTCTCTCTCTCTCTCTCTCTCTCTCTCTCTCTCTCTCTCTCTCTCTTACCAAGCACATGACATGTGTCTGCTTTTTGCACTCAACTTTCCTCCAATTTTCAAGTGATTTAGAGTCTTTAGAGGAAACAAGCGTAGGCGTCATCAAGTTAAGAAATAAGGTCACTCAGAGAGCACTCACGTCTACCAAGATCGAACCCAAAATGTTTGCAAACAAGATTACGCATCGACTACCACAAAATGATGCTAATTTAAGATGAAGTCAACATCACTGTTTACGCAATATCTGTAGACATTTTGTTTAATTTTCTTATGAAGCGGGTTGAAAAAAAAGTATAATAATGAACAACCTACAATCCATCGTAAAAGAATATTCATTGTTCCGCCAAAC
>CM031603.1:35693133-35705633 GCA_018398815.1 Conus ventricosus
CTTAATGACACTCCATACACAATTCTGATAGGGAGAAGGGGCGATATAACCAAACATCAGGGGAAGTCTAGACAATACCAGAAAGCCTTTGTAGTGGCACCATATTTTCGTTTCTTCTAACCCCCCCCCCCTTCCCCCAATACCCCCTCCCCATTTCTAGCGGGTCAATCTCCAAACATTCGCCATACATCTGTAAGGTTCCTGTAACACTAAGGGCGCAGTTGAAATGTTTTCCCTACTCGACAGTGTGTGTATGGACTTCAACGCCGTATCCACATCCACCACAACTCTCCTTTCATTCCACCGTATTTAATAACTAGTTCCAGAAATATCTTCTGATATGATTCTGTGGAGAACATTTTGTAACAAGGTGTTTCGCTCCGCTTACAAATCTAGAACCATTCGTACGGTGTAACATCCGAGGAACAAATATGCTATACACTATACGTTTCCAGAAATTCGCCACAATCAGAAGATTCACGTCACACGACTCATAGAGACGGTACAGCAAACGCTGCTTAATCAGAACAGGAAACGTGTGTGTGTGTGTGTGTGTGTGTGTGTGTGTGTGTGTGTGTGTGTGTGTGTGTGTGTGTGTGTGTGTGTGTGTGTGGTGTCTTTCCTACCGCCTCCCCCCACCCTCCTCCAACTTCCTCATTTCCCCAACTCTGGAAAGGAAGAATGTAAGCATGTTTAAACAATAAATCTCTCTAGCTGCAAAGTGAGACGACTGCAGGCGGAAATCTAAACAAATCTTAAATGTTAGCGAACCACCAAGAGAAACGTGGACAAACGAGTCACAAGACAAAACACGACGCGTTTCGACCTCTTAGTCTTCTCTTTTAAGCGCTTTAACCTCTCGTCCCCTCTTCAACCCACCCCATCCCCCGTCTCCACCTTACCGTTAATGGCAGTCTCGTCCTAGTCCTACGGAAGAGGAGGTCGTATCGTCACGATAAAGCCTTTCTTTCGACTTTATCCAGTCCTCTCGTCAGAGAGAGAGAGAGAGAGAGAGAGAGAGAGAGAGAGAGAGAGAGAGAGAGAGAGAGAGAAGAGAGAGAGAGAGAGAGAGAGAGAGAGAGAGAGGGAGAGAGAGGGAGGGAGGGAGAGAGAGGGAGGGAGGGAGAGTGGGAGAGAAAGGAGAGCTAGAGAGAGAGAGAGAGAGAGAGAGAGAGAGAGGGGGGAGAAAGGAAGAGAGACAGAGAGCGGCAGACAGGCAGACTGACAGAAATGAAGAACAACAATGTGATTTCATGCCTCAAGCTTGAAAAAAACAAACAAAGGAAACAAACCATAAAATCCATTGGGTTGCAGACAGCAGTTTTATATATCGCATCGATTTGTTTTAAACATAAAATAATACAAGTATATATCAGACAGAAACACTGCTGAATGTAAAGAACTGAGAAAGAGGGGGAGAAGGAGGTTGGAGGAGGCAAGGAGGGGGCACAGAGAGAGAGAGAGAGAGAGAGAGAGAGAGACAGACAGACAGACAGACAGATAGACAGATAGACAGGGAGACAGACAGACAGAAAGACAGACAGGCAGACACACAGACAGAGAGACAAACAGCCAGACAGGCTGACTGACAAAGAGACAGGCAGTCAGATAAGCAAACAGAGTACGAATGTGAGAATGAAATAAGATAACACACAGACGGAGACAGAGACAGAGAGTGCAAGAGTGAGATAATACAATAAGATAAATTTCTTAATTAACGTCAGTAATGATAAGCACTAAATATATTTTCACACACGCACAGACAAACACACACACACACACACACACACACACACACACAAGAGAGAGAGAGAGAGAGAGAGAGAGAAGAGAGAGAGAGAGAGAGAGAGAGAGAGAGAGAGAGAGAGAGAGAGATTGATAGACAGACTGAGACAGAAAGAAACAACGACACAGGAGACAGTCACTCCGCAAGATACTATTTGGAGTCAGAGTAAGTATGATGACGGCAGTAGCGAAAAATTCATGCAAGACACAGTTTAGTGATACAAAGAAGTGATGGGGAGAGGGAGGGGTAAAACAGACAGGCAGACAGACACAGACAAACAGAGAAACAGACAAGCTGGCAGGCTGCAGGCTTGCAGAGAGGCAGGCAGGCAGACAGACAGATAGACAAACTCAGACAGACGTACGGACATGCATTGTAATCAAATTTGCTAGAGACGCCCCTTTCCCCGTTTCGCGGCCACGGAAGGCGGGGAAGGAAGAGATGGGTATGGAGGAAAGGGGGAGGGGGGTAAAGAAAGAGAATGGTCAGGAAGATGGGGTACTGAGAAACAGTCGTGCATGCGCTGTGACATAGGGGATAGGCCCACGCGCACAAATTGACTCCAACTCTCGGGGCAGGAGGAAGGATTGATAGCATGTGTTCTTTTCTCCCCTTCCTTTTATGATTCTTCAGAAGTCTGACTCATGAACGACTGAAGCAAGAAGTGTGAAATATAATTAAAAAAAAACAAAAAAAAAACGTGTCCTTTCCTTTACATTTTGGTGCCTTACCAAAGAACATTAGAAACTCATGTCCTTTTCAAAATCTTCTCACCCTCACTCTCTCTCTCTCTTCATTTATATATACCCACCCTCTACCCTCAGTCTCTCTCTCTCACTCTCACACACACACACACACACACACACACACACACACACACACACACACACACACACACACACACACACACACTTTCCAACCCCATTGTACTCCCCACATTTCGTTCTTCCCTCCATCCTTCACCCTCCCCCCTTCCAACCCCTCCCCCCCCCCCTCTCTCTCTCTCTCTCTCTCTCTCTCTCCTCTCTCTTCTCTCCAAACACATACCACACAGACCGATGATGAAAAATCGATGACTGTCTAAGACTGAAATCCCTGCCTTGTGGAAAACAACACGTCTGGCCAACAGTGCGACAGAGGACGTATGACTGGACAGTGAAGTCAAAGCGTCTGGTAATGGTGTGGAGATGTATAAGTTATTGATAAATGTACAGCTTACTTAGAGAGCATCACAACGAGTAGAAGCAGCAACTATTGTAATGGTCGTAATAACATTGTAATTATACTAAACTGATTTTAAGAACATATTAAAATCATCATTATCAATATCAACATTGTTGATACTGTATCAACATTTATTGTGACTGACATTTTTTCCTGACAGACGTTTGGCAAATGACATATTGTGGAAAACAGACTCCACGCAAAGATTCGAATGACAGATTCCACACAATGATTCGAATGACCGGATCCTCTGAGGATAGTGCTCTCATCAGAAGATCTGTAACACCTCATCAGAGGACCTGTAATCCCCTCTAATTTTAACTGGAAGGAGTCAGTCTGGACCTGCCACAGATACACCTATCCCCATTTCTGCCCTGGATCTACTGCCTGGGGGTTAATCTGGGCAGGCCCAGAATGGCATCCCCCTGCTCTCGATTGATCGGGTTGCGATGCTCTTTGGGGCCAGAAGCCTTATCTTCATTTTCCTTCGATGAGCTTGATGAGGGTGATGCCATCCCCACTTCCAGGGAGTTAGCCTTGGAGATGTCAAGTACGTCCACACCTCCCCCAGCACATAGACGTTATAGTCAAACCATATAACGTACTCAAATCTTGGAGAATGAAGCGTTCTGAGCTTTTTGTTTATTGGGTCAGCATGAGCTGCATGATGAGGGGGTACTCAACGCAATTCCAGGCAGTACATACCTGCATCGGGTTAAGCAACATGTATGCAGATGACGTTTCCTGGATCATGAAACATGAGCAGCTTCACTTCCCCTGGATCAGCTCAATGATCCCCATCTTCCGGTGAGTTAATCTGCTACAGAACCAGAATGATTCCCTCCTCCTTGCCCCGCCCCCATGACATCTCCTTACGACTGTTTTTTTATAACCTTGTGATGTTTATATGGAGATTAAAGGGACCGGCGCTTAATGTGTATTGGGTCAATATGGCCAGGGAGTACCTCCCCCACAACACGAGGATCAACAAACTTGCACAGCACAGCCAAGCACTAGTTACATCAATCAGAATTCTATTCAGGCAAACGGCAGTGAGAAAAGGTCGCACTACAGAGCACAATTAAGATATCGGAGGACAGGAAATAGAAGAATCAACGAGGAATCAAAATGGATTCTTCCAATCCCAGTCTACTCCACCACTCCACATTCTGGCTGCCGGTTCTGGAGAGGGAAGCGGGTCTTTGAACATGAGGCGCCAACTTGTTCTTCCGTTTAATTCTAGTTCCATCTCTCTCCTCATCCATCATGACACCGCTCTGTCAAGAGGGCTGGTGGCTTTGGGTTAGTCCTACGTCCGGTGGGAGAAAGAAGTTGTAATTGTTTATCATAGAGACCCGTGATTGATTGGTGATTTCATACTGATTGTCATGGGGGGGGAAGGACATTCAGGGGGCTAGGGTTCAGAGTAAATTCCAACAAAGGTGAATTCATGACGCCCTGCAAAAGACCAGGTTCAGTGTGTCCTTGATGTGTGAGATGAGGAAAACGAAAATCAATCGGTTCATCATCTCTGTTAAAATCACATTCATAGTTCACCTTCATTCATGGTGTGCACACGCATGTGTGGTGTGTGTGTGTGTGTGTGTGTGTGTGTGTGTGTGTGTGTGTGTGTGTGTGTGTGTGGGGTGTGTGTGTGTGTGAAAGAGAGAGTCAGAGAAAGGGAAAGCGAGAGAGATGGACGGACGCACAGACAGACAGACAGACAGACAACAGACTGACAGACAGACAGACCTATTCAGACACCGTATTGATATAAACAACAGTGGCCCTCTGTGACAGGAACACTAACAACACACCAAAAACTGGAATGCATATTACTGCGTGGATCAAAAAGTACAATGAATTTATTTTTCAGTAAGGGAAAATTCGAACAACTTAAGTGAAAGTAACGACATTCTCGAACGCAGCTTAAATCGTAGCTCTGTCTTTACTTTCTTGCGACTCACAAAAATTTCAACAATTTTTAGAACAAACTAAATATGAAGGCCTTTTTCTTGTAATTCTTAGCATTACCAAAAAAAAACTGCTATTCATAAACGTTCTGTAATTTGAATGCTGAATTCCGAATTTCTCTCTATGTTTTGCCGATGGCAACATTATCCTGGTCTGTATAAACTCTGTTGTCAGTGGTCGACGCATTGTAGACAGTGGTCACCACACGGTAGTCTGTGAACTCAATATTGTAGTGACAGGTCAGCATATTATAGCCAGCACACTCCATGAAATCCAGAACTTTTCGAATCCGTGATCATTCACATATTGTCTTATTCCGAGCGGAAAGAGTACTACGTGTCGACGGTGTCACAATACAGAAAAAAGCAAAATCATGAATAAGAAATAAGTTACTTTAACCCGATCACCCACGGTTCAACGCCTCTGCTGTCGATCATTAGAAGCGAAAGATACCCCGAGCACTATTGGTTTCCCACTTGCTTCTGAAGGGACAGATACTCTTGTTCCTCACATAAACATACTCAAAGGCTCCACTTATGTCGCCGCAAGTCTGTCTCAGTAGTTATCAATGTCCATGCAGTTTCAGAAACACAGTCCAGATTTGATATTGACTGCTGTGTCGGTGAGGAAAGGACACCACAGGGGAAGCAATCGGGGTTGGGATAAGGTAGGCCAGTTGGGCCGACCCCAGAATAATTCTGCGGACAGGGTTCAAACGTTTCCCCTCAGTCCGGGCTGGACGTGCAAAAAGCAACTGACTGTCCCGTGCCCACTTCACGGGAGACCAGGTGTGTGGCTGCATCATGGAGGTGATGGTGATGGGGGACAGACGAGGTGTGTGGAGGTGGTGATGATGGGGGACAGACGAGGTGTGTGGAGGTGGTAATGATGGGGACAGACGAGGGTGTGGAGGTGGTGGTGATGGGGACAGACGAGGTGTGTGGCTGCATCATGGAGGTGATGGTGATGGGGGACAGACGAGGTGTGTGGCTGCATCATGGAGGTGATGGTGATGGGGGACAGACGAGGTGTGTGGCTGCATCATGGAGGTGGTGGTGATGGGGGACAGACGAGGTGTGTGGCTGCATCATGGAGGTGATGGTGATGGGGGACAGACGAGGTGTGTGGCTGCATCATGGAGGTGATGGTGATGGGGGACAGACGAGGTGTGTGAAGGTGGTGGTGATGGGGACAGACGAGGTATGTGAAGGTGGTGGTGATGGGGGACAGACGAGGGTGTGGAGGTGGTGGTGATGGGGGACAAACGAGGTATGTGAAGGTGGTGGTGATGGGGGACAGACGAGGGGTGTGGAGGTGGTGGTGATGGGGGACAGACGAGGTGTGTGAAGGTGGTGGTGATGGGGGACAGACGAGGGGTGTGGAGGTGGTGGTGATGGGGACGACGAGGGGTGTGGAGGTGGTGGTGATGGGGGACAGACGAGGTGTGTGGAGGTGGTGGTGATGGGGGACAGACGAGGGGTGTGGAGTGGTGGTGATGGGGGACAGACGAGGTGTGTGAAGGTGGTGGTGATGGGGACAGACGAGGGTGTGGAGGGGGTGGTGATGGGGACAGACGAGGTGTGTGAAGGTGGTGGTGATGGGGGACAGACGAGGGGTGTGGAGTAGTGGTGATGGGGGACAGACGAGGTGTGTGGAGGTGGTGATGATGGGGACAGACGAGGTGTGTGGAGGTGGTGATGATGGGAGACAGACGAGGTGTGTAGCTGCATTATGGAGGTGGTGGTGATGGGGGACAGACGAGGGGTGTGGAGGTGGTGGTGATGGGGGACAGACGAGGTATGTGGAGGTGGTGGTGATGGGGAACAGACGAGGTTGTGGAGGTGGTGATGATGGGGGGCAGACGAGGTGTGTGGCTGCATCATGGAGGTAGTGGTGATGGGGGACAGACGAGGTGTGTGGAGGTGGTGATGATGGGGGACAGACGGGGTGTGTGGCTGCTTCATGGAGGTGGTGGTGATGGGGCACAGACGAGGTGTGTGGCTGCATCATGGAGGTGATGGTGATGGGGGACAGACCAGGTATGTGGAGGTGGTGGTGATGGGGCACAGACGAGGTGTGTGGCTGCATCATGGAGGTGGTGGTGATGGGGACAGACGAGGTATGTGGAGGTGATGGTGATGGGGGACAGACGAGGTTGTGTGAGGTGGGTGGTGATGGGGACAGACGAGGTGTGTGGAGGTGGTGGTGATGGGGGACAGACGAGGTGTGTGGAGTGGTGGTGATGGAGGACAGACGAGGTGTGTGGCTGCATCATGGAGGTGATGGTGATGGGGGACAGACGAGGTGTGTGGAGGTGGTGGTGATGGAGGACAGACGAGGTGTGTGGAGGTGGTGGTGATGGGGGACAGACGAGGTGTGTGGAGGTGGTGGTGATGGAGGACAGACGAGGTGTGTGGAGGTGGTGGTGATGGGGACAGACGAGGGTGTGCTGCATCATGGAGGTGGTGGTGATGGGGGACAGACGAGGGGTGTGGCTGCATTATGGAGGTGGTGGTGATGGGGACAGACGAGTGTGTAGCTGCATTATGGAGGTGGTGGTGATGGGGGACAGACGAGGGGTGTGGAGGTGGTGGTGATGGGGACAGACGAGGTGTGTGGAGGTGGTGGTGATGGGGGACAGACGAGGGTGTGGAGGTGGTGGTGGGGGACAGACGAGGTGTGTGAAGGTGGTGGTGATGGGGGACAGACGAGGGGTGTGGAGGTGGTGGTGATGGGGACAGACGAGGTGTGTGGAGGTGGTGGTGATGGGGACAGACGGGGTGTGTGGCTGCATTATGGAGGTGTGGTGATGGGGGACAGACGAGGTGTGTGGAGGTGGTGGTGATGGGGACAGACGAGGTGTGTGGAGGTGGTGGTGATGGGGACAGGTGGTTAACGTCAGCAGTCTCCCCGTCACCGTTACAGTTTATCTGTACAGCTAAATCACCTTTATTCCTGACAGCATCGGCGTCATCACCACAACTACCGTCAGAACTTAAAACACTACTTTGGGTATGAACGTTTGGTGTGTAACCTTTCATCGCTGTGAGTCTGAGACAGTCTGATGGATACAGAACACGTATGTTTTTCTTCTTTTTTTGTTCTGAAGCTTACATGAACGTGCGCCCATCCTAAAAAGGCAGGGGCAGAAGGGAAATGTGTGTGGGAGAGAGAGAGTGAGGAGAGAGAGAGAGGGGGGGGGGCAGAGAGAGAGAAAGGTCCTTAAGTGCCTGTGTGTGCGTGTCTGTGTGTGTGCATGCGTGCGTGCGTGCATGCGTGCGTGCGTGCGTGCGCGCGCGCACCATTCTGTGTGTGAAGTTTCTTTCTCTCGCCCTCTCCCTCTCTCTCTGCGAGTGAGTGAGTGAGTGAGAGAGAGAGAGAGAAGAGAGAGGAGAGAGAGAGAGAGAGAGAGAGAGAGAGAGAGAGACAGTGTGTGGTGTGTGTGTGTGTGTGTGTGTGTGTGTGTGTGTGTGTGTGTGTGTGTGTGTGTGTGTGTGTGTGTGCGCGTGCATGCACGCACGCCCTCATAAAAAAGACACAGAGAGAGTCACAGAAAAGAGACACATAAAAGAGACACAGACAGAGACAGGGACGGATAAAGAGAGAGTGTGTCTGTGTGTGTGCGGGCGCGCACGTGTGTGTGTGTGTGTGTGTGTGTGTGTGTGTGTGTGTGTGTGTGTGTGTGTGTGTTTTGTGTGTGTGTGTGCGCGTGCTCTCACGCTCGTGCATGCGTGGGTGTGTCCGTGTGCAAACAAGTGTGATTGAATAATTAAAAATTTCGTTTGTTATACAACCTCGTTGGGATTCCCATCTTGGGATGGAGCGACTTCATCAGCTAAAATGGCATATGCAAAGCTATTGATCGATCCCAGTGATAAGCAGTCGGTTGACGTGTCGTTTTCCCACCTTTTGCAGGTCGAGTGTTGTTCATGTTCTACACGATGGATCCCTCAACCCAAAAATCAATATCACTTTCTTTTATCTGAATTGGATGATTGACGTAAGAGTTGCTGTTTCTGTATTGTTCTACCCCGTCCTCTCTTCGCTGAACTGATTCTCTTCAAAACAAACTCGTGTCTACTTATATCATTAAAAAATCAAACAATTACTATTTGAAGACAGGGTGAGAGTCAAGCCATGTAATGATGCCTACAGCTCAGCCAACTATGGAGAGCACTGAAAGCAAGTTTAACGCGTGCGCTTATCCAGAAAAAAAGGTGGGGAGGGCGTGCGGAGTGAAGAAGGCGCGGAGAGAGAGAGAGAAGAGAGAGAGAGAGAGAGAGAGAGACGAGAGAGAGAAAGACAGACAGACACAGGGACAGTTAGACACAGAGAGAGGGTGTTGAGAAAGCGAGGGGACGGAAAAAAGAGAAAAAGTTGAATTAACTTGCTGAATTAAAACAATCATCATCGGCATTATTATGACTTATCACAACAGTCACCATCCATCGTGGCCAAGCGGTAATGTCACAGGTCACGGGCTGGAGGTTGTAGGTTCAAACCCATTTGCAAGCATGTACTTGAGGCCAGGGCCTACCTCGTATTGCCAATTGTGCTACTGGCTAAAAAGGAAAAAGTACAGGAGCACTCATCCCTTATTACGTTTTTTGCTCATCTTCAGAAACACATGACGCAATGCCTTGCTAAAAGATTCCTGACCTTTCATTGCACACCTCTGTATTTATTAGGCCATGAATGACGCTGCAACTTATAACGAAAGAAAGTGCAGCCCCTTGTCCATCCTTGCAGTCCTCATTGATCCTGATAAACATCTCACATTCTGCCACAATTCATACCTTGGTCTCGTGGTGAGCTCTACTCCGACTCCCCTCCACATCCATACGTGTGGCGAAATCATTTTCAAGCCGTCAGCGCTGGCAAAGTTCATGAGGAGTGTCATGACGATTGTGATGACGCTCGTCCTCTGCTCATGCTGGTGTGTACCTCTCCATCGTCAGTAGTAGAAGGCTTAGTGGTGTCCTGCGTAATTTGAATGAAAACAGGTACCACAGAACACCACAGAATATTACTCCGGAATCAGCTCAGTGCCTCCTCTGAAGGGTCTCTTCAGACAGCATGGACTATGGACAGGCGGCATGTGAACTGCTGTCCTTAATACCGGACATGTGGCACTGTCTGAGCGAAACTGGATGAGGCGGTTTTGCAGTAACACTCTGAGCGTTGCAGAGAAGACTAGATAAGCATACACACACACACACACACACACACATGCACGCGAGCACGCGCGCACACACACACACACGCGCACGCACGCACGCACGCACGCGCGCCACCCCACCCACCCACACACACACACACACACACACACACACACACACACCACACACACAGATCGTCGTCGCCATCACTACACCGCTTTAAAAACAAAACCTTTTGGCATAACCGGTGTGAGCATCGACCCAAACAATTCAACAGGAAAAATAAAGACGGCGGGAAGATAAAACTCCGATCTGTCTGACATTGGCTTCATGATTGACACGGTTTTCTTCTATGCTGTATTACTGTTCAGACGAGGGCGAACCCCCCCCCCCCCCCCCCCCCCCCCCCCCCCCCCCATCCCTCTTTTTCTCACCTTCCCCCTAATATCTTCCTCACTGTGAATACCATTTACAAAATGAAGGGGGGGGGGGGGGGGGGGGGATTATAAACATGCGATACATACCTTCGACATTTCATTTTTGGTCAGAAATTGTTTTTTAAGACGATCTGTTAAAATGGAATGCTCAAATAATCGCCACCATCACAGTACCCGTTTTTGCTCCTTTTCCCATTGTCTGTTTTTTTCCCCTTCCGCTTCTGTCTGTTCCTTCTATTTTGTTTTATTTCACTACCATTTAATTTAATTTGCCGTTCTTCTTTGCCCACACTTTAACTCAACCTCCCCCCTTCTTCGCACTGTTCGCTGTTATTTCTTCCTTCCTTGTCCTTTCTGACGTTCCCCCTATCCTCCGCCCCTCTCCCAACCTTTGTCCTTTCTGAGTTCCCCCTATCCTCCGCCCCTCTCCCAACCTTTGTCCTTTCTGATGTTCCCCCTATCCTCCGCCCCTCTCCCAACCTTTGTCCTTTCTGATGTTCCCCCTATCCTCCGCCCCTCTCCCAACCTTTGTCCTTTCTGACGTTCCCCCTATCCTCCGCCCCTCTCCCAACCTTTGTCCTTTCTGACGTTCCCCCTATCCTCCGCCCCTCTCCCAACCTTTGTCCTTTCTGACGTTCCCCCTATCCCCGCCCCTCTCCCAACCTTTGTCCTTTCTGATGTTCCCCCTATCCTCCGCCCCTCTCCCAACCTTTGTCCTTTCTGACGTTCCCCCTATCCTCCGCCCCTCTCCCAACCTTTGTCCTTTCTGATGTTCCCCCTATCCTCCGCCCCTCTCCCAACCTTGTCCTTTCTGATGTTCCCCCTATCCTCCGCCCCTCTCCCAACCTTTGTCCTTTCTGATGTTCCCCCCTATCTCCGCCCCTCTCCCAACCTTTGTCCTTTCTGACGTTCCCTCTATCCTCCGCCCCTCTCCCAACCTTTGTCCTTTCTGACGTTCCCCCTATCCTCCGCCCCTCTCCCAACCTTTGTCCTTTCTGATGTTCCCTCTATCCTCCGCCCCTCTCCCAACCTTTGTCCTTTCTGACGTTCCCCCTATCCTCCGCCCCTCTCCCAACCTTTGTCCTTTCTGATGTTCCCCCTATCCTCCGCCCCTCTCCCAACCTTTGTGTCACTGCCTGTCCACATCGATACAGTGTCGTTTAATCTTTAAAGAACGCAAAGTGATTAACGCTTCCAACAGTTGAGGGTTCGGGTGGGTCAAGGGTCAAAGGTACCCGTTACTGTCGGGACTTTCGCTGCGGTACAAAATGTTACCCCAGTACAAAATGTCGCACCAGTACAAAATGTCACCCAGTACAAAATGCCGCACCAGTACAAAGTACAAAATGTCGCACCAGTACAAAATGTCACCCCAGTACAAAATGTCACCCCAGTACAAAATGTCGCACCAATACAAAATGTCACCCCAGTACAAAATGTCACCCCAGTACAAAATGTCACCCCAGTACAAAATGTCGCACCAATACAAAATGTCACACCAGTACAAAATGTCACCCCAGTACAAAATGTCACCCCAGTACAAAATGTCGCACCAATACAAAATGTCACACCAGTACAAAATGTCACCCCAGTACAAAATGTCATCCCAGTACAAAATGTCGCACCAGTACAAAATGTCACCCACTGATATTCTGCAACAAAACTGCGGTACAAAATGGCATACCGTGTTCCAGGGTGACAGTACCGACACGTCACATATCTACGTGTACTGTGGAACACATTTTCGCCGTAGCAGGATCGGATTCAACCTGTCACTGTTTTATGATGTAAGTGTAGATGGGACGCCTATGTCTGCTACTTCTGACGGTGACAATGATGCGTTCTGAAGACAGTGGTGATGGTGGTGGCAACAGTCGTGTAAGGAAAGTAAGACCAGTCTCTGACATATTGTGCGAACTT
>CM031603.1:35708133-35713133 GCA_018398815.1 Conus ventricosus
TTAGCAACGAAGACAAATCCCACCTTGAAGAGTTTTTAACGCATTATTATTGCGTTTCACCACAGACGTGACGAGCACAGCAGTCATAAACATTCTGTGAAAAAAGGATTCCATGATCCTAGCGAAGATACCAACTTTTTATCTTTCTTACGTTGAAAACTGTTAAACCAAGACAGTATCTGACATTCAAAATAATTTCAGAAACGTCCAGCTAAAGACATTCTCAATTGTATTCATGTTCTATCATACCACACAACACATGTCCACATCACCTATTTCCCATATTTTGTGAGTGTATGTCTACATATGTGCACTGCAAAGCTCAATATTTTTATGCAAAACTTAGAAACGATTGTTTGTCTATTGTTTGTCTATCTACTCTGCTGTATATTCCTCGGTGACATCACTCCCAGCCGTTTATTCTGGCTCCTTATACACACTTCCACCAAACATCGTCCTGTCAAGGTTAAATTCAATGACAACTGAGAGACAGAGCACCATTATATCATAACGAATCATCTTTTTACTTCGAAAGACTACATTCAACCAACGAAGTATCGTGATGAAAAAAAGATCCTACACGCTTACGTGTAAGCCCATAACTGTGAACACGCCCACCCTGTAATTTACGTAAAACTTTTTCAACAGAGTACACTACCATGTGCACGTAAATACGTCTCGGAATCTGAACGTCTGTCGCCAGTTTCATTCTTGTTTGACAGTCTCATGTTCACGAGTTTTTTGTCATTTTTTCAGTCTTGTTTCTTGATTGTGTGATTCGACGAGATAGTGGAACGTTCATTGATATGATGATCTGATTAAAGCATAAATAAATCGAATGTGATTGAATACTAATTATATATCACTAAAGATTATCTAACTTTGCAATGGATCGTAGGTCCATGACAGCTTTGTATACACATTTCGCATCGTGTGGTTTCAGGTTGCTACAGGCCATGTAGTGCAGTGCAGTAACTCCTGAACTTCAACTGCAGAGATCGATGGCGGACCTGACGATCCAGTGGTCCTGGGTCTAGCCAGTGAATTTATGCTTCGACGTTTTGTTGCTGGTACTTCGGCTAAGCTCGTGCCATCACCTCCAGCACCTAATCTTGATCCAGTTCTGCTGGGGGACTTTTCAGGGACTACAGACGGCGGTGACTGGCATAAGCCTACTTTGCCCGCAGCTCCTTACTGGTGATAACGTTAGATTCGTTCGATTTACGACGCGTCTCCACTGTATCGTCTTGTTTTTAACACGGACATTTCTCTGTCCCACATTATGTTTTTCCACTTTTTACCATCACTGCACGAATGTATGGTTGCTTGAATGTTAGAACGGATTAAGTGGAAAAAAGTCGATTCTCAGGAGGAATGAGACTTTTACTGTGTATTAACACATAATCCTTGTCTGAGCGTGAGCCGGGAGGGACTGAACTTGTAAGCCTTCAAAATTCGATTCGAGGTGTTCGATCGTGATTCATTGCTATAAAAATTGAAGTGGATTATTATACTGACTCATCTACACAGAAATCGGAAGAACTGAAGTATTTGTTGAATAGTTTCTCAGTACTGGACTCTCATCAGGTTAATTCTAATTACCTGTAAATGTTCACAATGTGTTGAATTAAGATTAGTGTTACACTTAAATTCCAAATGAAAGAGTTTCAATTCCTGACTAACTATTTCCATATATGATGTGTTAGCATTGGTTCTGACTCCATTCCCATGAGGATCCTCCGAATGAGACTTTAAACCTAGGTTCCGTGTGTGAACGCATGCATGAAATTTTGCATGGACTTGAAATCCCATCCCAAATTTCGGAAAAGAAGCTCAATTTCGCCACCATTATGGATGACAAGTACTCATGCAGTAACACTTTCTGCAAAAATCGAACGAATGATTAAAACACTGCGTGACCAATATTAGACTGAATGATATGGCAAACCACTCAATGTAGTACCACGCATGCAGCTCTTCAGTCGGCTCTACCTAAGTAGGCAGATCTTTCTGTAAAGGAAAGTTGCAACCGGCTCAGAGCTTGGTCTCTAAGGTTCGGCGCTAAGCACTGTCAAAAGTGGTATCAATAATAATAATGAGGAGAAGAAGAAGAAGAAGAAGAAGAAGAAGAAGAAGAAGAAGAAGAAGAGGAAGAAGAAGAAGAAGAAGAAGAAGAAGAAGAAGAAGAAGAAGGAAAGAAGAAGGAAGATGTGTATGGTTCGAAATTGTCATTACAACCTGGTGGTCCCCTTGCAATGTTCCTGAGAAAGCTCCGTCTGCCTTCTGCTCCATGCCATCTCCGCTATGTTTCATTTTGCTCCATTCTGTACATCTTGTGCTTTCAACATCTGTACTGGTTCATCATTCTCAGTGGAAATATTACGCCATGCACTCTACCAAGAGTGAACAAAAGCATATTACACCGTGCGCCCTGAAAATCGTATTGTCAACATAGTGTTTCCTTCCACGTCAATTTTCATATTCCACAATGACAAAACCCGTACACAACAAGTTTTCAAACTACGATACGTACATATCCCAGATTTCAAATCTTTTATGTTGAAATGTGTCACAGATAATGAAGAAAAAAAAAGAACATTGTTTAAACTAATATGAAGAACAAAAGGATTCTTTATATGAAATGCCAACTTTTCATTCTGCTATAGTAAACCGACATCGTAATTCCGATGTCATTCATTTATAGGCACAGTCAATTCCATCTGTTGCCTCACTTGTTTTTCCCAGGTCGCTCTTCTACCACCAGTCTGTTCCTCAGAGGTTATGCCGATCTTTACCACGTCAGATGTCACGCCACTCAAGTAAGTTTTTGTTTCTCCACTTCTCGTTTGTTCGTGTCTTGACTATTCTGAAAGTTTTTTTCTTGTTTTTTGTTCACTGTTAGTTTCTGTTGGTTTGTTTTTCGCTTCCCGTCATCTTCTTCTTCTTCCTCTTGTTCTTGTTCTCCTCCTCCTCCTCCTCCTCCTCCTTTTAAATTCATTTTTATTTTTGGTGTGGTGAACGAATTGGGGTGGTGGCTGTTTGTGGGGAGGGATTTGTGGGAAAGGGTTAGTGGGAAAGGCTTAGTGGAGAAAGTTTGTGGGGAAGGGTTTGTGGGGAAGGGTTTGAGGGAAGGGTTTGAGGGAAGGGTTTGTTGAGAAAGGTTTGCGGGGAAGAGTTTGTGGGGAAGGGTTTGTGGGGAAGGGTTTGTGAAGAAGGGTTTGTAGGGAAGCGTTAGTAGAGAAAGCTTGAGGGAAGGGTTTGTGGGGAAGGGTTTGTGGGGAAGCGTTACTGGAGAAAGTTTGTGGGGAAGACTTTGTGCAGAAGGATTTGTGTGGAAGCATTAGTGGAGAACGTTTGTGGGGAAGTGTTTCTGGGGAAGCGTTAGTGGATAAAGTTTGTGGCGAATGGTTTGTGGAGAAGGGTTTGTGGAGAAGGGTTAGTGGAAAAAGTTTGTTGTGATTGGTTTGTGGAAAGGGTTTGTGGGGAAATGTTTGTGGGGACATGTTTGTGCAGAAGGGTTAGAGGAGAAAGTTTGTGGCGAAGGGTTTGTGGGAAATATTTGTGGGGAAGGGTTTGTGGAGAAGGGTTTGGGGAGATATCTTTGTGGGATATATTTGTGCAGAAGGGTTTGTGCGGAAATGTTTGTGGGAAGGGTTTGTGGAGAAGGGTTTGGGGGGATATGTTTGTGGGGATATATTTGTGCAGAAGGGTTTGTGCGGAAATGTTTGTGGGGAAGGGTTTGTGGGATATGTTTGAGAAGAAGGTTTGTGCGGAAATGTTTGTGGGGAAGGGTTCGTGGGGATATGTTTGTGGGAAGAGTTTGTGGGATATGTTTGTGGGGAAGGAGTTGTAGAGAAGAGCTTGTGAAGAACAGTTTGTGAGAAAATGTTTGTGGGGAAAGGTTTGTGGAGGAGGGTTTGTGGGGAAAATGTTTGCGTGGAAGGGTTTGTGGGGAAATGTTTGTGAAGAAGGGTTTTGTGGAGAAGGGTGTGTGGGGGTAATGTTTGTGGGGTAATGTTTGTGGGAAGGGTTTGTGGGGAAGGGGTGACTCATGTTCCTAGTTGGTGTTTGTGGAGAGGGATTTGTGGGGTAGTGTTTGTGGGAAGGTTTGTGGGGAAGGGGTGACTCATGTTCCTAGTTGGTGTTTGTGGAGAGGGATTTGTGGGGTAGTGTTTGTGGGAAGGGTCTGTGGGGACAGGTTTGTGGAGGAGGGTTTGTGAGGAAGGGTTTGTGGGGAAATGTTTGCATGGAAGGTCTGACTCATATTCCTAATTCGGGTTTGTGGGAAGGGGAGATACGTTGGCTTGGTATCTTGAGCACGAGATCATCTAGCTTTTGTTGTAACGTCTCTATACTGAACAAAACGAGGCACTGGACAGCACACAGCTGTTTATTTACTTCTGTAATGATGCAGTACTTTGTAAGTAAATCAAGTTTTTGTTGTTCTTGAAATGTTCTGTTTGATCAGCTTCGGCGCTTACACGGTACTTTGGGTTTTCTAGTGCAATACAACACACGGCAACAAAACCAAGCATAACTGAATGTAAGACATGCCAATAATTCAAACGGTTTTAACGATGCTCTATGCACAATTCTGAAGTGGAGGCGAGTAATTTGGATAAAATCAAAGAACAGGCTAAGTTCAGACAATAAAAAAGTAATAATAATGGTGGCACCGTATTTACTTTTGTGTCTTTTTTTCTTCCATTTTGTCGGTGACTCCCTAAACACACACCATACATCTGTGAGGTTCCTGTAACACTGAGGGTGCAGTTTGAATGTGTTGCCCCTTCTCTATAGTATGCATAGCCTTCAATGCCCTAATTCCAACCATTACAACACTACTTTCATTCTACCATATTTAATATCCTGTTGCAGAAAAATCTTCGAAAATGACTCTGTGGAGAACGTTTTGGTAACGTTTTGGTAACCTACTGTTCGTTCCATTTACAAATCTACAGCCATTCGTACAGTCTATCGTCGGTGGAACTAATTTGCTA
>CM031603.1:35718133-35723133 GCA_018398815.1 Conus ventricosus
GTGTTCATCCAGAAATACACTCAAGGGGTGGATGTTCTTCTTCATGGCATGAAAAGCCTCTGTGTTCATCCAGAAATACACTCAACGGGTGGATGTTCTTCTTCATGGCATGAAAAGCCTCTGTGTTCATCCAGAAATACACTCAACGGGTGGATGTTCTTCTTCATAGCATGACAAACCTCTGTGTCCATCCCTAAATAAACAGACATCTGGTTCAGTTCACGGAAGATTTGGCTTGTGGAAGTGGAGGTACGGGCTGCATAACGTGTTCACCGGATACAGCGAATATCTAACAATTCACTGCCGCTAGAACCTTATGGCTATTATTTGTTAACCTTCATCTCTCACTAAATTGTCATGTCGGCAGACAAATCGTATCCCAGAATAGCATGGGATTCCAAAACATTTCAGTCCCTAAGGAAATTTCTGATCTTATAGACTGCACTACATTCGAGCTATTTGGAACAACAATATTTGAAGAAGCAGTGATTGAAATGACATGACGCAAGAAGAACAGCATATCAACATTAACATTTCAGTTATAACGTACATACCAGCAACAGTCCACTACAAACGTTTCGTCTCCACGTATTTTTCCATGATCAGATAGTTCAAAAGTGCTTCGTCCAGTGAGTTATGAAGTGCCGTTAAATTCGTCTACTCGAGGCTGACGACAAAATCTTTAACAAAATATTGCAAGATAGACTTACATTAAAGGTTTAAATAGTATACAAATGCTCAAAACAAATTCACCATAGCCTTTCTTCTCATAGGTCTGGACTTAAAGATGTTATACACGCTGACTGGATTAAGGAGGTAGGGGACTAGAACCAATAGCATACAACACCAAATCAAAAATAGAGGGTTACTTAAAGATAGAATCGAAATGCGCCTATTACGTAAAAATCTTACCTGAAAGTAGTGTAAAAACGTTACAAATATTCTATATTCTACACCGACTTAGAGATCTTCATTGAATACCTCTCCCATACAACGAGAATCAAAAGCTGTCCTACAGCAGCCAAACACAGACAAAGCTTATGTCTAATCAGAATGACAACATTTTGGCAGATGGCAGCGTGAAGAGGTCACACTATAGAGCACAACTGAGATGTCGGAAGACAGAAAACGGAAGAACCAGCCAGGAATCAGGAATGGGTCCTTTCCAGTCCCAGCCTACTCCTCCTCCATTTTACACTCCGGTTGATGCTTCTGGAGAGGGAAGTGGGTCTTTGAACAAGAGGTGCCAACTTGTTCTTCCGTTTAATTCTAGTTCAGTCCCTCTCCTCATCCGTCATGGACACTGCTCTGTCAAGACAGATGGGTGGCTCTAGCTTATTCCCACGGCCTGGTGGGGAGGGGGGATGGGGGGAGTTGTAATTGTATATCATAGAGACCCGTGATTGATTGGTGACTTGATATTAATTGTCATGGGGAGGAAGGGGTGACAGAAGGGCATTCAGGGGGCTACGGATTCAGAGTAATTTCCAACAAAGGTGAATTCATGATACGCTGCACAGACTAGGTTCACGGTGTCCTCGATGTCTGAGATGAGGAAGATGAGAAATCAATCGGTTTCTCTTAAAACTAAATGTGTATATTTCTTTGAATCATGGTGCGCATACGCATGTATACATGCGCGCATGCAAGCGTGCATTTGTGTGTGAGTGAATAAGTGAATGAGTGTGTGTGATGCGCGCGCGCATGCATTCGTGCGAGTGTACGTACTTGCGCGTGCATGCAGGTTGTGTGTGTGTGTGTGTGTGTGTGTGTGTGTGTGTGTGTGTGTGTGTGTGTGTGTGTGTGTGTGTGTGTGTGTGTGTGTGTGCGCGTGCGTGTGACAGAGAGAGAGAAAGACAGACAGACAGAAAGACAGACAGACAGACAGACAGACAGAGAAATACACAGACTGACTGACAGACAAACAGAGAAGAGAGAGAGAGAGAGAGAGAGAGAGAGAGAGAGAGAGAGAGAGAGAGAGAGAGAGAGAGAGAGAGAGAGAGATGACTACACATC
Source organism: Conus ventricosus (assembly GCA_018398815.1). NCBI lineage: Eukaryota > Metazoa > Mollusca > Gastropoda > Neogastropoda > Conidae > Conus > Conus ventricosus. Next base: position 35,720,150 of record CM031603.1, read on the forward strand.
CTTTGTGAGTTCTTGCCTGTAATTGTCATTTCTGATGGATAATATCAAAGTATCGGAGGATCTTCCTATGACTTAAATCCACTCTGGCAGACAGACAGACAGATATAATAAAAACAAATTATAGTCATATGTTGTATTCATATAATAGTCTCGAACCTCTGTGACGGGGTAGATGAATACAGCACAACAAAACTAGAACGCATCTTACAGAATGGGTCAAACATATAATTTTGCATTTTTGGGGACGTAACTATTTCGGAAGTTGTAATTGCTTTGCTTTAATCAAACGGAAATGGTCATCTGCTTTAGTGAAAGTCATAACACTTACAAATACAACTTGAATGGTAAATGCTCTCTATACGACATCTGACTGACAAAAAATTCAACAGTTTTTCTTTTAGAGTTAGTCAAGTAACTACACAGTAGAAGTCGTTTTCTTATGATCCTGAGGATAACCAAAATTCAAACTGTTATTCATGAAATATCTATATCTTGAATGTTGGACTGCAAACGTCTCTCTGTTTTGTCTGCAGCAATAATACTGCAGCATCTGTAGCATCCTTGTTGTTGTCAGTGGTCACCACACTGTAGTCTGTGGCCAGCATATTGTAATGACTAGTCAGCATATTGTCGCAGCACACTGAGGTCTACAGCCACCTTACTTCAGTCGGTAGCCACCATGCTCATGTCTACAGTCACCGTAGTCCATTCTGTAGCCAACGCACATCAACTCGAAGCCACCATATTTCAGTTTGTAGCCACCACTGTGGCCACCTTACTGTAGTCAGGGCCACTGTACTGCAATCAGACAATACCCTTTTGTAGTCAGAGACAATCCTGCTGTAGTTGATGGCCAGCATTCTATAGTCTGCGGCCATCTGCTGTACTCAGTGGCCACCCTTTCGTAGTCAGTGGTCACCCTACTGGCGTCAGCGGCCATCCTTGTACAGTCAGTAGCCAATTTAATGTGATCAATGGCCACACTAGAGTAGTTTGTAGTCACTGGCCAACCCAGTTTGGTCAGCATCCACCCTACTGTAGTCAGTGTCCGCACTATTGTTGTCAGCGTCCGCCCCATTGTTGTCAGCATCCACCCTACTGTAGTCAGTGTCCGCACTATTGTTGTCAGCATCCACCCTATTGTTGTCAGCATCCACCCTACCATAGTCAGTGTCCACACTATTGTTGTCAGCGTCCGCCCTATTGTTGTCAGCATCCACCCTACCATAGTCAGTGTCCCCACTATTGTTGTCAGCATCCACCCTATTTTGTCAGCATCCACCCTACCATAGTCAGTGTCCACACTATTGTTGTCAGTGTCCGCACTATTGTTGTCAGCATCCACCCTACCATAGTCAGTGTCCACACTATTGTTGTCAGCATCCACCCTACTATAGTCAGTGTCCACACTATTGTTGTCAGCATCCACCCTACCATAGTCAGTGTCCACACTATTGTTGTCAGCATCCACCCTACCATAGTCAGTGTCCACACTATTGTTGTCAGCGTCCGCCCCATTGTTGTCAGCATCCACCCTACCGTAGTCAGTGTCCACACTATTGTTGTCAGCATCCACCCTACTATAGTCATTGTCCACACTATTGTTGTCAGCGTCCGCCCTATTGTTGTCAGCATCCACCCTACTATAGTCAGTGTCCACCCTATTGTTGTCAGCATCCACCCTGCTATAGTCAACGTCCGCCCTATTGTTGTCAGCATCCACCCTACTGTAGTCAGTGTCCACACTATTGTTGTCAGCATGCACCCTACTATAGTCAGCGTCCACCCTATTGTCAGCGTCCACCCTACTGTGGTCAATAGCCATCCTGTTCTTGTCAGTGGCCACCCTCGTGCAGTCAATGGTCACCCACTGTTGCCAGCGGCCACCCTTTTTCGTAGTCCTCTTAAATAGTCAGTGGCCACCAAGAAAGTGTTGCAATTTTCAATGACTTTAAGAACCCAGCAAATGGACACTTTTGCTTACAGGAGCAGACATTTAAAGAATGAAACTGTCCCTTTTTGCCACATCTTTGAAAAAAATATCACTATGGTACATAAACATTTTAGCTAAATAAAAATTTAAAAAACGGGAAAAGACGACGCACCCCCCTCCCCTCCCCGCCCCCACCACCAGAAAAAAAAGACCAGCAAACAACTTCTGGTTGATCCATGGTGATTTTTCAAAGAAAAATTTGAAAAGTAGCAAAGAAGGATGAAGGGGACTAAGGGAGAGGAGCAAAACACTTCCTGCTGATAAATCAGAAAACCTGGCATTAGACACTTCGATGAGAACCTAATAACATACACAAAACGGTACACATTCGTTTACAGCACACGAACACACGCACGCACGCACGTACGCACGTACGCACGCACGCACGCACGCACCCACACCCACACACACAAGCATGCATGCATACACGCAAGCATGCACTTAAGTTGAAAATGAAGACCCATTTCAAATGAAAACATTTCCGTTCAATCCTACGACTAAATCCAAGATTTCTTGTGGAAAGCACAAAAAACACGGCATAGTGCGCATGGCATATATCGGTAACATATCTAAATTCTGATGAGAAAAAAGAAAATTCGTGGAACGCTTCGAATCCCTTGGATATACTCGGAACAGACGACAAGATGATATGTGGACACGGAAAACGTCATCCTGACATCATCTTGAGGGACTACCCCCCTCCCCTGGCTGTCAGCACACCCGACATTGCAGACTGCACCCCGGCCCCGGAGCCCCGTCCGCCCAATGCCCGGGAGGCCGATAATGGCGATGATACTGCCGTGATGAACACGGCCACACCATGGAGGTAAACACCGTTCTTACACGCTCTCCGCACGTCGGACATACAGCTGCTGTCCAGGGACTCTCTAAGGGATTGTTTCACATTATTTGTCATCACAAACAAAATGTTCTCCGAAAACCGAGTAATCATATTATAAAAAGATTTGCAATTGATAGGAAAAAAATGATC
>CM031603.1:35728133-35735633 GCA_018398815.1 Conus ventricosus
CAACACAGGCATACTGTGATTGCATGCAAACAGCCCATGACTGTCCCCTATAAAAACACACATTGGCGTTTTACTGACACTCGTACGCACCATGCCGCGGTTAACTACAGACCAGAGAAATCAAGCCATTGGCATGCTGAGGGCAGGCACTGCTCACATCAGGGCCGCACAACATTTCAATGTACACCCATCAACCATAACCCGTCTTGCGACTCGGCACCAAAACACTGGAAGTGTAAACGACCGTCCACGCCCAGGCGTCCAACGTGTGACGACGGCACGACAGGACCGCTACATTGTCACGCAGCACCTCCGGAATCGTTTCCAGCCAGCTGCACAAACAGCCCGCAACACTATTGGGACTAGAGAAAGACGAATCAGCAGCCGTACCGTGCGTCGGCGTCTGGCAGCAGCAGGACTACGGGCACGTCGACCATACCAAGGTCAGATCTTAACCCATCGCCATCGACTAGCACGCCAGCGATGGGCTGCCGCAGGTGGCTTTCTGGGGAACAGGGTTTGGGGGAATGTTGTTTTTTTCGGATGAATCCCGGTTCAATGTCTCTTTCCCGGATGGCCGTGATCGTGTGTATCGACGTCAGGGTGAACGTTTTGCGCAACCCTGTGTCATTGAGCGAGATCGTTATGGGGTGGAGGGGTAATGGTCTGGGGTGCCATAAATGCTCAATTTCGATCGGAGCTTGTGTTTGTGCCAGGCAACTTGACGGCAAGGCGTTATATTGACACTGTTCTTGAGCCAGTTCTTCTTCCTCTCTGGAGACAGCATGGTGGCAACAGACTAGTGTTTCAGCAGGACAATGCTCGACCCCACACAGCCGTTCTCACACGAAATTTCCTTCGGGACAGCAATGTGGATGTCATGCAGTGGCCCTCCGTGTCCCCAGACATGAATCCCATTGAACATTTGTGGGACGAACTTGGACGACGTGTGCAAGGTCAGCAGAATCCCCCAGCTACCGTTGCTGAGCTCACCCAAGCATTGCAGCATCACTGGAACGTGATACCGATCCGTATCATCCGTCGTTTGTGCGCTTCAATGCCCCGACGTTTGCAAGCTTGTGTTCGTGCTCAAGGGGGACACACCAGATATTGACAGTGTATTTCTTCTGTCGCGCCTAAATGGGCTTCACTTCAGGCGAATGTGCACCTGTTATAGGCAAACTAATGTACAGTGGTCGCACTTTTGTCACACGTATTTGCTTTGATGTGTGTTTGTTTCATTTCAATAAAATTGTCAGTTGACAATGGAATTGCGTTTTCTTTGCCTCTCAGTATAGGATTTTAAAATGGAATAAAAACCACCCAACAAACATGTTTCGAGCCAAGTGCTCTCCTCAGGATATGTATAATCTGGGCACGCCACCAGTGTTACATAGTTTAGTGTGTGTGCGCGTGTGAGCTCTGCGCGTGTGGCATGTGGCCTGTAGATTTTTTTCTTTTGGGGGCGCGTTCAGGGGGACGTGCCTGGGAATGGTGCATTGACAAAGATTTCCATTTGTGCCTGCAATTATTAATCATTTCTGCTTTAGAGTTCAGGGATGCTAAATGGGGTTTACATAATATCAGCCACTTTTCTGTAGTACATAAGTTGCATTTTTTAAGAAATGTTGTTGTATGGTGCTGCTCTTTTTATAATTTTCCATGATATGTTGTAATCTATTTTCTTATCTTTAAGCTTCCAAATATATTTACTTAGTTCTGTTTGGTTTTTATATTTTTCATTTTTGAAGGACTGTTTATGGTTTGCATATCTGGTTTTAAAATGGTTTGCCGTGATCCCTATGTATGTTTCTTTACCACTGTCTGTTGTTACCGTAGCTTGGTACACAATGTTGCTGTAGAGACATTTGTTATTCAGAGGGCACTGGTCTTTTTTTGTGCAATTACAAGATATCCTTTCGTCACCCTCTTTGGTTGTATTGTTTTTGGTTTTATTGGAAGAATCAATTATGTTTTTAAGGTTGGGCATACACGAGTACGATAGCTTGGTGTTTTTATTGAATATTTTAGATAGTACATGTTCTTTTGGGAATGATGTTTTAAGGATTCTGAGGAATTCTTTTCCTACGTTGGTTTTTATTTTTCCATCATATGGAGGGTTATACCATATAATTTTTCTTTTCCTGTTTTTCTTATTGCTGTTCATGTTATTATCTGGGTTATATTGTAATTTGTAGTTGTAGCCACTTTTATTCAGCGCCTCTTGGTATTCGGCTGCTGCACTGTTAAATTCTTTCTCATTGCATGACAGTTTAGATAATCTTTTGTTTATGCCACTGTTTATGCCATACAAAAAACCCAATGACACACCTGTCTACGTAGACATCAAAAGTAACCATCCACCCTCCGTTTTAAAAACCATACCCAATGGCATAAACACCAAGCTGCTCTGTAAGTTGCTGGAATTGTGCTCAGTACTTATCCTTGGAATTTATTATTTTTTTGTAATTAATTTTAGTCCCTTGCGGATTCATTCCAAGAACTGGCCCTCAGCACTTGTGTCTTAAGAGGTTATCTTTTTATATTTTCTACTTTTCACAAGAAAATGTAGCTTGTTTTGCTCTTCATGATTTTCTTTTGCTTCTTAGGTGGCACCTTTGGTTGGTTTTTTGAAACCTCAACAAACATACTACGGTATTGCACACCAGCCTTTTCTGGGATAGCATTCTTCTTAAAACCGAAAAGGCAGAGGAGTCAAATTACCACTTTCCGCGGTCACTGAGGAGAAACAACAAGGTTTCGAAATATCGGTATATATGACCAGGCGTTATGTGTTAGTGAGTTTCCTCCCTATTGGAGATCATAAGCTTGCTGAAGGCTCATTTTGAGAAGCATTTATTTTATTTTTCCCCATCCACCCACTTGAGCACATACTGTTAGTTAGGCAGTATTAACTGCCACTGCAGATATGAATGCTTATCTCCCCCTATTTCTTCAATCTAAGACATAAGAGCAAGCTTTGTTTATATATATATATATATATATATATATATATATATATATAATAGACTAATAAATTACCGAGCACCATTCCAGCAACTTACAGAGCAGCTTGGTGTTGCAATGACTGCAAGAAATATTCAATTATAAACAAAGCATACACATATACACATACATACACAAAAGGGATATACATTTATATGTATGTATGTATGTATGTATATATTACAAGTGTGTGTGTTAGATATGCATGTAGGTATATATATATATATATATATATATATATATATATATATATATATGTGTGTGTGTGTGTCTATGCATGTACGTATGCATGCATGTATTCTGAGAACCACTTAGTTTCCTCGGACAGCAAAAACTGTTCAAACAGTGAAAGGAGCGGTGATATACGGCCACCGCCTCCAAAACTCATCGTGCAAAAAACGAACGACCAAAGTGAGAACAACAACAAAATGCAATCGTTTTCCGTGAAACTTGCAGTTTTACACCCACCCTCGTCCCTTCCATCCTTTCCTCCCTTCCCTGAATAAACAAAGTGAAAATAACATCTTCATGTTGTACAAGAATACAACCGGGCATATTTTTATCTGGAAACGTCCGAATCCCCAATCCCCCCCACCACCACCCCCATCCTCCCCTTAACCACTTATACCATTCTATTAAGTTGTATTATTGATTATTTGCCGGACTTTCGCCTATCAGCCTTCTACATGGGTAAAAGAAACACTAGCTAATTTCTTTTTCTCCCTTCTGAATTTATGTTTACCTTCGGGGGAATTAGATAATGTCAGAATAGTGTTCTGTGAAACGGCATTCGAGGACGGATGGTGAGGAGTCAAATTTTTGTTAATTACTTTGAAAACCGTGACATGTAAACTACTGCAAAATCCGCAAATTGATAAAAATTGTTTGAAGCACTTTCGTTTCGGCTTGCGAATGTATGTCTGCTATTGTGGATCAATACTGCACCGTGATTAAACCATAATCACACACACACACACACACACACACACACACACACATATTATATATATATATATATATATATATATATATATATATATATGTGTGTGTGTGTGTGTGTGTGTGTGTGTGTGTGTGTGTGCATGCGTGCGTGCGTGCATGCGCGTGTGCGTGCGCGCGTGCGTGCGTGCGTGCGTGTGTGTGTATTTTATATGCAGCTATTCAAAAGATCGTCAGTAATTACATGGTAGTTTTGGCTACGTGTTTCGCATTGGCTGGTTCCGAGTTGTTGCAGCCAAATCTGTAATACCTTAACACTAACCTTGACTCCTTGATACTAACCTTGAGATCGATGTCGGGTCTGCTAATCCAGAAGCATTCTGTCTTGCCATTATATTTTTGCTTTGCAGTATTTCTCCTAATACTCTGGTTCAGCTTGTGGCATCATCCTCACCATCTACCCTTGATCCAGCACTGCTGGGGGACTTTTCGCCACTCCAGACCGAAGTGATTGGCATGCTTTAGCCGGAGTGCTTTCCTAATGAGATCGTTAGACAAGTTCAGCTTGTGTAAGTATCGTCACTGGATCGTCCTGTTTTGTAAATGTATCTTTCTTTGTCCCTTGTTATTTTTTTCTCTACGACTGGTCGGATCTTAGAAAAGATTAATATAATAAATGAATAAGATTCTGAAAATGCCCATTCCCAAGAGGTATAAAAATGTTACTTGGAAATGTATCAATACATACTTGCAATAAAATCTTTATGGATCTTGAAAAAGAAATGGAAGAGACTGTATGATTGCCATGATCCAGTAGGTAGTTTATGGCCGTTATATATATCTAGATGCCTGGAATGGTTTATGACTTAACACTGATCAATACATTGATTGCAATGACCGGAGTATTAACTGGATAATATGATACTGGATTCTCATCACGTTGATAAGTAACGTTCTAGAATTACAAAAAAAATATGTAATACACGTCCATATGTTATGTGTGTGGTTAAAGTTTTACCGTGCAACCGGGTGCCACCCCCTTACACCCCCTACTATGTACCAAAGACGGGCCCTGTATTAATCTGCCTCACTCCATCTCTACCCCCTTTCATTTGGTTCCGTATCTTCTACCTTCTACATCTTGTGGGTGGGAGCTTGTGGAATGGGAGCCTGGCGAAAAGGAGCGACTTATCTTTCTTGTATGTTGAGTACGAGTGTGTTGAAGTTGTAGGCTTCTGCCTCTAAAAGGAACAAAGTTATTATCGGATAACACACACCGTACTTTTTATGCAAAGGCATATCACCTTGTAAGCGTTCATTCCGTTTTCTGTGTGTCTGTTCAAAATTTTGTCTTTTGAGGGGTAAGCATGTACATGGCATTTTACGGTAATGTAATGAGGGAAAACGATATATGTATGACAGTACAACGAAATACGCTGCAATGCAAGACATGCTGAAATTGAAGCGGTCTTGATGACACGCTGTACACGAGGTTGTGGAAAAAAAGAATAATGATTTAACAATATACACGGCAAGTTCAAACACGGAAAGAAATCATTAGCGGAGGCATAGTATTTCCTTCAAGGTGCATTCTTTTCTTTGGCGATATCTCTCTAGTTTCTAGAATCCACAGTCCTGTGGGAGTCCTGTAATAATGCACGTGCAAATAAAAAAGCGCATTTCTTTCCTTTCCGCGGTCTGTACATTGTTTTCACAACCACCCCCACCCGATCCATCCCCTCTACCACATCCAGAAACTCATTTTGTACCGTCTATTTAATCTGCAATTGTAGGACATTTTTCTGATATGAAAATGTGAAGAACATTCAAGCTATTGCTTCTTCCAATCAAAAACCTATCGCTGTATGCACAGTGTATCGCCCGTGAATCAATTTCCCCATACTATATATACAAGATTATTCATGCCCCACGTTATTTGCAGATAGTATCTGGCAATAATGCATTTACAGAGTATTTCGATTCTCCCCATATCAGTAAATCACCTAAAGTTTTGGGATAAAAAGAATGTTAGCAAGTTGATACTGTGCTTCCCTACTTTTAGATGTTCAACCTCCCGCCCTCCTCCTGTCCTCACCTTCACGATAATCATTGTCAAGTCCAAGTCTTCAGGAAGAGGAAGGCGTATCTTACAGTTAAAGCCAACCTCCTTCTCACCGTCTATATTGTGTTCTTAAGGGAGAGGGGAAAACTGTAGGCAACCTCCTTTTTCAACCTGTCACTTCAAAAAGAGAGAGAGGGCGAACGCGAGGGAGGGAGGAAGAGAAAGAGAGAGAGAGAAAGAGAGAGAGAGAGAGAGAGAGAGAGAGAGAGAGAGAGAGAGAGAGAGAGAGTGAGAGAGAGAGAGAGAGAGAGAGAGAGAGAGAGAGAGAGAGAGAGAAGAGAGAGAGAGAGAGAGAGAGACGCGCCCGTCAGACAAACAACAACAAAGGGGGGGGGGGGGGGGGGGGGGGGGGGGGGGGGAGTCAGGCAAACGTTTACGTAAGCAGCAACAAACACCCAATGACAATGATCTGTTATTTCTTGTTAAAATCAAAACCTAAAAAGGAAGGGTTTAGCGACAGTAATGTTCTACATCATATCCATTTCAACACCCAAAACAACAACAAAACTCTTTATATGAACAAAACATTGCTCAATAAGTATGCGTGTGTAATGTGGTGTCTTATTGTGTACGCGCGCGCGCGGGAGAGTGCGAGTGTGTGTGTGTGTGTGTGTGTGTGTGTGTGTGTGTGTGTGTGTGTGTGTGTGTGTGTGTGTGAGAGAGAGAGAGAGAGAGAGAGAGGAGAGAGAGAGAGAGAGAGAGAGAGAGAGAGAGGGGGGGGGGGGATAAAACATGACAATAGTTGAGGGTGAAGTAAAATATGAAAATAGTTTTCACCTACAAGTATAACTGTTAAGCACTAATGAACATCAGTCATGCCCTGTTTAGGGTCTACAGTTTACAAATATGTGTCATGCAAGGGTAATTTAATGACTTAATGACTGTGGACAGCCAACCTGAAACACACACACACACACACACACACACACACACACACACACACACACACACGTTCACACACATACACGCGCACGCACTCACACACGCACGCATGCATGCACGCACGCACGCGCACAAACACAGAGAGAGTTTCTCTCTGCCTGATGAAAGCATCTGAAATGGGTTGGAGATTGCTCCTTACCCTGTCTTTCGTAGCCAGTGAAAGGGACCCACATGCGCTGCCACAGTGAGGACAAACCCACCGGCACAAATTGGCAGGGGATGGGATCCACAGCGATGTTCTTTTCTTCTCTTTCTTTTATCACTGTTCGAAAGACTTTTCACCACAACACATTAAAAAAGCAATTAATGAAATAAACAAACATACACGCAAGCACGTGCACGCACGAGCACACATGTGCTCTCTCTCTCTCTCTCTCTCTCTCTCTCTCTCTCTCTCTCTCTCTCTCTCTCTTCCAGAATACATCAAACAAATCCATTGTACCACAACTTTCAAAAATACTTACCTTACCCATCTTCTGCGGTAAAAAATA
>CM031603.1:35743133-35745633 GCA_018398815.1 Conus ventricosus
AAATCAGTTATCAATCCATAAAGAAACATTGCAACATACAATGACCGCAAAGGCTAACAAATTATATAAAACTGTACAGAGAAATTTACCATACCAATGCCTTTCTTTTCATAGGTCTCGAATGATTCATCTCATATGCGCTCAGTGGATTGGAGGGGTAGAGAAACTGACACAAATAGTATGCACATTAAATCTAAGATCCGTAATGTCTGCATATTATTAAATGGAAATAGATTTACTTCTTTACAATTCTCATCCTAAATGAAACAATACTATAAATTCTAAATCTTACCTACAAAGTGGTACTTCGAGTAAGCAGTAAAAAGTTCAAAATCTTTGTTGTTCAAATTTCCACCGAAACGAGGATCAAGAACCTCACCCAGCACAAACCACAAACGCTGTTTTAAATCCAAACCAAAAAGATATTTCGGAGGATGACAGCATGAAAAAGTCACCAAGCTGAAGAGAAAACTAAGATGTCAGAGGACAGGAAACAGAAGAACCGACCAGGAATCAGGAAGGGGTCCTTTCCAGTCCCAGCCTACTCCTCCCCTTCACACTCCGGCTGCCGGTTCTGGAGAGGGAAGCGAGTCTTCGAACAAGAGGTGCCAACTTATTCTTCCGTTTAATTCTAGTTCACTCCCTCTTCCCATCCATCATGGACACCGCCCTGTCAAGAGAAAATGGATGGATGTAGCTCATTTCTAAGACGTGCTGGGGGGAAGAAGTTGTAATTGTATATCATACAGATCCATGACTGATTGGAGATGTCTTATTGATCACCCGGGGAAGGGGGGGGGGGGGACGACGGAGGGAGCAGTAGATGGACAGGAAGGACGGGAAAGCAATTCGGAATAAATTCTGACAAAATGCGAGTTTATCATTTCCTGCAACGACCAGGTTATAACTTTCATTCATATGTGAGAGGCGAAAGACTAAAAAATAACAGGTACGTTATCACTGTTGAATTCATATACATAGTTTGCCATGATTCATAGTGTTCAAGCGTGTCTGTGTGCGCGCACGCGTGCGTGCCTGCGTGTGTGTGTGCATGCGTGCATGACCGTCCATTTTTTCTATACGTCCGTGACATATGGAGATATGAAAACATTACAATTTTAAGGAAAACTAAAGTTACAATTCTTAAAGCACTTATTTCAACTGAAAAGAAGTACATGAATGAGCTGATATACAGGGAACGTGGAATACACCTTCTTTCGCTCCGTATCAAATCAAGGCTAAAGAGATGTTGAACTTCTTTTATATCTGACCAATCAGAAAAAAAACATCTCATAAATTTTACAGTAAAGTACATAATTTGTACACCAAAGGGTCTTATCAATCGGACTGGATAAGTAAAATTCATAAAATTCTAGTTCAAACAGGACTTGATTGTGTTTGTGAGTCGCAGACATTTTTTAAATAAAGACTATTTGTGTTGAAATGTTACTACCGCTTTCAATGTTACTACCGCTTCGAATGACAGTTTTGAAAAGTTATGGGTGGGAGCAATTCAAAATAATAAATGTGTGTTTTATAAGCTCTATAAAGAATAGCTTGAGAGAGAAAGTAAATCGGCCGATTGCTTCATATATTTTCAGTTTCGTTCTTCATATTTAGATGTAATGATTACTGTTTACCCATTGAAAAAGGGTGCATAAATAGAATTTAAATAACAGATCGTATTTGTAGAAAATAAAACATGAATACTTATTACATGAATTTCATTTTGTCAATGAGTGTCCCTATTTTTCTGATCAGAATAACATGCAATTGATATTTTTCTATTACGTCTGTGTCCTCACATCACTATACAAGCAGCCAAAATGTCAGAATTTTTACAAACCGTGGATACCCCAGTTCCATCATCAACAAAGCTCTCAGCCACACCACAGCCATATCCAGAACATCTGCTCTGGAAACCCAGCATCCAAAGCAGACAGACAGACCCACCACCTGCCTCCTCTTCCACCCTCACACCCTCCCCATCTGCAGGATTCTCAAATCCAATTGGCACATGGTACAAAGCCGCAAACCCGCCTTCTATACCAGACCCATGATCACGTTCAAACGTGATAAAAACCTAAAAGATCTTCTCGTGTGGTCCAAATTGAACAGAATCTCCACACCTACACCACTAAGGCACTCACCCCTGCTCAAAACCTTATTACAAAATCTGCCCCTCGCCAAACCAAACACCATCCTACAGGGCCCCAAAGACTCCTTCACGATTAAACGTACTTTCCCCTGTCAGAGCCACAACATTGTATACGCTATCCACTGCCAACTGTGTGGCGAGATCTATATAGGTGAAACATCCCGCACACTTGAGACACGCATCTCTGAACACCTGGCTGATATCCGCCACCACCGACCCAAACCCGCTGCCCTACATTTCAACCACTTCCAACACAACATCAACCATGTGAAAGTCTTGGCACTCTGTCAATCACAGAGTGACAACTTTGAACGCACTACACGAGAGACCCATCTCATTGTC
>CM031603.1:35753133-35765633 GCA_018398815.1 Conus ventricosus
CTTCCCATCCATCATGGACACCGCTCTGTCAAGAATGGCTGGCTCTCGCTTATTTCTATGACTGAGGTGGGGGATTGAAGTTGTAATTTGTATATCATACAGATGAGTGACTGATTGGAGATTTGATATTGATCACCAGGACGAGGAAGGATCCCATAGAACGACTGAATGGAGGGGGTGGAGGGGTAGGGGGAATTTTACTGTGGGTAATTTACAACGAAAGGTGAATTTACCATGCACTGTAATGACAAGGTTCAAACTTTCCTTAAACTGGTTGATGCAGAAGATGAAAAATCACCAAGCACGTTCGACTGATAAAAACAGGTATGTCTTTTGAACTGATTCATATCGCACGCACGTACCTGTGCGAGTCAGTGAGCATGCAAGTGAGTAATGAGGAATCAGTCAGTCAGTGTGTGTGTGCTTGTGCGCTTGCAGGCTTAAATGCGATTTTGCGTATGCACGCGTGCGTGCGTGCGTGTACGTGTGTGTGTGTGTGTGTGTGTGTGTGTGTGTGTGTGTGTGTGTGTGTGTGTGTGTGTGTGTGTGTGTGTGTGTGTGTGTGCGTGCGTGCGTGTGTCTGTGTCTGTGGGTGTGTGTGTGTGTGCATGTGACAGAGAGAGAGAGAGAGAGAGAGAGAGAGAGAGAGAGAGAGAGAGAGAGAGAGAGAGAGAGAGTGAGTGAGTCAGCCAGCCAGCCAGCCACACAGAAAGACAAACAGGCAGACAGAGACAAAGCGCGGGCGCAACAGATTGAGAAAAAAATATCAAGACATCTATGTTGTCTTTTAGCACCACAGGCCATGAAACACATCGACTGCCTTAGCAGTTCCAACAGCCTTGATTTATCCCAAACTTTCAATTAAGATTCTCTCTTGGTAGCATTGTCATCTTCTCAGCTTTTAGCGGATAAATACTGAACACGTATCGCTTCACTTACATGGCTCCAAAACAAACTGACACAAACAGAATAAGTCTATGTAACAGGCCTCATATCTGCACATACACAGTTCCTACAACACTGACTGAAATGAATACACTAAGACTCTTTAACAGCCATGATATTTACACACTACACAATTCTTGCAACAACAGAAAAAAAAGAACCAATAATGTTAAACTACCAATATTTTAGAAAAAAAAAACCCTCTAAATTTAATGACGAACGAAATTCCATTGACAACAAATCGTTTCCTCACTCCTTTCTTCAGAGTATATACATTCAATTCAAACATGTTACAAAAGGGAAACGCAAAGTACACACAAGTGGTTGGAAAAGTTTTCTGAGTCTGCCAATTACGTCTGTCCTTTCTGTGTGAGTACACACTAGGCTACGCAATCGATATCGTGCTTTCAAGACCACACAACCACGCCCTTGTCATACTGGCCGTGCACTCCATAGACTGGCGTTTTTGGTACACACAAGCTGCGCATTCCATAAACACGTGTTTTTTTTCTAGCGCACAAAAGCCATGCATTCGTTAGATGGGCCTTTTAATAAACAAAATCCGTGCCTTTGAGAGTTTTAACACACGTTACGAAGACGTTTAACTGGCTTTTTTCAGCATACTAAGGCCATGCACTCGTTAGACTGGCTTTTTGATTTTGCCACACAACCCATGCACTCATCAGATTCCCCCCACCCACCCCACCCCCACCCCCCAGTGCACACAAGTCATAACCTCATAAGAATGACGCAAACAAGCAAGCAATGCAACCGTCGCATAGGCTTTTAAAAACAATTGTTTGATGCATATAAATCATACACTCTTTCGAATGGTTTGTTGCGGGGCTGCTCACAAGCCATGCACTCTTACTAACTTTTTGGTGGTGCACACAAGTCACGAACATGGTACACTAGGTTTCGAGCGAGTGCACACTGTCAGACACGCTAAGGTCTGAAGGGAAAACACCTATACTAACACCGCCCCTCTCATACAACACACCCACACAACTTTAACAAACAAACAATATATTTATTTAATACGACACGCTGACGCTCATGCACACACCACCATCCTGCACGATAGACCCTCCCAACATCAACAGTACACACAACACAAAATATCCAACCAACAAGCACAAGCGTACATCAAAACCAGGCTGCCAAGCAACCACCCACTGGTGACCAACAAGTCGCACAACTCTTGGACCACAATAATGGCCACTTAAATTTGTTATGATGCGCCAAACTTCCACAAAACGACCCCCACAAATCATATGAGTCATCAACTTATTGTCGTATCAGATGCATGTCCAGGTGAAATCCCCACAATCTCAAACTAGGCACACTATAGCTTGTGAGACGCACGATTTGGCTCAGTTAATCTGTTTTTGCTCACCACACCGTTGATGACGGAGTAACGCGGACAAAGGCGATGAAGACGACGATACAGATGACGATGAACACGCCACTAGGTTGAAGAATAAAAAATAAGTAGTCGAAAGTTATGCTGTAGAAACACGCAATCACAGCCTAAGGCACCAGTCGACTAACGCCATGGAAATCAGCTGCCCAAAGATGTGGATGTACGAGCCAGGACGAGTCTGCACCCCACCAAACATGGGCGCGCGCGCTTCCCAGCACGCCCACAACTGCGGCAGGGCTGCAAGCCTGGGTCGGCCTGGGTCAGCTCCGCCTGGGTCGGCCCCTCAGGCCGTCACATCAGCCCAGATGTCTGGTCAACACTGGGTGCTGCTCATCCACACTGGAAGCGGTGGCACCGAGAACCTTGAACAAAACAACAACGTAGGGAGGCGCCACACACTGACTACACCCCTACACATACATTTACGTGGCGTCACCAGAATCGCACCTTGATCTGAATTGTGACCCACTTTTACATAGAACAGAGACTCCACTTGGTGGGCCAGGAACAGCCTCCCGAAAACCACACCCCTCAGGTCCGAAAGACCCAATGCCAAGAGTCCTGCCTGACACCCCAGCCAGAGACAGAACTGAATTTAGCGCGCCCTGCGCTCCTGCAGGTAGAATGCGGACACTCACTCAATATGACTGCACGTGCACAAGACAACACACACTGCACGGACGAAACAAGATGCACAGGTTCTGGGTTTGACATTCGCTCAACCCCGAGCGTTTAACGCACGGAAGTTCTGCCTTACCAACCAACAGGGCGTCCGTGAAACGCCAAACTAATAAACTATTAGACATGTTCCCGGTGTGTCACATTCTCCCTCCTTCCACCGCCTCCTTCTCTATCTTTGATGCCACGTCACACAAAACCGAGCTCTGGGTCATGACACACACAAGTGACACACACAAACGATTCACCCTGTAGACTGGTGTGGCTATGGCATTCTGAGGTTGCGCATGGGGTTGTCATCGACGATATCCACTTTGTTATACACAAATGCCACGTAGACAGCCTTTTTCCATGTAGGCCATCAACTGACGTCAGACGATCCTCTTTTAACATTGATTTAACAAAAAAATAGGCATACCTCAAACATGCCCCTAAGCTTTATGGTGCGTCCCGTGATTCTTGTAAGTGACCAACATATCCTAGTCCGTGACAACCACATTCTAGTCAATAGCCAACAATCATATTCTAGTCAATAGCCAACATATTCTAGTCTGTAGCCACCATATTATCGTCAATTGACAACAAATGCTTGTCTGCTGCCACCATATTTTATCAACAGCCAACAAATTCAAGTCTGTATGCACCATATTCTAGCCAATAGCCACGAATTCTAGTCTATAACCATTACATTTTGTCAATAGTCAGCAAAGTCTAGTTTGTAGCCACATGGTTTCTACTTCAATAAGTTTGTAGCCACCATATTCGTATCAGTAGATAACAAATTCTAGGTTATAGCCACCATATGCTGGTCAACAAACACCACATTCTGGTCTGTAGCAACCACAATCCAGTTTGCAGTCGCAACATTCCATGTCAGTAGCCTGTCGTATGTAGTCGGCGACCATTCCACTGTTGTCAGTGGCCACCCTAGTCACGCTGTAGTCAATGACTATCCTATTATAATCAGTGACCACTCTGTTGTCAGCGGCCATTCTATTGTACTCAGTGGCCATCCTGTTGTAGTCAGTATCCACTACAGCGTAATCGATTATCATTCTTTCATAGAAAGGGGCCATCCTGTCGCAGTCAGTGGTCACTCTATGGCGGGAAATGGCTATAATATTGTAATGTGTGGTCATATAATAGTAGAGACCCGTCAATATCAGGCCTTCAAGACACAGCAATCACCTGAACATCAAAACTCGCCAGATTCCCAACGCTGAAGCAACCTTTTAAAAACCTTTCTTGCGTATATTTCACATATTTATCTATTTTGTTTGCCAGACACACAAAACATCTCGCTCCCTACCCTTCATTCCTGACAAAGAAAGAACTGCTGGTCCTTAACTAGCGACGCTGAACCACGAGTACACCTCTTTCAGAGAGAGAGAGAGAGAGAGAGAGAGAGAGAGAGAGAGAGAGAGAGAGAGAGAGAGAGAGAGAGAGAGAGAGAGAGAGAGAAGAAGAGAGAGAGAGAAAGAGAGAGAGAGAGACAGGGGGTGGGAAGAGAGAGAGAGAGAGAGAGAGAGAGAGAGAGAGAGAGAGAGAGAGAGAGAGAGAGAGAGAGAGAGACTCAAAAGAAATTCAGGTACAGACCTAGGGCCCTTACTGAAGGGGGATGTTCAGACCGAGAGAAAAGAATGCAGTGACATACACAAATAAAACAATCAATAAACAACATCAGATTTTTAATTGTATGCACTGAAAGCTAATATTCTACGAAGTCACAATTTTCAGCCTATTAGAGAAAGAGTGAGTGAGAGAGAGAGAGGGGGGGGGGGAGACAAAGAGACAGAGACAGAAACAGCGACAGAGACAGAGAGACAGAAAGAGACTCAACCTGTGTGCATGCGCGTGCGTGCGTACGTGTGTGTGTGTGTGTGGGAGGGGGGTGAGAGAGGGGAGAGGGGGAGAAGAGAGAGAGAGAGAGAGAGAGAGAGAGAGAGAGAGAGAGAGAGAGAGAGAGAAAAAAGAGAGAGACAGACAGACAGACAGACAGACAGAGATGGGGGGGGGGGGGGGTGATGGGAGAGAGAATAGTGAGAGTCGCGAGGGAAGTTCACAGGGCCTCATCCCCATAGCAGCACGTGAGTCGAGCCATTTCACTACACATCGAGACAACGCTATCCTGGCATGTCCCTGATGGTACTACTGTAAGCAATTGCCTGAACAAGACTTCAGCTAGAATCAGCATTCTCTGCCCAGACAATGGAGTATCGATCTATTCTTTCTCCAAAGGGCAGGAGCAGACTTTCGATGAGGCGGTGGCTCCTAATTAGATCAGACCGTTTTGCAACAACGACTGAGGTCGGCTGCGTTCTTCCAAGCGGCAATCATTTTTTCACGATTTTCGTCTGTGCGAGATACCGCTGTCTCCAAGAATGACACTGCAGAGTTATGAACAGCGCTGCCGAGATTGTTGCCATCTCTCCGTAGCAGGTCTGTGTTTGGAGGGAAGACATTGGATTTTGTTTCGTATGTCAATGAATATTTTCTTCTCTGATAACCTTCGATGCTAGAGTAAAGTCTCAAAAAAGTTCTCTGATTGATTCTCTTTTTCTGTCACATTTCAGCGCTCACGGTGGCATCTCTCCCAGTCAGTTCATTCTGTTTGCTAAATCGCAGCTACCTCTAGGCGCATTCCTTAGTGAGTTGAAATTCTAAAGCCCTGATGAATTAAAAAAAAGTTATAATTTTATAGTTATTACTATAGCCCAGCAGGCCACACAAGGCCTTTTCAGGTTCGTCAAACTCCTCCGAAACAATTTCCATATCCTGAAGAAAAACACAAACAACAAAATTAGCGACACTGTACATAGCAACAAACAACAATATTAACATCATGGTTCCTAGCAACAAAGAACAAAATATATGGCATGATATCTAATAACAAACAGCAAAATCAATGACACAGTATCAAAAAATTCAGATCCTCAATGCGAATACACTAGGACGTCCAACAACCAGCAAAACAGTCAAAGACATGGTGCCTAACCACTGACATCTTTCACGCCGGTAATTCCAGGCCCTACCGAGATCGCTGGTCGTTCCTCGTGAGTTCTTGGTGCCAGATTTTTTAAAAATGTAAACAAAAAAAATTATTCAAAACATTCAAATCTGACAAAAGATACATGAAAGGCTAGTGTCCAGTGCGGACAATTTTCGGCACCTAGTCCCCAGACCGTCAAAAAAAAAAGCCGGCGTATTATAAACTGTACCCTGGTTTTATCCAAAACAAAGCCGGGAATATGGTCCACAAAGGCGGAAAACAGTAATCGACCGTACCATTATTTGTATTGTATAGAGTCAAAGAGAGTCACAGAAAAGAAGAAGTTGCTAGCAGAGAACTTCCACAAGCCTTAGGTTTTAATCATATAGCCCAACCCACCACACCGAACCTTGTGGGGCTGTCAAACTCACACATGAAAAAAAAGCATCACATAAAAATACAAGATCATCGAAAAAATACCCTGAAAAACGAAAAGAAAGCCGTTCATGAGATGACAGCTAAACTACGGCATACAAAAATTAGGCTGCACTGAGATCGCTAATCGTTTGTTGAAAAAAAAAAAGCTAAGAAAGAGAGAAAGAAAGAAAGAAAGAAAAACATCTAAACATTTAAAAAAAAATACATTAAAATCTGTATGGGCAAACAAACACTTCAGAAGGGATAGCGAGCGTCTGCTCTGGAAATATATAGAATTTGCACTACATAGTCGCCATATTATAACCAAAAATGTTTGCATGTCCTACTCTGATACCAGATAAAGCAGACGACAGTAGGGAAAGATAGAAGAAGAAAAGAAAGAACGGAAAAAACAGACAAAGAGAATAACTGAAAAGAGGAAGTTACTAACGTAGAACTTCCAGAAATCGAGGCAGCCATTTGTACTGAAAGACCCCCCCCCCCCCCCTCATCATTCCCATGGGGGGCTATGAAAACGGAAACACCGTACCAGTCGCGCCACCTTGGACTGCCTGTTGTAATCCAACAAACGCTGGGCACTATCCAGTAGCCCCCCCATCAGACGACTATAATTGCACTGTGCCAGAGCCAGACAGGTGACCTTAAAGGCACAGAATGAACGCCTCTACGTCTCTCCAACACCACTCCCTAAGACACTATGGACACGTCTGTGTCATCCAAGATCTACACACGACAGGACAGGTGTCTCTGCTTATCGCTGGTTGGAGTTGTACGGGGCACATTGAAGACATGTGTCCCTTTTTGTTGAACTAAAGGCTGTGTGTCTGTCTCCTCTTCTCGTGTTGGTTTTTGTCTGTTTATCACACTTCACAGTGACAGTGTATCTGACAGCCTACAAATGTACATTTTGAAGCGTACGCACATTGTGGTTCAGGTTTGCTTGCAGGCAAAGACAATGTTCAGGCAGCAGGCCACCTTCGCTTGACAGAGCATAAGACGCTGGCATACACGCTTACCGTAGACAGCACGTCAACCATGTTCTTGCAAGGGTGTGTAATGTCGCCTGCAAGAGCAGACAGGACTCCGACAACAGCGAATTAGAGGAAAAGTGAAGCGGGGTATCCCCACCATCTTTCCTGGACGTCTTCAGTGAGGCAAACTGGTCACAGGGTTGGAAACCAAAAGTCTTTCTTTTGGAACTATAAACTGGGCGTGATCACATGACGCTCTGCACACCACTGCAGTATGATCTCTATGGAAGCCTGAATATAGTCCCATAATGATTCATAAAAAAGCACTCTTATGTGTGCCGTGGGGTTTATTTCTAGGAATATTAAGCAACGTCCAATAGCGATTTTTACTCCTTGCAAATCACGCTGGCGAATCGTCTAAATTTCGCAGCGCACAAAAAGCTGTGTGTGTGTGTGTGTGTGTGTGTGTGTGTGTGTGTGTGTGTGTGTGTGTGTGTGTGTGTGTGTGTGCGCGCGTTTGTGTGTGCATCTGTGTCCGTGTGTGTGTGTGTATATATATATATATATATATGTGTGTGTGTGTGTGTGTGTGTGTGTGTGTGTGTGTGTGTGTGTGTGTGTGTGTGTGTGTGTGTGTGGTCTGTCTGTCTGTCTGTCTGTCTGTCTGTCTGTCTGTCTGTCGGTCTGTCGGTCGGTCGGTCGGTCGGTCGGTCGGTCGGTCTGTGAGTGTTCGAGTGTGTGTACGTCTCTAAGAAAGAGAGAGAGAGAGAGAGAGAGAGAGAGAGAGAGAGAGAGAGAGAGAGAGAGAGAGAGAGAGAGAGAGTGAGAGAGAGTGCAGTGTGTATGCATCCTCTTGCCCACATACTCCTGAGCGTATGTCAGTGTATGCACACGATGTACACTCGAGTGTGCAGTTCCATTTTAAGAGAACCAAATATCTACATAATAATCCACGGTATTTGACGTATCTCTGAACCGCAACATCTCCCGACCAGCCAAACTAATCTCCATACAGACTGGATAAGTGGATACCAAGCCAAACTCCAAAGTCCACTCATAATGTGCTGAATTCTCTCATTTCTACTGTCTGGATTCTCAAATCTGCTGTATTCTGCGTCCACTCAACTTGCGATGGATTCTTCCATGTGTACTTTACAACCAAATCCTCTTCACATACCTATATTACCTAGGCCATCTACACCATATCAATGAAGTCAGAGTACAAACAAAAGAGGAAAGTTTCTCCAGACGTGAACCAAACTTAGAAAGAGCCATTCACCAACACAAAATACTAGCATCCCCACGACGACTCCTCTCTATTCTTGACAAAAGTGGAAACTGAAGGTGCAGTAGTGATTCCAAGTTCAAAGAAGTGAAGACTGTCATAATCGTTGTGTCGCTTCCCTCCATCGCCTCCTCTCCAGTCAAGTTGCAGAAGCTGTCGAAAGTGCGAATACATTTCACTTCCATTGGGAAGCTGCAGTTATCAGGCAGAGATAAAAGCCAGCACAGTGAGCCGTTCACAAACACTTGGCGTCTGCATTCAACAGCCCACTATCTCCCCTTAAAACGGCTTATTAAAAAGCGCCAGTTGCCTTTTCTCTGTGTCCCGTGGTCGTTTCTTGTCTGGCACGAGAATTCAATGTGTTTTCTGTCTCAGATCTCACTGGCCGTTTTCTTATCTCTCGGCTTAGTCAAAGGCAAGTGTACTTGTTAACTCACTCTTTCTTTCCCTCTTTTCTCTTTTCTGTCAGTTGTAGTGCGCGCGCGCGTGCGTGCGTGCGTGCGTGCGTGCGTGCGTGTGTGTGTGTTCAAGAGTGCGTGAATGCATGATTGTTAATAGTAATCCTCGAGTTACTTCATCAGGCTAATAGTCGTCAGTACCATTTTACAGAGAGTTGCCTTCTTCTCTCTCAAACATCTAGTTCATACGTTCACTTCCTTTCCATCCACCCTCCTCTTTTTCTCCTTCTGTTCTCTTCCCATTTTTCTCTATGACAGGGAGAGAGAGAACGCGACAGAGAGAGACACACACAGAGAGACATAGACACAACACAGAGACAGAGAGAGAGAGAGAGAGAGAGAGAGAGAGAGAGAGAGAGAGAGAGAGAGAGGGGGGGGGGTGAGAGACAGAGAGTGAGAGAGAGAGAGAGAAGCAGACAGACTGACAGACAGAGACAGAGATAGATACAGAGGTAGCAGGAAAGAAGAGAGAGAGAGAGAGAGAGAGAGAGAGAGAGAGAGAGAGAGAGAGAGAGAGAGAGAGAGAGAGAATGGAGAGAGAGAGAAGAGAGAGAGAGAGAGAGAGAGAGAGAGAGAGAGAGAGAGAGAGAGAGAGAACTACCTATCGTCAACGTCGCCAAACAAGGAGAGCAGTATTATCCTAACACTGGCCTCCCATCAGACACAGGCGTTTCGTATTGGTTAAGTTATAAAGGACACTGTGAGAAAGTGACTTAGGAGCATTTCTTCGACAAGTGTTCCGACGAGCAAAGCATGGCACTACAAGATTCTGAATGCTGACTTTGAAAGGACCTCGCACACCACGTATGAAAGACAATCTGGAAAATAAAATCATATTTGGTTTTCATAGGTACTCAACACAAGCACACATGTACGCAAGCATGCACGCACGCACGCACGCACTTACGCACGCGCACACACACACGCACGCACGCACGCACGCACGCACGCACGCACGCACGCACGCACACACACACACACACACACACACACGCACGCACGCACGCACGCACGCACGCACGCACGCACGCACGCACACACACACACACACACACACACACACACACACACACACACACACACACCCCTCAATAAATTTGTTTAGATATCGGCTTCTTTCACTGGTTCGTTAGTCAGTTGTGGTGTCACATCTGTCCCGTCTGTCTCTCTTTTAGCTCCCCCATCCTCAAGAATCAGTTACGAACAAGCCCAGGCTATGTATACAACTATGTAATGTCTGTAAGTAGTGATCCATGATGCCTGTGAGCACTCTGACTTCAGTATCCAGCAACAGTACAAATTTCAAACAATCCAGATTTAAGTTTAGACAGTCGCTATAAAACATTCATCTTTCCTCTAGCGCAGCCTCTCTGTCGTTTCTCCCAGTCCGTTTACTTTGTTGCCAGGAACTAAACAAATCCTGTCGTTAAGAAACCCGTTTCGCATTAACCACGTTGAAGTAACGAAGGGACAGCGACACTATGAAACACCACAAGGGTCAGACACGCTTAGTGGAAGCCAACACACACACACACACACACACACACACACACACACACACACACACACACACACACACACACACACAAGGAGAAGAACAGGGAGGAGACTCACTGACAGACACCAGGATATGGAACAAGACGCCAGGGAAACAAATGTACAGACACACAGACAGCAAGTCGTTGTCCCTCAGTACCCTTGTAAGACCCAAGTGGGACCAAAATTGATTTTCCGGTGTCAAACTGGGTTGAGTGGTTGTCTGCAAGTATAGTGGATCTCCTTGAATTTGTCGACTTGGGAAGGGAGGGGTGTTAGTGGCCAACACGACTTCCATACACCTCGGAGGAGGAGACAGTTTCCTGGTTAGTTCACTTTATAGTGTTGAAAGCGTGGCTGACCGTAAGGGCACCGTCAAAATTCAGAGCTCGTCGAAAAAAAGCAAAAACTTGCATACAAAGAAGTAGCAAAACCGAAACTAGTATACCAAATATAATATAATCAACACAAAAGAGTAGAAACATCCATAAAACTTTTATCCAGAAAACACATTCACTTTTTTCAGAATTAGATCAGCGTGAGCAGTCTAGACAAATCAGAGTCCTGGTAAAAAGAAACGAGAGAAGCTAATGTCTGTTCTGATGCCTTTAGATATGTACACATTGCTCTTCCCTTTTGAGATGATTTCATCATTGAGAGTACTTATACAGCACTGTCCTGTGAGACCAAGCTTTACAATGCTTTGCAGTCCACACTCTTGTGTACCTACACAACGGGCTGCCTACCTGGGGAGTACCGACCATGATCTGTGTGCTGGTGTGTCATGCTTCATGTTACGTGTCAATCATCATTTCACTCATTCCATCCAATTTACATCGAGGATGCATGCCGCATGTATATGTGCCATCCACACCAACAGCCAAACTTGGTTCTCTTCCAAAACTCGCGGGGGTGGGGACGGGGGAGTGCAGGACTAGCTAACACTTGTGGATGCTTCTTCAAGGAGGGTCGTCCTCCTTTCTCATCTTTGACACATTTCTTACAAAAGATAACTGCATGACTTCAGCCACACCATGACCTGCGCTGTGAGCTACTCTTTGGACACGTGGTGGACGAGTTTCCAGTGGTCAGTGATATGGGGCTGCACAAAAAGCGAGTAGACCTGTAGCTAGCAACGATGCTCCCGCAATGAGGATGACGTCAATACTACAGAAGCGGCCACCCACGAGCGATAGCCACATGAAAGCACTAACGCTAAACGTTGATGAATGGTGGAAACAATTTGAGTCGATCTTCGTTCAACGTTAGGCTCGTCCGCATGGTTCTTGGTTCTGGAGTGGCCACCTCCTTTGCGCCGTCAAAGCGCAGCTCACGGCCCTGCTATCAGATCACAGCATCTTCTTGCATATACTTTTCAAACATGCACACCTTGACGACATTAGAACCACTGGATCTATTCAAAAATAAGAGAGAGAGAGAGAGAGAGAGAGAGAGAGAGAGAGAGAGAGAGAGAGAGAGAGAGAGAGAGAGAGAAGACAGACAGACAGACAGACAGACGTGGATTGAAAATCTGATACGTGCAGGTATTGATCAAAACACACAAACAATACTGAAGATTTAATACAATACTAAAAGACAATATGAGTCGTATTATATAAAAAGGCTACGTCTATTTAGAAAAACAACCCTAAGCGAACCGAGTGCGGGGAGAAATAGGTGTCTGGCAAAGTTTTTCCTCCCTTCTGTTTATAAGACAAACACTGCCATCAATAACAGTTTCGGTGGAGAGACTGTGATTTGTAAACGCAGAGAGCCG
>CM031603.1:35775633-35783133 GCA_018398815.1 Conus ventricosus
TCTGACCTCGTTAAGACATGTATACGTCATTCTTCCCTTCTGAGATGATTTCATTATTGAGAGTACTTACACAGTGTCTGTCCTGTGAGACCAAGCTTTACAGCGCCTTGCAGTCTACACTCTCGTGTACCTGCCTATACAACGGGCTGCCTTCTGGGGGAGTACGACGAAGATCTGCCGGCTGGCGTGTGCAATGTCATTTGGCACTTTTTCGCTTATTCCCTCCATTTTTCATGGAGGATACCTACTGCATGTATATGTGTCATCCTCACCTATGGCCAACTGACTTTCTCTTCCAAAACTTGGGGGGTAAGACTGATTAACGTTCGTCGATATTCAGTCAAGGAGGGTTGCCCTCCCTTCTCACATTAGAGGATGAACTGCATAGCTTTGGCCACATTACGATCTGCGCTTTGAACTCCATTCTGGAGACGTGGTGGACGAGCTTTGAGTTCTGAGTGATCAGAGACAACACCAAATGCGACTTGACCTGTAGGTAGTAGCGATCCCCCCCCCCCCCCCCCTTCCGTTCCATACAACAGAGATGGGCACCCCATGAGCGATAACCAAGCGGGAAGCATTAGCAGAGAGCAAAGATGAACATCGGAAACATCTGGAGTCGATTGTCGCTCAAGTCTCGCACCATCCACGCAATTCTCGCTTGTGGCGCTGCCACCTCTTACGTACCTGATACCCGCCTTTTCACTGCACCGCCACAGGGCTACCCACAGCCCTGCTCTCACACTGCCGTGTGTCTCAGCCTACACCATTCAAACATGCAAGACTGGATTGCACCGGAATCACTGAACTGTTCAAGACTTGAATGGAGACAGAGAGAGAGAGAGAGAGAGAGAGAGAGAGAGAGAAAGAGAGAGAGACAGACAGATAGGGGGGGGGGGGGGGCAGGGTGTTTGAATGAACAGGCATATGACCAATGTTTCGCTGTGAAAAATGAAGGTCTCGGGAATGAAGACGGTTTATTTATCAATCAAATGATCACTATCATGATCACCATCGCCACCTCGCTACCATCACCACCACCACCACCATCATCATCAACCTACTCCTCCTCCTCTTCTTCTTCTTCTTCTTCTCCTCCTCCTCCTCCTGACTCCTCCTCCTCTGACTCCTCCTCCTCCTCCTCTGACTCATCATCATATCATCATCATCATCATCATCATCATCATCATCATCCAGTGTTGCTAAAAGACAGACAAATACATAGATACACAGACAGAATGTTATGTGCACGTATCAATCGTAACACACAAACAATACTGAAGGTATAAGACAATCCTGAAAAAATAATCTGAGTTTAAATGTAAAAAAGGCTATGCTTATTTCACAAACAACTGAAAGCAAAACAGGTAAGGTAGGAACTGGTGTATAGCCAAGTTTCTTCTCTCTCCTCTTTCTAAGACAAACACTGCCATCTACAGCAGTCTCAGTGTAGTGACTGTGATTTGTAAACGCAGATAGCCAGACAATTGAATTCAAAGGACTGTTTCAAACAAGATTTCGGAGCCCACTTAGCATACGTGATTTCCATTCACAGCGGTGGAGTGGTGTTAGAACCGCAACAAATGGGGATGTACTGGCGGCCAGACAAACTTGTGAGGATGTGTTTGCTGCCAGGCAGACATGTAAGGATCTGTTTGTTGTCACAGAGCCGAGCATATGGGTACGTGTTTACTGGAGGACAGACGTACATTGGAAACTGTGGTTGTTGCAGGACACATAAACACGTAAGGTTGTGGTTGTTGCAAAACAGTGAAGATTTTAATCTGTGGTGGTTGCAAGACAGGTGAACGTTTCAGGTTGTGGTTGTTGCAAAGTAAACATTTGTAAGACAGATAAACATCTGAGGCTGTAGCTATTACAAGGCAGGTAAACATTTGAGGCTGTGGTTGTTACACACAGGGTAACGCTAGAGAGGCTGTGATTGTTACACACAGGCTAACATTTGGAGCTGTGCTTGTTACACAAAGGCTAACACTTGAGGCTGTGGTTGTTACAGACAGATTTACGTTTGAAGCTGTGATTATCACACACAGGCTAATTTGAGGCTGTGGTTGTTACAGACGGGCTAATTTGAGGATGTGATTGTTAAACACAGGCTAACATTTGAGGACGTAGTTGTTACATGCAGGCTAACATTTGAGGCTGATTGTTACACACAGGCTAACATTTGAGGCTGTAATTGTTACACACTGCTAACATTAGAGAGGTTATGATTGTTAAACACAGGCTAACATTTGGAGCTGTGATTGTTACACACGGGCTAACATTTGAGGCTCTGGTTGTTACAGACAGGTTTACATTTGAGGCTGTGTTGTCTCACACACAGGCTAATCCGAGGCTGTGGTTGTTACGCACAGGCATATATTTGAGGCTTGAGGCTGTGATTATTACACACAGGCTAATCCGAGGCTGTGGTTGTTACGTACATGCATATATCTGAGGCTGTGTTTGTTACAGACAGGCTAATATTTGTGGCTGTGATTGTTAGAGACATGCTAATTTGAGGCTGTGATTGTTACACAGAGGCTAACATTTAAGGCCTTAGTTGTTACACAGGCTAACATCTGAGGCTGTGATTGTTACACACGGGCTAACATTTGAGGCCTTATTTGTTACACACAGACTAACATTTGAGGTTGTGATTGTTACACACGGGCTAACATTTGAGGCTGTGATTGTTACACACAGGCTAACATTTGAGGCCTTAGTAGTTACACACAGGCTAACATTTGAGGCTGTGATTGTTACACACGGGCTAACATTTGAGGCTGTGATTGCTACATACAGACTACCATTTGAGGCCTTAGTTGTTACACACAGGCTAACATTTAAGGCTGTGATTGTTACACACAGGCTAACACTTGAGGCTGTGATTGTTACACACAGGCTAACACTTGAGGCTGTGATTGTTACACACAGGCTAACATTTGAGGCTGTGATTGTTACACACAGGCTAACATTTGAGGCTGTGATTGTTACACACAGGCTAACATTTGAGGCTGTGATTGTTACACACAGGCTAACACTTGAGACTGTGATTGTTACACACAGGCTAACACTTGAGGCTGTTATTGTTACACAGAGGCAAACATTTGAGGCTGTGATTGTTACACACAGGCTAACATTTAAGGCTGCTGTCGTTACAAACAGGCTTACATATGAAGCTGTGGTTGCTACAGACAAGTTAACACAAGACGGCATCCTGGCCATTCAATTCTTACATTACAGCCTGCCTGCAGCAGAAGCATACAAGGGCCAACAGCGGTCAAAACCATAGGTATGTACCCTGACACTAAGAGACCTAGCTACCTCGCAGGTTAAAACCAAAGCCAGGTACACCCGATTCTAAAGCACTTGCGTAAAACGAACGGAATAAACGTAAAACATTGATTTGCTTACAAAAAGAGGCAAACGTCACAAAAGGTCTTCAAGGGCTTGGAGTCTATTCGAAATACTTGTGCTCCATGTGCATGAGGTAAAAAAAAAAGAAATGTAATACTGTTCATGGCAAGAGCCATCTGAGGGGGAAGAGGTAAACAACAGATGATTCCTACTTGAGAAACAGGTGGATGCATATCTGCACACGCACTAGCATGAACACACATGCAGAGAGAGAGAGAGAGAGAGAGAGAGAGAGAGAGAGAGAGAGAGAGAGAGAGAGAGAGAGAGAGGAGAGAGAGAGAGAGAGAGAGACAGACAGACAGACAGTGGTGGAGCTAGGAGAAAAGGGTTGAGTTTTTGTTTTTTTTAAATGAAGGAGTCAGTTGAGAGGGATCTGGGTTTGGGTGACAGAGGCAGAGAGCAGGTGGAGAAAGAGAGGGAGGGAGGGACGAGAGAAAGAGAGGGAGGGACGAGAGAAAGAGAGGGAGGGAGGGACGAGAGAAAGAGAGGGAGGGACGAGAGAAAGAGAGAGAGGGAGGGACGAGAGAAAGAGAGGGGGGGACGAGAGAAAGAGAGGGGGGGGGGGGAGAGGAAAATTTCTATTCTGTTTTGAAACGGGAACAGAGGATAGAACAGAGAAGACCATACCACATCACATCACACCACACCACACAAAACCACATCATTCCACATCGCCATAGTACTAAAGACGGTGATCTGACCACCCTACTTTACGACCCTGCTTGTGGCCTTACTCATTCCAGTCCCTGTGGTGGAGTTTTACAGTCTCTGGCCTGACCTGAGGGCCCCCAGGCGACCGTTACAGTCACATGTAAACCGCACCATCTCTTCTCAGACCCACGCGCCATCTCTGCTTGTCTGTCTGTGTCAGAATGGAACAGTCAACAGAAATTCATGTTATATGCTTTGTTTTCTTTCGCCGTTTGTTGTTGTTGTTTCCTTAGCTTTGCATTCTAAACTCGTAGTTTGTTGTGTGCATGTGATCCATACTTGTCATAAAAGTCAAATCAATCTTGTGCTCCTGTTGTTGCAAGGGCCGTTTCGCTCGCTCGCTCGCTCGCGCTCTCTCTCTCTCTCTCTCTCTCTCTCTCTCTCTCTCTCTCTCTCTCTCTCTCTCTCTCTCTCCTTAGCACACACACACACACACACGCGCGCGCGCGCGCGCCACACACACACATCACACAGGTGCGCACGTCAGATTGTCTAATATCAGTGCAGTGCCAATTGCAATAAAACACACAAAAACATCTCCATCAGACACAATTAACTGCTTCTGCTGGTTACTGTGAGCTGGTGCACGAACCTCAAACAAATCAAGCTTTGTTCGTGAATCTGCGGAACACTTAAGAGCGACGTTTCTTTTCTGGCATTGTCATTCTCCGAGGGCTGCCACAGTTACCGTGAGACTCAGTTCAACAACAAATGTTTGCTGCATCTCTGCTTCACTATCATGCAATACCCCAAACGTGATGGTTTTTTTTGTTTGTTTTTTTTTTTTTTTTACATGGCATCATAGTTTTGTGTTGACTGCCATGATTAGCATGAAAGCCAGTTCCACAACAAACTACATCGCGATGAGAGAAAGGTTGTATTGCTTAGAAATCACTTTTCACTTCACTCTCCGCCCCGCCCTCACCATCAGTTTACCCCCTATCCCCAGGCCCACCTAAAACAGTTGAGTTGTGAAATTCCGCAGCCCACCCTCTCGTCCGCGCCTTGTTTCCTCTCCTTTTACCGGTTGAATTCACTTTTTTGTTTGCTTTCAATTGTGCGAGAACACTCTCTAGCATAACCGTGAACATCCACTTCCTGCCTCCTTATACCACTTGACGCATCTTTTTTCTTATGACGAAACACGTTGTACCTAACCAAGCATCCCGCTGTTCTTTCTGTGCATGAGCGTGGTGGCGCCCTCCGGAAGGAGACGCTCGCTCTTGCTCGCTCCACGACAGAGCAATTTCTGTTGTCAGAAAGAAGACCATTAGGTGGCAGGCATCCTGCGTATGTTGGATCAGAGCAGGCACCAGGTGGCAGGCATCCTGCGTATGTTGGATCAGAGCAGGCACCAGGTGGCAGGCATCCTGCGTATGTTGGATCAGAGCAGGCACCAGCGAACACCCCCACAACGACTCAGCAGAGGTGCAGTATCTGCTCTGGCGGGTTGCCTCCTAACGACTTCATGCTTGACTCTCTCTGTGGTTTGGCGGCGGAGGAACGGCGACAGTGTGACTGCGGACAGGGAGCCAGAATGAGCGGCTCAGGAGAAATACCACTGGAGTGGCTTAGAAGTCGAAAAGGCAATAACAACAACACGAATCAATCAGTTGATGAATAATCAATCAGTCGATCAATCGATTAATCAATCAATCATACGAATGAATCAATCAATTGACAAATAATCAATCAGTCGATCAATCAACCAACCAATCAATCAGTCGATCAATCAATCAACCAATCAATCTATGACCGACCGACCGATCCGACTCGACCTGACCCGACCTACTGACCAATCTACCTATCTACCTATTTTGTGAACGTGCGCGCGCCTCTCTGTGTGTGTGTGTGTGTGTGTGTGTGTGTGTGTGTGTGTGTGTGTGTGTGTGTGTGTGTGTGTGTGTGTGAGTAAACAAACTCATACTTCCACATGTGTGTGCTTCTGAAGGGATGAGAAAGGGTGTACGTCAGATTGTAAATGCAAGAAACTGGTCGACGACAACTACGACGCCACCACAACCACCACCATAACATCTCTCCATCTCTTCCTCTGTCTGTCTGTCTGTCTGTCTGTCTGTCTGTCTGTCTGTCTGTCTCTCTCTCTCTCTCTCTCTCTCTCTCTCTCTCTCTCTCTCTCTCTCTCTCTCTCTCTCTCTCTATCTCTCTCTCTCCCTTTCTCTCTCTCTCATATTACATTTTTTCCCATGCTTTCTAGGAGCACATGAAGACATGCTGTATTGTATCACGTTTCATTTCCTCTTGCCCAAGGGTTGGATGCAAAAAACGATCTCATATTCGGATTTCTTCCCCACATAAAATTTTACTGGTTGCATTCTTCTCTCTCTCTCTCTCTCTCTCTCTCTCTCTCTCTCTCTCTCTCTCTCTCTCTCTCTGGTTGCATTCATTCTCTCTCTCTCTCTCTCTCTCTCTCTTCTCTCTCTCTCTCTCTCTCTCTCTCTCTCTCTCCCCACATTATTCTCACCGGCTTACAAAATCCATAATTATCCAGACAATTTCATCTCTCTCTCTCTCTCTCTCTCTCTCTCTCTCTCTCTCTCTCTCACACACACACACACACACACACACACACACACACACACAGAGAGAGAGAGAGAGAGAGAGAGAGAGAGAGAGAGAGAGAATAATACGAAAGAAGCATCAAGATTTACGCATTACTGCAACATTATCAATCTTTCAGTTCTGCTTGTTATTTCTATGTAAATGTTGTTGGTTGTTCCCTAAACTACCACGAGAGTCTCGATGGAAAGGTTTATATTCATTGTTCCTGTTAGTGGAAAATAATATTGTATGGTTGTGACTATCAGTTTTAAAACCATCTCTAATATTCTTTAGTGTATTCCCCATTTATAACAATTATAACATGATGCATGCATTCTGACTCGTTGTGGAGCAGTATACTGTTTATCTAAAGTTCAATATCTTGAGTTGTTTACAGTCCTCAGCGACCACTGGGCTTATTTCAGCCATAATAATGTTCATGTTCTTTTGTAAATACAGTGAATCGAATTTAAATCAATGTACCTACTGCTGTTCCATACGCATTTTAACAAAATCAGATACTAAAGGAGTGTTAACACAAAGAGAGAAAAAACTTTCGGGAATGGCCAGCTATTGACATACATTCAGGTTTGACTAAGGGCGTGGTTTCGTCAGACAATTAACTTTTGTCAAGAAACAAACCCAACATTTTATACCAGTTGACGTTTTCTTTTTGTTTTCACATTTAAATAATGGTTTCCAATATGACCCCATTTTCCAATATGCCTGCAGGCATCTAAAGCTCTTGAATGAATAAATTATCATCTGCAAACATTTCTTTCTCTCTCTCTCATATTACATTTT
>CM031603.1:35788133-35800633 GCA_018398815.1 Conus ventricosus
ACGTAAAGTAAACAGAATTAACACAAATATATATAGAGAGTAACTGGACACGTATACACAGACAATACCTTCAAATAAGAATACGCATGGGATGTACAATATACATATTAGTACTGAACATTGTAAAGGTTTGTGGGTTTGCTTGTTTGTTTTCTTTTGTTTATTTCATTGTTTTCTAAGAAATATTTTTAACACTTTTCCATTTCTAATATCCCCAACTCTGCTCTATCTCATGATCTTCAAGAAATTACACGTTTCAAATTTCTGACGCTCAGCTGCTTTCGTACTTGTAAAGAGCTGAATACAACTGATAAAGCTCTGTTTGCTCTGTTCCTGATGTATGTCCGTTCTCATTTCAACATCCACATACAATTTCCTCTCCCTTTGACATTACCGCTCGTGTGCGCACGCGCACACACACACACACACACACACACACACACACACACACACACACACACACACAGACACACACACACACACACACACACACACACACACCGCCCGCGCTAGAGAGAGAGGGGAAGGGGAAGAGGGAGGGAAGGAGGAGAGAGAGAGAGAGAGAGAGAGAGAGAGAGAGAGAGAGAGAGAGGAGAGAGAGAGAGAGAGAGAGAGAGAGAGACAAAGACAGAGAGAGAGAGAGACAGAGACAGTAATTGTATAAATTAATGACAATATACAGAATTACGAAACTTTTTTCAATCGGCAATTCGTTGACACACTTTCTCACATCATCATTGTTTCCTTTTAGAATAAACATTATTCTTCGAGCCGATTCTTTAAGTAAAAAAGGAGATGACAGTGAGGGAGAGAGAGAGAGAGAGAGAGAGAGAGAGAGGGAGGGAGGGGGAAGAGGCAGAGAGACAGAGACAGAGA
Organism: Conus ventricosus; assembly: GCA_018398815.1. Taxonomy (NCBI): domain Eukaryota; kingdom Metazoa; phylum Mollusca; class Gastropoda; order Neogastropoda; family Conidae; genus Conus; species Conus ventricosus. Next base: position 35,789,010 of record CM031603.1, read on the forward strand.
GATCCAAAACCTAGTGGTCTGAACTGTTAATTTCTTCTCAAACATTGTTTTAAGAACATACAACCCAGCAAGGGAACGCATTATTCTATCTGCTGTGTGGACTCTCTGGTCTATAAAATCAAAATGTATCCACAAAATCCCAAAAGGAGAAAAAACTTCAAGATGTGCACATTTCCTTCCTGTCAGCTGTAATAAATCATTCTGCGAGGAACCGAAGGTGTTTGAACCCAAAAAGATTGGCAGATAATTACAAACAGATGAAGTAAAAAGTCGAAATACGCCAAACGGCTTAACCAGCTCCTTTTCCTTGTTTCTCTCTGTCAGTACTTTCCTTCTTTGTTTCTTCCCGTCTGTATGAATCTACGCGAATCAAAGGAAGTGTCAATATGAACGATGGCATTCAATATAGTTCTGGAACATGCATCAACGGGCCAGACCGCATCAAAACAGGTTCAACAGTGACGGTATGAATATGTGATTAATGGTTTCAATACAAACTAGCTCTATCCATCATCGGTCCAAGCCATATTCAAACACACTCCAAGGCAGTAGAAACATACATCATTTAGTGCATAAGGAAACCATAGGCATTACATTCCGCTACGATTCACTGTACCGAAAAACCTTATCATACTCAAAAGTTTTCGGGTTTTTTCCTTTCTGTTTCTTCTCCTATGTTTTAAGTAGCATTGCCCACACACCGCTGATTCAAGCTCGCCTCACACAAGCACACCTACATTCTATGTATCGCGGTTTAGGAACCGGGAGCCACAGTCAGTAATCAATATTAGGTCGTCAAACGGAAACCCAGAGGAGAAGTCACTCCGCGTTGCCAAGTCGATTCGGTCATGTCCAGAGAAGTCTGGTTTTGATCGCACGAACACAAGACGCACCCACTCCACCCTGTACTCATGGCAATATTTAGCTACTAGTACCAGCAATGCAGGTGAGCGTCCTCCATTGTAGGGCACGGCAACGTCCATCCAAATGAGTGCCAATGAACAAGCCCACACCGAGGATACACTGTCGTCCGGGATAGAGCATGGAGAGGAAAGTCAAACGGAGCACAGTATGAAGAGTCGTGGAAATGGGAATTTTCAAATGACATTGAGAGGACGGAGGCTTGCTGAAGGCTTCCATTTTTAGTATACATAATGATGAGCTGACATGACACGTCTGAACTATTCACAATGAACCGCAGGCAAGGATCACGAGCTTCTAGTCAGAGCAATACCGGTGGTCCATTCTATAACGTCAGTTCCAAACAGCTGAACATAAAACACCGCAAAACAGCGACGACAGCTCCATCAGCGTCAGAACTCACTGATGCCGTGCCTCTGGAATTCTTCAGATTCACCTTCTGTGTCTCTAGAAAGCTTTAAGGCGGTATCCAATCAGTTTTTCTGTCATGAATATTGTCTGACCAATATCCATTGACGAGAAAAAAAAGTGCAAGTATACCCATTTGTTTCTCATGTCTAAGACATCTGTGAATGAAACAACCAATTGTGCACTTGGATGATCGATTTAAATGGCTCTGCACTCTAAAGGGGAATACACTAGAGTGCACTACACGTGAATAATATATGTTAAAAAAGGAATGTCGGCTCTCTGCGATCTTTGTGTTATTCGGGATTTTCGTAGATGAATCTGCCAACAGGTGTGCCTCAGAATGTGGACTAAACTTCACGAAAGTAATTCTTTCACCGCTCGACGGATGTAGCCTACAATAAATATATAAGAACGCAATACCGCGCGCAAGCTAACATCCTCGAAAGAGAGCGCGGGCGCGGCGCGCACACGCGCGCGCACACACACACACACACACACACACACACACACACACACACACACACACACACACACACGGAGGTATATAATTTCCAAAAAGGGCTCGATCAATGCTGGCATTAAGAGATGATGCCAGACGTAAGGAAAGCTCTCATCAGCCAATCAGATGGCGTGTTGCAGCGTTGTGTTTGATCATCACCACTCCCACAGTGAAAGTAGAGCAATTCATCACAAATTTCTTCGGTTTGGAAACACACCTCTGCCCGCCTTCTATCATGTATCGACCCTAACATGACTTTTCTCTCTCTCTCTCTCTCTCTCTCTCTCTCTCTCTCCTCTCTCTCTCTCTCTCTCTCTGTGTGTGTGTGTGTGTGTGTGTGTGTGTGTGTGTGTGTGTGTGTGTGTGTGTGTGTGTGTGTGTGTGCGTGCGTGCTTGCGCGCTTATGTGTGTGTATGTGCGCGAGCGAGCGAGCGCGGCGCGCGGGCGCGCGCGCGCGGGCGTGTGTGTGTGTGTGTGTGTGTGTGTGTGTGTGTGTGTGTGTGTGTGTGTGTGTGTGTGTGTGGTGTGTGTGTGTGTGTGTGTGTGTGTGCGTGCGCGTGCGCGCGCGTGCGGGCGCGTGCGAGTGTATGTGTGTGCATGTGTGTGGAAGAGGGGAGAGGGAGGGGGACTAGGGCGAACGCATTACCTTGCGCAAGAAGTGTGACTGCGTGGAAAGGGGCTCTATATTCGCATACGATGTAAATTTTGTGTGCATATGTGATTGTGGGGGAGGGGAAGGACCAGGAGGAGCAGGAAGTTAGTGAGAGAGGGAGAGACAGAGGTGAGGGGACGGCGGGGGGTGAAAGTGAAAGGGCAAGAAACAGACGGAGAGAGAGAGAGAGAGAGAGAGAGAGAGAGAGAGAGAGAGACAGAGAGACAGAGAGAGAGAGAGAGAGAGAGAGAGAGAGTAATAACTCTAATCAATGTATCACGTCAACAAGAGTACAATAAGACCAACAAACGCACACAAACACAGAATCAAAGATTTTGAAAATGGGACAAACAAAGCGTACATGAATCAGCAAAACTCACACATACTCATAACGACGAACTAAATCATTTTCGACGCTCTCTCTCCATACAAGTGGCAAGTATTAAAAACATGTCGGTGAGCGAGCCTGGGCGGATGGGAACTCACTCAACCTGATGCAGACACAGTGGGAACAACCCGCCCATAACACATCGATGACAAAAGCAGGGAACAAAGACAGGCAGGAATATAGATGGAATGAAGTTCAATCTGCTCTGATATAGATGGCCCTGACGACCGAACGTCCTGTGGTTCTCCACATGTAGTTGATATGTTCTTCGTAACAGCTTTCTCCCAGCCGTGCCATTTACCCAGAAATATCTGCTGGTTATCAAGTGCCGTGAGTGAGCCCAGTGCGGCCGTGTGTCTGCCCTGACTCCTCAATCCAAAACCAGCTTACTGTGTTCGGCGCGGCGGAAAGTGAATAAGGTAGGTAGGCATCCTTCAGTCTCGAAAGACTATGGAGTTGCGCTCTAGGTGTCTATTCTGGTACAGCGACGGGTGTGGCTGGCCAGTCCGATGCGGGAATGACAGTCCCTGTGGCAGAGGGCACAGATGAAGTCTGACGCTGGTCTGTCTGCCTGGGCTGCAGCCTTTCTTCTCATTCTCTTTTCCCGTGCTGCTGAGCCAGTGTCTCTTCGAACTTGGAAAGACCTTTCTGCACAGTCTGTCTCCAGGTTTGTCTCCAGGCTGTCTCCAGGCTGACCGTTCGAGGGCTGTTGCTTCCCAGTTGTTATGGTCGATGTGCAAGGCTTTTAGGTCCCTCTTGCGCACGTCTTTGAATCGCAGCTGTGGTCTCCCTGTGGGACGTTTTCCCTGCACAAGTTCTCCATAGAGGAGGTCTTTAGGGATCCGTCCGTCATCCATGCGCACGACCAGCGCATTCGTCTTTGTTTCAGCAGCGTGTACATGCTGGTGCATCCGGCTCTTTCCAGGACAGTGTTGTTTGGGACCTTGTCCTGCCAGGTGATGTTCAGAATGCGTAGGAGGCTACGCATATGAAAAGCATTGAGCTTTCGCTCTTGTCGGGCACGCAAAGTCCAAGACTCGCTGCCATACAGGAGGGTGCTCACGACGCAGGCTCTGTAGATCTGGACCTTTGTGTGCTCAGTCAGCTTCCTGTTGTTCCATGCTTTCTTTGTCAGTCTGGTCATGGTGGTAGCTGCCTTGCCGATGCGCCTGTTGAGCTCTGCGTCGAGTGAGAGGGTGTCTGAGAATGTTGAGCCCAGATAAACAAAGTCATGGACGACATCCAGTTCATGGTCATTGATGCTGATGACTGGGGGAGAGTCAACATCCTGTCCCATGACCTGTGTTTTCGTCAAGCTAATTGTAAGCCCAAAGTCTTGGCAGGCATCACTGAAGCGAGTCATGAGCTGCTGTAGGTCCTCAGCTGAGTGGGCGGTTACTGCTGCGTCGTCTGCAAAGAGGAAGTCATGCAGGCACCTCAGCTTGATTTTAGTCTTGACTCTTAGTCTGGAGAGGTTGAAGAGCTTTCCGTCTGTCCTGGTTCGGAGGTAGATACCTTCAGCTGCAGGACCAAATGCGTGTTTCAGCATCACAGCAAAGAAGATTCCAAACAGGGTGGGAGCCAGGACGTAACCCTGTTTCCCTACGCTCCGTATGTTGAAGGCAGCTGATGTTGAGCCGTCAAAGACGACAGTGCCTTTCATGTCTTCGTGGAAGGATCTGATGATGCTGAGAAGATTGGGTGGACATCCAATCTTGGGAAGGATCTTGAAGAGGCCATCCCTGCTGACCAAATCGAAAGCCTTTGTGAGGTCTATGAAGGCAATGAAGAGTGGCTGCCTTTGCTCCCTGCATTTCTCCTGAAGTTGTTTAAGCTGTTAAGTTGTTAAGTTGTTTAATCCAAAACCAGCTTACAGTGTTCGGGCGGAAAGTGAATATATATCTCATTTGACGCCTGTCCAAAACCTATCCTACAGGATACACAGGAGGGTGGACATGCAGGACAGCGACTCCCTGTCCAAAACATATCCTTCATGGTACAGTGTAGGGCGGAAATGTATCTCGTTATGATTCCATATCAAAAATCTATCTTACAAGGTACAGTGAAGGGTTGACATGGTATCTCTTCATGACTCACTGTCAGAGACCTTTCTTCAGGTAATGTGGAAGGTGGAGATCGTTTTATCATTACTCCCCGTCCAAGACCATCCTACAAAGTACAGTAGGAGATGGACGCATATCTCTCAATGGCTTCCTGTCTAAAACCATCCTACAGGGCACAAAGGAAGGTAAAGATATATCCTGCCATGAACCTTCAAGACCATTCTACAGGGTCCAGTGGACGGTGGATATGTCTCTCGCCAAGATTACCTTTCCACGACCATTCTACAAGGGATAGTGGATGATGGACATTTCTTTCGCCGTGGCTACCTGACCAAGACCATTCTACAGGTACAGTGCAGGATGAACATGTATCCCACCGTGAACTCCCTGTCCAAGACCATTCTACAGGTACAGTGGAGGATGTATATGTATCTCAACATGACTCCCTGTCCAAGACCATTCTACAGGTACAGTGCAGGATGAACATGTATCCCACCGTGACTCCCTGTCCAAGACCATTCTACAGGTACAGTGGAGGATGTACATGTATCTCAATATGACTCCCTGTCCAAGACCATTCTACATGAGACAGTGCAGGATGAACATGTATCTCACCATGACTCCCTGTCCAAGACCATTTTACAGGGACAGTGGCGGATTAACATGTATTCCACCATCACTTTCTGTCCAAGTCCATTCTACAGGGGACAGTGGAGGATTAACGTGCACTCCACCATCACTTTCTGTCCAAGACCATTCTACAGGGGGCAGTGGAGGATTAACGTGCACTCCACCATCACTTTCTGTCCAAGACCATTCTACAGGGGGCAGTGGAGAGCAGACGCATAAGAGGCAGACCGAAGAAACCCTGGATAGGCAACGTCAAGGAGAGGACAGTTCAATGCGCACTGCTGCACGTGGTTCTTGAGAAGAGGCTCCACAGAGCCCTAGTCATCCATGCTACAGTCACGACCGACCATTACAGGAAAACCGTCATCACCACCATCATCACTATCACCAGTAATCTGAGGTGTAATTGTAGTAGGCCCTAGATATCAGGACGCAACTTGATTCCCTTCCACCTGGCGCATACTGGAGTGACAGGGAATGAGAAGATAGGCAGACATATTCACGCGCGCGCGCGCGCGCACGCACGCACGCGCACACACACACACACACACACACACACACACACACACACATATATATATATATATATATACTTAATAGACAGAAACGGTGACAGGGGAAGAAGATAAAGGACCTAACGCGTCAAGCCATGCCGACCTCGACAATCTGTTAACCACCCCCCCCCCCCCCCCCTCCCCAACTCCCATTCCACAGCCACCACTTCTCCTCAAACACATCAAACATGTATCCATACTCTTAGTCCACATTTACCCAAGTCCCACCACGGCTGGAAAGTCTTATTCGAAGCTGCTTATACATACAAGGCTGACACATGCTACCCTCCCTTCATTAGATGTTTTGTTTCTCTCTCTCTCTCTCTCTCTCTCTCTCTCTCTCTCTGATGTTTTTTGTTTCTCTCTCTCTCTCTCTCTCTCTCTCTCTCTCTCTCTCTCTCTCTCTCTCTCTCTCTCTCTCTCTCTCTCTGCGCACGCACAAACGTTTCGCTTTGTGTGTGCATGCGTGCGTGAGTGCGTGAGAGCGACCGTGTGTGCCCACGCGAGGCCGTGTATGGGTATATGCGTGTGCGAGTACCTGTGTATTATTTCATATACTTATTTCTTTATATCGTGTGTGTGTGTGTGTGTGTGTGTGTGTGTGTGTGTGTGTGTGTGTGTGTGTGTGTGTGCGTGCGTGTGCGTGTGCGCGCGCGCGTGTGCGCGCGCGCGTGTGCGCACGCGCGGTAAGTGTTTCGTTCATTTCTTTATAAACATCAACAGCCATCTGTTTCAAATATTTAATTGCTATTGTTGTTCTTAATTCTGTTGCATCTGTTGTTCTTACTGTTGTTGTTCTGGTTCTTGTTACTGTTCGTTTGAAGTTTTTTCTGCGATTTTTCAAAATGTTTTTACCGATGAGTATAGAATCGTCTCTTTCTTCTTCTCTTTTATCATTGATTTACTTATTTTCATATTCACATCTAGTCATACAGTTTATGGTCAAAACAACAAGGCGCGCGATATTTAACAACAGGAGAGCAATAAGAATTAAAGGAAATCCTTTTTCCGCAAAATGTGTGTGTGTGTGTGTGTGTGTGTGTGTGTGTGTGTGTGTGTGTGTGTGTGTGTGTGTGTGTGTGTGTGCGTGCGTGCGTGCGTGCGTGCGTGTGCGTGCGTGCGTGCGTGCGCGTGCGTGCGTGCGTGCGCAAGCCTACGTGCGTGCGTGCGTGCGTGCGTGCGCTCGCGCGCGTCTGTCTGTCTGTCTGTCTGTCTGTCTGTCTGTCTGTCTGTCTCTCTCTCTCTCTCTCTCTCTCTCTCTCTCTCTCTCTCTCTCTCTCTCTCTCTCTCCCGTTGATTTATTTATTGTCGTTTTTTTTATATCCAGCTCTTTTTATATGTACAAGACAAGATAGCAGGATGCACGCACGAGTATTTAAGGAAATCCCATTTCTACCGGACGAACACACACACACTCTCTCTCTCTCTCTCTCTCTCTCTCTCTCTCTCCTCTCTCTCTCTCTCTCTCTCTCTCCTCTCTCTCTCTCTCTCTCTCTCTCTCTCACGTCCTTTTCCATCTATTTCTGTTTTTCTTCTCTTTATTTCTAACCGGCTTTTAATCTGATTATGATGTGTCCGATTGCCAGTGTGGAAACTCTGGAACCGGAACACTGAACGTAGATCAAATTTGAGCACCGCGCGCGACATTCAATGGATGATTTATTTTATTTTCTTCGGGTTTTTTTTATACTTGTTTTTGTTGTTGATGCTATCTCCTTTTTTTTTTCTTTTTACGTTGTCAGATCATTTGTCACAAACAAGACTTTTTTTGTAAGAAAAGAAATTGCACGAGAGAACGCCACTCAATCTCAAAGTTTCCAAACTATCGAGTTCTCCTTCAGAGAGACAGATAGAGAGGGGAAGAAAGAGAGAGAGAGAGAGAGAGAGAGAGAGAGAGAGAGAGAGAGAGAGAGAGAGGAATGTGGAGGAGGGGGGAGGAAGTGATGGAAGGAGACAGACAGAGAAGGAAAGAAGGAGGAGAGAGAGGGGAAAGAGACAGGGTGGGAGGTTGAGAGGGATAAAGAAAGAGAGAGAGAGAGAGAGAGAGAGAGAGAGAGAGAGAGAGAGAGAGAGAGAGAGAGAGAGAGAGAGAGAGAGAGAGAGAGAGAGAAGAGAGGAGGTACAGAGAAAGAGCACAGGGTTCTTTAATCTCAACGATACCAGAACACCTGTCACGGGTACACATCACAAGGAAAAATAATTTAACGCCTCAGCAAATATGAAAGACAAATAATTCTGTTTACCAATCGACTTAACGAACATCAAAAACAGTCTGTCCACAATTCACCCACTGTGACCAATCAGAAAGCAAAACTTGCTTGATGGATCAGCCTCTGAAAGCCTGTGAAAGCCTCTTATTTTCCTCGCATGACACACGTACATGCGAAAATTTAAAGCGCAGAACATTTTCACATGACAACATACGTGCACAACACTCTTCGCGTGTATGTCATAAACTGATTTGTCATGCAGACGAGCTTATTCTGTGCTTTAAACAGAAAGTGCGTTCGTTTTCTATCTTATCACAACATAAACATTTTTTTTTACTTTTCGTACCTACATCTAATTAAAATTTTGACAAGGTCACATCAAAATTTTCTAATTCTGATTACAAAAGGGCAGTTTCCTGCTTATACCAATGGTTGCAGCAAAACAGTGTGTGTTTGTGCGCGTGCGTGCGCGCGTGTGTGTGTGTGTATGTATGCGTGTGTGTGTGTGTGTGTGTGTGTGTGTGTGTGTGTGTGTGTGTGTGTGTGTGTGTGTGTGGTCAAGTCAAAATCACTTTTTTTTTTTTTTTTTTTTTTATTTTTTTTTTTTTTTATTCTGCCTTGGCTTAAGGCTGTGTCAGGCTAATTGACATAGGCTAGAACACCAATGGCTACATCAATGTTGTTTGCTCTGCATAGTTATGCGGGATTGTCCTTCAGTTGTGACAAGCTCCTTAGCATAACATTATCAGTCTCTAAATCCCCCGAAGGTCGGAGTGTGGGTGCCCATGTGGCGGGGTAATCAAAACGGTCACACACGTAATGTTCTCATCCCCAGCTGATGCATTTGTACAAGTGTTCAAGACTTCAGCTGTTTGGATGATCCCTGGAGTCTTTTAGCCAGGGTAGACAACAACAACAACTTCTTTTTTTTTTTCAAAACGAGAATTAAGACCAGTGCAACAGTTTAAATACACGCAATAGGGGACAGTATATGGTATGATAGAAACTCTCTCTCTCTCTCTCTCTCTCTCTCTCTCTCTCTCTCTCTCTCTCTCTGTGTGTGTGTGTGTGTGTGTGTGTGTGTGTGCGCGCGCGCGCGTGTGTGCGTGTGTATGTTTGTGTGTGTGCGCGCGCGCGTGCATACTAGAGACAGAGAGGCACAGACAGACAGGCTAGGCAGACAGATGGAGACAGACGGAGAGAGACAGAGACAGAGAGGAGAGAGAGAGAGAGAGAGAGAGAGAGAGAGAGAGGAGAGAGAGAGAGAGAGAGAGATGATGATGATCATGATGATGATGATGACGATGACGACGACGACGGCGATGATGATGATGATGATGATGATGATGATGATGATGATAATTCACACACTATGACAAATTATCCACTGACATGACTGCACTTTATCATGTTATTGTGTATAAAATGTAGGGTACAATGCTACTCACAAGATCACCGATTATGAAAGTTACTACAAACTTCGCTATGTCAATTAGCATGTAAATAAAATGTATTGTATCAGTATATAGTGGTAAGTGGTAAGAGTTATTACACAGTCTATCTTGTTTTCTTTCATCCTCCTTTTGTTTCTGTTTGTTTGTTTGTTTGTTTGTTTGTTTTTTACATGGTTATCTTTCCTTTCTCCTTTCTTTCATCTTTTTTTTCTTCTGTACTTTCTCGTATTCTTCTTTCCTTTCTTATTTTCCCTCCTTCTCTCTTTGTGTATTAATGTTCTTTACTTCCCTTCCTTTATTTTTACTCTCCCCTTCTTCCATCAACTGCTAATTTCTCTGTTTCTTGCACATCCCTGGCTGTTTTTAGGTTCTTCCACGACTCATTCGTTTTTCCTCGTCAGCTTTCTGGATCACCAAATAGTTGTTATCCCGCACAGAGCCCGTCAAAAGAAATGGATGGACATTCGATGGCAAAGAGTAGAGGGGAACGTTTCCAGATGAATTCGGCCTAAGCTCACTCCAAGAGCGCGAAATTAAAACTTTGACAAACGGCTCGTCTCAGGGCAAATGCAAAATTGCTACCCCTCTCCCCCCTCCCCCCCCCCCCCCCCCCCCCCCCAAACCCATATCTTCCCTCCGAACGCCCACTAACCCCTCTCTCCCTGCTCTTCTTTGTGCACATATTCAGTGAAATATCTTTTCATATCTTGATGGTTGTGGATTATTCCAAATAAAGAGGTTCAACAAGGATTATTGAACGTAACAACATGTGAGCTATCTCATCGAATGCCATTCAATTTCATCGTATAAAGACAGAGTTGCAGGAGAGAAAGAGGGGGGGGGGGGAAGAAAGAGAAGGGAGAGACGAAAGAGAGAGAGAGTGAGAGAGAGAGAGAGAGAGAGAGAGAGAGAGAGAGAGAGAGAGAGAAAGCCAGGCAGACAGACACAGAGAGAGAGAGAGAGAGAGAGAGAGAGAGAGAGAGAGAGAGAGAGAGAGAGGAGAGAGAGAGAGAGAGTGAGAGAGAGAGAGTATTGGAATGCCAATACGAATCTTTATTCAGATTAAGGCTAGTGGTCCATAATGAATTGAGTTACATAGATGTAATACATGACATTCTCAAAATGTATGAACATGAAATGGTGAAATAGTGTTCATACGTTACAAAACAAAATACATCAAGACATGACAAGTCCGATTTCCTTTCTTTGCTTTATGAATATACGTAGTTGAATTCAAAAGTGTATGAGACAGAGAGAGAGAGAGAGAGAGGAGAGAGAGAGAGAGAGAGAGAGAGAGAGAGAGGAGAGAGAGAGAGAGAGAGAGAGAGAGAGAGAGAGAGAGACAGAGAGAGAGAGAGAGAGAGAGAGAGACAGACAGACAGGCATACAGGCAGACACACACACACACACACACACACACACACACACACACACACACACACACACACCACACACAGGCAGACAAAACAGACAGACAGACAGACGGATGGACGGACGGACAGACAAACAGACAAAAAGACACAGAGAGAGACAGAGAGAAAGACAGGCACACAGTATCAGAGAGCGATAGCCGAGGGAAAAGCTCTTCCCTGAATGTTATAAGTTATCTTATTGATTACGGAGAAAGAAAAAGCAAAACTTCCTTCACACGTCTGAAGACTCTAAAATCACCGAGAGAGAGAGAGAGAGAGAGAGAGAGAGAGAGGAGAGAGAGAGAGAGAGAGAGAGAGAGAGAGAGAGAGAGAGAGAGAGAGAGAGAGAGAGGAGAGAGAGAGAGAGAGAGAGATTGATTGATTGATTGATTGATTGATTGATCTTTAATACCCAAGGATGAAGATTTTA
>CM031603.1:35805633-35830633 GCA_018398815.1 Conus ventricosus
AGAGAGAGAGATGGGGAGAGACTATGGAGAGGGGGGGGGGGGAGACAGAGAGAGAGAGAGAGGAGGGGTACGAGAGGGAGATGGGAGGGAGGGTAGCAGTAGTAGACGACGAAGTTCTAGAAGGCGAGAGAGAGAGAGAGAGAGAGAGAGAGAGAGAGAGAGAGAGAGAGAGAGAGAGAGAGAGAGAGAAAGAGAGAGAAAGAGAGAGGAGAGAGAGAGAGAGAGAGAGAGAGAGAGAGAGAGCGGGAGGGGAGGGGAGGGGGGTGAGCATGAGTGCGAGTGTGCATGTGTATCTCTGCGTGTGTGCATGTATTTTTGTGCGTGTGTGCATGCGTATGGTGTTGTGCACTTACGTGCGACCGTGCGTACGTGTGTGTGTGTGTGTGTGTGTGTGTGTGTGTGTGTGTGTGTGTGTGTGTGTGTGTGTGTGTGTGTATCAGCGCGTGTATGATCCAGCCCAGCCAGGAACGTCAACTGTGACCCCGTCTCGTAAAACCACATCACCGTTCGTATCCTTCATGAAAACAGTTCTGGGTTCGTTAAACAAAACATGCAGCCAACATCATCAGAAGAAAGAAAAGGAATTGTTATCTTCTGATGTTACCTCATCATCGACAAGGCGGATGGACCTACAGTGTTGTTATAGCAGTTATAATGGTAACACGAGTTACAGTGGGGTTACAGCAGCGATGATGGTGACAAGTTACAATAAGTGTTACAATACTAATTATGGTAACAACAGTTGCAGTGCTGCTATAACAGTGAAAATTGTAACACGAATTACAGTTCTGTTACAGCAATGATAATGTTAACAGGGCCCGCCGGAGTGTTGCAACAGCCATGATCATATCAACAGGAGTTGCAATATTGTAACAGCAGTGATAACTGTAACAAGATTTCCAGTGTTGATACAGCAGTAATGATATTAACAGTGGCTACTGTCTTTTAACAGCAGTGATAATATTAAGTGAAGTTTCCGTGCTGTAACAGCAGTGATAATGCTAACAGGAGTTTCTGTCGTGTAACAGCAGTGATGATTGCAACAAAATGTATGTGCTGTTAGAGCAGTTATGAGGTTAACACGAGTTACTGTGTTGTAATAGCAGTGATAAAGAAGATACAGTATTGTACCAGCAGTAATAATGCTAACAGGAGTTTCTGTCGTGTAACAGCAGTGATGATTGTAAAAAAAAAGTTACAGTGTTGTTAGAGCACTGATGATGTTAACAGGAGCTACTGTATTGTATTGGCAGTGATAATATTAGCAGGACCCACGGTGTCGTGACAGCAAAGATAATGATAACAGGATCCACGATGTTGTTAAACCATAATTGCAATGGAAGCTCAAGTGTTGTCACAGCTATGATTATCGTAACGACAGTTACAGTGTTGTGACAGAAGTAATTAAGTTCGCAGTGTTGTTACAGAAATGGTATTGTAACAAGACTCACAGTGCTGTAACAGAGGCGATAATGTTAACACCAGCTGTAGTATTCTAACATCATAGACAATGGAAGCATGAGTATGGAGTTGTTAGAGCACAGATAAAGGTAACACGAGTGGCAGTGTTGTTAACAGCAGTGATAATTACAATGACAGTTGCAGTGCTGGAACAGCGGTGATAATGTTAAAAGAAGCCAGCGTTTACACGCAATTATACGGTAACATGAGTTACAGTGTTTTAACAGCACTGATACTGTCAACAGGCGTTACGATGCTGTTAGCTACAGTGTTGTAACAGCGGTGATAATGTTAACACATGCTACAGTGTTGTTATGCAATGGTAGTACGGTAACAATAGTGTTGTAAAAGCGGTGATAATGTTAGACAGAACTACATCTTTGTTACAGCATTAAAAATAGTAAAAGGAACTACAGTCTTGTAACAATATTGATAATGGTGGCACAACCTATAATCAACAGCAGTGAGAATGGTAATCGGGGTCACACTGTGTATAGGGCGGCGATTATGGCAACATGAACAAGAACACTATGACAGCAGTGATGATGGAAACAATGTCGTAACAGCCGAGATAATGGTAACAGTCTTGTAACAGCAGTGATAATGGCAACAGGAATTAGCATGCTAATACGGTTGTAATAATTGTTTCAGACGGGCCAGCTGTGCCCCATTCGGGCAGTTTGAAAATGCGAAGGGATTTAAAGTGTTCTCCCTATTTTGGCACTACGTCCTTCCCACCCCCAGTCCTCCCACCTCCACCCCTCCTTTCTCCCATTTCAACTTGCTCCCTCATCCGTCCCTGCTCTTCGCATTATAACTCACCGATCCTCCTCCTCTCACTCCCTTTCTCCACCCCGACCTCCTTAAAGTCAACACACCCAACCCGGCTAAATCTTCAGCCTGTCGCACTCCCCACTCTACCTCGGACCCAGCCGAGTCCTCGGCTGGCGACACTAATAAAGAGAAGTGTCCAATTAGAGGAGGCGGGCCGGGCACGTTGCGCAAATAACGGTGGTCAGGCTGCCCTTCCCTCCGCCACTTCACAACAGGTCCAATCCTCGTACGACTCCAGACGACACCTTCCAGCAGCCAACGTGCCAGACTGAACCTCCACAGAGGAGGACATGCGGGGTGTCGATGGTGGTATCAGCGGCAACAGTTGAATTGCCCACAACCCCTCCGACCAATCACAAGTTGAAAGAATTCGACAAATCGCGTAGTCCAGCTTTTATAGTCAAACTTAGAAATAGAAGAAGGGGCAGAGATGAGAAACCGAGACGAAGTTTAAACAATCTGATTTTGAGCACAACTTTTTCCCGTCCGAAAACCACTTCACCCTCAGTATGAACAAGATAAGGGTCGCCTTTCATGGCTTGGGGTCAAAAGGGAAATCTCGAATTACTCTCCACCATCGAATTTGTCCCTTGCACCAGCCACAATAACGTCCTCTGCGAACGTCCTCTTCTATAACGTCTAGCAAACCGTCAGCCTTTTTTTTTTTTTTTTTTTGCTCTCGAAAAGCAGGTAGACTGAGAAAGAGGCAGAAAGACAAGCCAGAAGACAGACTGATCGAAACTGCAAACAGGAGGATATAGCTACTACCATCTGTGACAGGCGCGGACGCTACATGATTATATGTCAGGAGTCGTGCTGCAGCGTCGAATGTAGCGGTGATATTACTAGCAGTGTTGGGATCTCAAGAACACGGCCGTTCACAGACCTCAGTGTGTGGCAGACAACAGAGTCACGTGTATTCCCTACACAGCGATAATCACGAGTGAATTAACCCACGCACACCCTGAACTGCCGCCGTTCCCAACGTCCCCCATCTCAGTCCATCACACATGTCCGCACAATCTCACCTCCCGGGACTCCTCACCAGCATCATTCCCCGCATTATGTCCCGGCTTTCTCACACACAGCCACACCTAGGCTGTGCAGTTGTAGTCCCTGAGACCGTACTCAAGAAAAGTTCCTCTTTGGGAAGCCCTGATCCAATATCTTATGAGGCCTGCTGCTGACATTGGACGATCTATCCTAGTTTGGGAGAAGGTGCCGATAAGAGCCCATCTATTCATACCAATGTCAACACTGTGGTCTCTATGGTACGACCAATGACAAACCGTTTACGCCTCGAAATGTGAATTCGGAATTCGATCTTACTGTCTCTTTACGTTCTGAAATACAAGTTTAAAAATTGGATAGCCCTTCATTTTCCACGTTAAGATGTGAAGTTTAGAGTTTACACCGATAATATTACGGTCTAACCATTCGCACTTCAAAATGGAAGTTAAAGAGTTCGGATAATGTTACCGCTTGAATACCCATCCATACATTAAAATGTAAACTTTACAGTTCGAATAATCGTACTAGCTGTTCACGCTTTGAAAAGGAAGTTAAGACTTCGGATCATTTTACCCTTTGAACATTAAAATATAATGTTTAGAATTTTTACAATCTTCTGTCTGACTGTTCACGATTTAAAATTGAAGTTACGCGTACGGGTTATTTTACCATTTGAATATTCATGCACCAAAATGCAAAGTTTAGAGTTATGATAATGTTACTGTCTACTTGTACACGCTTTGAAATAGTATTCATAGCGTTCGGATAATCTTATTGCTTGACTACCGACGCAGTAAAGTGCAAAGTTTAAAAGGAAATCTAAAGTGAGACGGGGAACACTAAACATTAAAGAACAAACAAGTAGGGTATCTCTTGCTACCATGATGAAATAATTGCAGGCCCATAACTCCAAACAATGTTGCTCACGACACCAAATCGCCTAGCAGAAATGACAACACAGAGCACACAGAACGAACAAGGAGACGTCCCTTTGTTTGTCTCCTCTCCTTGTTTGTCCTGTGTGCTCAGCGTTGTCATTTCTGCTGGGCGATTTGGTGTCGTTGTTTGCTTTTCTAAGTTTAGTTTTCGGACAGTCTCACAGTGCGGCTGTTCACGCTTGAAAATGTATAGCTTTTAAGTTTTGATAATCTTCCTGTCTGACTATTCAGGTTTTAAAATGTGAAGTTTAGAGTTACGAAAATCTTACTGTCTTACTGGTCACGCTTCAGATTACAAAGATCACAGTTTGGATTACTTTGGCGTCTCTGAGAAGTGACGTTTGGAGCTGTAATGACCTTCATCGTTCACAACTCACTCTCTCTCTCTCTGTCTGTCTCTCACTCTCTCTGTGTCTGTCTGTCTGTCTCTCTCTCTCTCTCTCTCTCTCTCTCTCTCTCTCTCTCTCTCTCTCTCTCTCTCTCTAATCTGCTTACAACCTTTCAAAAGGGACGACGACCCAAGTGAATAAATCATTAATCTCATTGCTTTTCTCTCTCGAGCGCACATCTGTGTATCTCTGTGCGGGCGTGAATGCGTGCATAGTGTACGCCCGTGTGTTTGTGTATTCCACTTTAGAGTTTCAAATCTTTTTTAAGTTACTCAATCGAATTTCGTGTCTTTCCGAATTCGTTCAGCATTTTCTATTCCATCTTTTCTTGGCTTCACTTTTGCAAACATTGTTTCTCCCCTTCCCCTCTCTTTCAAACTGTCTCAAACCTTTCTTCTACACCAAATTCCATTAATAAATTATGTGTCTCCAAATGTTATTGATTTTTCAAAGCATATCCTAAACAAAAAGAAAATCCAAACATCATTTATTTTTACTGATAAAGAAACATGACCGATTCATCTATCTATCTATCTCTCTCTCTCTCTCTCTCTCTCTCTCTCTCTCTCTCCTCTCTCTCTCTCTCTCTCTCTCTCTCTCACACACACACACACACACACACACACACACACTTCTGGTGTTATCTCTCCCATATTTCTTCCTTGTCAGTCTGAAAGGAAACTAAATATTTTCTACGCGTGGACATAAAAAACAGACAAAAAGCAATCAAAAAGAAAACAAGAAACTAAGTTTATCGTGATTTCACGCGATGTTTCTTTCTTTCTTCTCTCTCTCTCTCTCTCTCTCCTCTCTCTCTCTCTCTCTCTCTCTCTCTCTCTCTCTCTCTCTCTCTCCCCTTCTCCTGTCTGTCTGTCTGTCTCTCTCTCTGTCTCTCTCTCTCTCTCTCTCTCTCTCTCTCTCTCTCTCTCTCTCTCCTCTCTCTCTCTCTCTTCCCTTCATACCCCTCTCCTAAGACACACGTTAAAAGCTACACTTCTAGTGATTTAGTTTTGTCATTTTCATATTTGCTCAAACTTACCTTTGGCAGGACGAGTGTCCCCACCAGTATCTTGTTGTATTTTCTAACACTCTGAGAAAATATGTCTCAACTTCGGATAGGGTTAAATAAATGTTCACATAACCGGCTTTCATGATAACAGTGCTGCTAAACAGGGGAAGGGGAGAAAGGGGTCACGGCGGGGAAAGACGCTGGCCTCAGTCTTAGGGGCTTTCGGTACCACCAGTTTCAATGCAGCCAAATTCCACGACAGACAGAAAACAGCTCGAAGAGTTCAACTATGCCGTGCCGTTTATGCGACGACATCAGCGCTCTCTCTCTCTCTCTCTCTCTCTCTCTCTCTCTCTCTCTCTCTCTCTCTCTCTCTCTCTCTCTCTCTCTGTGTTGTTGTTGTGGTTGTTGTTGTTCCTGTTGTTTACTTTTTCTGGTGGTGACGGTGGGTGGAGGCGTGGGGAGAATGTACATGAAATCTACCAGACCTTAACAAGGAAACATGTTTCTCAAGCTCGAACGGTGGTCATGCTACCAATCAGTCATTTTCGCCAGTAGAGAGCTTAGATGGCGGTGTGCTGAGGATGCTGGCTCGGAACCGGCAGCACCGATCGAGTGTTGTCAAAATGAATCCTCTGCGATGTCCCCTCTGGCAGGTTGCCCCACAAAGACCTGATATTCTGAGTACTCGTGGACTGCGATGTTGGAACTGCTATTAAAACAACACTTAGTGTGGCTGTGTGGTGCACCCGAAATGAGCGGGATTTAAGCCATGACACCAGCACAGCACGGAAGATGGGTCAACCTCCCCCACCACCACCACCATCCCACACTCCTCGCCTTCTTCTCCCCCCCCCCCCCCCCCCTTTAAAAAAAAAGAAAGAAAAAAGAGACAAAGTCTCCCAGTCTCTCTCGAAAATGTTGCCAGTCTACCAACTTCAGTCCTGTAATTGAACTCTCAAGTCCGCTGGACTCTACGAACATGACCTTGATTCTTTTTCAGATAAAGGTGAAGCGCGAAATGAAGTACGCAAACGAAGAAAATGGACCTGGAAGCAGATGTTTATTCAGCTGTCAGAAGAGTGCTGATGGGCAGGATGAAGTGAACGCCAAGCGCCAGACTTTACCCTAGAATGTTCACCGATGTTCAGAGATACGGCCCGACGATGGGTCGTTTCCTTGAGTAGTCTGCAATATGTAGGGATCTCGTCCATCTGCAACAGTTGGAGAGACATTTTGTGTACCGGATGATTTGGAGTAAAGTGAATGGCTCTCGGCATCATTCGTTTCGTCATTCTGTTTCCCTTCATGTTTGTCCAATCAACAAACTTCTGTGTTGCCATATACGACTGTTTGTTCAATCAACAAACTTCTGTGTTGCCATATACGACTGTTTGTTCAATCAACAAACTTCTGTGTTGCCATCTACGACTGTTTGTTCAATCAACAAACTTCTGTGTTGCCATATACGACTGTTTGTTCAATCAACAAACTTCTGTGTTGCCATATACGACTGTTTGTTCAATCAACAAACTTCTGTGTTGCCATATACGACTGTTTGTTCAATCAACAAACTTCTGTGTTGCCATATACGACTGTTTGTTCAATCAACAAACTTCTGTGTTGCCATATACGACTGTTTGTTCAATCAACAAACTTCTGTGTTGCGATATACGACTGTTTGTTCAATCAACAAACTTCTGTGTTGCGATATACGACTGTTTGTTCAATCAACAAACTTCTGTGTTGCCATATACGACTGTTTGTTCAATCAACAAACTTCTGTGTTGCCATATACGACTCAATCTCGGAGGATACGGCGGGAAAAGGGAACAGTTCTTTGAATAAGCGCAATTGTCATGCTCAGAGTAGGTCACTCTTACAAGATTTACAAACAGAACATTTGTTTATCTGCCTTTTTATTTCCTTGTTTTTTGTTTCTATTTCAAATGTTTATGATGTTTTCTGAAGGACTATGGTTACTTCAGGTTATGGTAGAGTCAGGTTAAGGTTAGGGTTAAGGTGACCGTTAGACAGATGCGCAGCAAACCATATTTCGTAATACATTCCCTTACTGCCATATAAAATAAAATGTGCAATTTCGATTCTTAATTAGAAACACACACACACACACACACACACACACACACACACACACACACACACACACACACACACACACACACGAGTGCGCTCATGTGCGCACACATATACACTCCAAAAAAAATCTTTCTGTGAATTGTCAAGGCGATTGATGTCCATTAAAAGAATCAGCTGACATTGATAGATGAATGGGGGGGATAAAGCGCAATAGTCTTTGAAATAGAAACCAAACTATAGTATAGGGGAAAAAAAAACGGTATCATGCTTAATCTCAGACTATGCATACATCGTCGCCATAAGTCCCCCCTTAACTGAAATGAAATATCCATTACTTGGTGAGCCTTCGACAATTTCGTTTTTGTTCAATGACCGCTCGATTCCAAGGGTGTTTTGAGTGCAGCACTCGGTGCCTTTTCTCTGAAATGCCTTCTGATTACACAGACAAATCTGCATTTCCGTTTAGGAATTAGGCCTCTATATTTTTATACGTCGACGACGTTGCCTTCAATCTCTTCAATCAAGCAGTTGTCAACACCAGTGCGTGAACCCTTCCACTTCCTGCTTTTGGCAGGATCAAACTGTGAATTCGTCATCCCGAATCATGAGAGCGCACGCGCGCGCGTGCACACGCACACACGCGCGCGCACACACACACACACACACACACACACACACACACAAAGCGCGCATGCACACGCAAGCTCCCAAGCACGCACGTAGGTACTCTCACGCCCGCGTGTAACACGCGCACACACACACACACACACACACACAAACACACACACACTCACACTCACGCGCGCGCGCACACACACACACACACACACACACACACACACACACACACACACACACACACACACACACACACAGGCCGCGCACCCTAACACTCAATCATTTATTTATAACTCTGTGTAGTTGACGTCTGTCACCGGCAGAAAACTAACCAATTATTGAACACTGCTTCTCAAGATCTACTCAAAGTTTCCCTCAATACTCGTCAGCATACCTCATCCCCTCCCCCAACCCCCTTTTACAGAGACTGAGAGAGAGAGAGAGAGAGAGAGAGAGAGAGAGAGAGAGAGAGAGAGAGAGAGAGAGGAAGTGAGAGAGAGAGCTTGTGTGTGTGTGCGTGTGTGTGTGAGAGAATGAGAAAGAGAGAGAGAGAGAGAGAGAGAGAGAGAGAGAGAGAGAGAGGGGAGAGAGAGAGAGAGAGAGAGAGGAAGCGAGAAAGAGAGAGAGAGCTTGTGTGTGTGTGTGTGTGTGTGGTGCGTGCGTGCGTGCGTGTGTGTGTGTGACAGCGAGAGAGAGAGAGAGAGAGAGAGAGAGAGAGAGAGAGAGAGAGAGAGAGAGAGAGAGAGACTTTGTGTTCGTGAGAGAGCGAGAGAGAGCTTTCGGGTTCGTAAGAGAGAGAGAGAGAAGGGGGGGGGGGGGGGTGGAGAACGCGCGCGTACAGATAAACCGATTCAACAAAGCGACAATAGAAGAAGAAGAAAAACAATACCAGCATATGACTACGTTTAACGGTCACATCATGCATACAAGTGTGCTAGTTAATGACGTGTGTAAACCAAGGCTTAAAGTCAGTAGATGTGTAGAATGCTCATAACGTTTGAACGAAGGATCAAAGACATTTGCTACTTAACAGACAGCGCCATAACTTGTGGTCTCCCTTGGCGCTGTCAATACGATCGCTATCATAGGCACGTGATCCGTCTCCCAAAAGAAATCTGACCAGCACCTGACGAGAAAATAAGAAGGGAATTCCTGTTTGAAATTGGAAACCAAGTTTTACGTCATGAACCAATGTCTTTTGACAGAGGCAGAAAGTACAAGCGTCCAAGCGCAGGAACTGGGAAGGAGTGCGTGAGGGCGACGTGTGTCTTTAGTGGCTCTATTCTGCGGTGTGGCACAGTCTTACACTGACAGGCTGGTAGACATGTGAGAACCCCTTACCCTATCAATGAAAAACGGTCCCACTGCCCAACCAAAGGACAGATTTCCTACTTAAAGAAACTGCACTTGGAAATGGTGGAAAATCTAAACACCTCCATGAGCCCCATTTTCCAAAGAAACATTAAATTTGAGGTAGATGGAGATCATTGCTTGCGACTGTCTGAGAGCAAAACCTGGAGGAAATTGGGGCAAAGAGCAGAAACATCTTTTTCCCGTCAGGTGATGTTTATAGCTCAGACCATCAGTATATCAGAGGCTTAGTTCATGATCATATTAACCCGTGCAAACACTTTAAACAATGAGGAAAACTCAACTACAGATCAAGTCCGAACACACAAAATCCATGAATATTTGCTCCATCATGAACTGGACCTCTGCATCAACTCTACAACCTCTTTACAATCTTGCACAGAAGGCCAGGATATATCGGGAAATAAAGCATATGTCCTCTTTAAGAATGAAGCACCAACAACGGCATTTTATTTATACAAAAAAAAATGTCATAGACAGTGGAGAATCTGGGGCGGTAGAGGTAGGGAAGGAGGACGCAGGGAAGGAGGAGGAAGGCGGAGTGAGATACAAATACAGATATTTACTCATCAATAGGCCGTTGCCTCTCATGAAGGCGTGCAGGTGACCAGTTATTCCAAGTTGTAGCATTTCCAACTGTTCAAAATGATACATCAGGATACCAAAACAGATCGTAATCGTTCATTATTTGACCCTAAAAGTAAACTTTGTCGAAAGACTAGGATACTTATAGTACTTTAAATGAACATACAGCACTCTTTAATCATTTAGTTCGGGACAGCATAAGCCAAAATGTCCCTCGTCTACTTTCCTTTGTTTACATAGAGGACAAATTAAATCGATTGGAGTGTGTTGTTTCTATTGATATAAATGTGCAACAATATCCAGAATGCCAAATCTAAACATCGTTGCTGTTATTTTAAGATGCCTGTCAAGATTCAACATTAAATGCATTTTGTCAACAGCTGTTGAGCAAAACGTTTTATATATACTGAACCTCTCACTGTTCTTAAAATGAAAATCCCATTCTTGACATTTGCGGTGTACTAATCTTTCTTTTAAGTCCGCGATAAACTGATTTATACCCTCAATATCTTGGTTCAGCCACACATACCCGAAACCAAACGTATACAGTTTACAACGATTATCTGATGGCCATTGAGAGAGAGAGAGAGAGAGAGAGAGAGAGAGAGAGAGAGAGAGAGAGAGAGAGAGAGAGAGAGAGACAGTTTTTATTGCCTATTGCAAATACGTTCTATTTGGAGAGGGGTTACATTTACTGCATTAACAGACTGCGTCAAAGTCATGCGATTGAAAGAAAAAGAACTCGTGCAATTTACCAAATAATTCAAAACGCACACACGCACGCCACCTCAGTAATCCACTTTCTTCGACATAGCCATGAGGGAAAAAAAAAACAGAATAACTGCTGAGTCTGGATTCATATACCGTCAGTTTTAGCTGAACAGCTTGTTCGTGATAGTCTTTCTCCGAAAATCACTAGCTTCTGCCACGTATTTTGCAATGGTATGGTATTTTGCTCGTTCTCACTATACAAAATTGCTTTTAGACCTTCGTTTCTGTTCAGCTAGCTCCCTGAAAATTTTGCGTTTACTTCTAATATCTGTGTAGGCAGCACAATCAAAGACAACATGTACTACGTCCTCATGGTTATTTCTTTGTACATACAAGGGGAATGCCTTATTGTCCGATGCTTCGAACCATTTTTTGTTTGCATCGAGGCCCAATGTTTTAGTTTGATATTTTGTTAAGTTACGTTTGTGCCATTTAAATGTAATAATTGTGAAATATTTGTCCATCTCCTAATTAATCTTAAACGAGAGAAACCGTTCGTATTTATCGTTTCCATTCATGCTGGAATACCAGTTTTGTCTGCAAGAACAGATTAAACGAGCCTTGAGTTCTGAAATAGATTACTCCCTGACAAAACCAAACGATGCCAAAACCATTCTCAGAATTCACACACACACACACACACACACACACACACACACACACACACACACAGAGAGAGAGAGAGAGAGAGAGAGAGAGAGAGAGAGAGAGAGAAGAGAGAGAGAGAGAGAGAAGAGAGAGAGAGAGAGAGAGAGAGAGACGGACGGACGGACACACAGACAGATACAGACAGACAGATAGTCAGACTGACAGACAGGCAGGCAGGCAGATAGACGGTCGCACAGACAGAGAGACAGACAAAGACGGAGACTGACTGGCTAGCCGACACACAAACGCACAAGCAGATACACAGACAGCGGCTGAGAAAGAGAAGTTACAACAAAAAAAAAAAGAAAAAAAAAACATGAGCGAAACAAACTCGCACAGAAATAATGCCTCCAACGGTCTGCACAGACAGTTCCTGCTCCACCTGATCTCTGTCAGCATCCAGAAGACACACTGGTCTTTCCAGCCAAGCTGACTTCAGAGGCCACATCAGCGGCACCAAGGTCGTGCCCTCCTTTAAGGAAAACAACACGGTAGGCGAATGCTCTTTGTCAGCCTGGGATTTTCCACGCCCTGATTCTATTTTCCCTCGGAGGCGTCGGTCCCCCGCCACACCATCTGCAAGTCCTCGGCCATCGTGTTAGGGAGGAGCTGGGATACCACGAGGTACAGCGCCGCGTCTGGACTGAACACTGTTTACGACGTGAACACTGAACGATGGGAAGGGGAGAGAAGGGATAGAGAGAAGGGGTGAGAAGGGGTGTGAAGGAGAAGGAGAGGGGGATGGGGTGTGCGAATCACACGGTGGAAGAGGAAGACAAAAATTTAATGAAAAGTGATGCATGGACAGACCTACAGGGAGGGAGGGGGGAGGATGGAAGGGAGGGAGAGAGAGAGGGAGAGAGAGAGACAGACAGACAGACGAACAGACAGAGAGAAAGAGAGGGAGGGAGGGAAGAAGAAAAGAGAAAGAGAGAGAGAGAGAGAGAGAGAGAGAGAGAGAGAGAGAGAGAGAGAGAGAGAGAGAGATGGTGGTGAAAGAGAAGAAAGAAATACTCAAAGAAACAAACAGAGAGAGATGAAATAGCGGGAGATAGAGAAAAAGAGGGAGGAAGGGGAAAGGGACCACGAGAGTGGGGAGGCTGAGACAGCAAGGAAGAAGAAGAAGAAGGAGAGAGAAAGAGGGAGAGAGACAGAGACAGAGAGAGAGAGAGAGAGAGAGAGAGATGACAATGAACAGATCCTCTCTGGCAGTAGTTACTATGTCTCCAGACTGCTTTACGAATATGCATACAACGTAAAGCCTTCCTCCTCAGCGTCGCTTAAAACAACTGTAGTAAGTTCCAAGTCACCATAAGAATACCAACCAGAAAATGACACTCTACAGTGCCCCCCTCCCCCTTCCCTTTATTTAGTTTATTTTTACATTACATCTATTTGTTCCACATTGGTTTCTAGATATTTTCTTTCATAAATGGTAGAGTACAAGAACACTGCATAGTTCATGTGGTGAACATGCATTACATGAAACCACGACTGACGACTCCTTACGGCAGTGCTAGCCGGACACCAGCATTACCGTCGAGTTACTGTTTGGAACTAATACGTGTCTATGGCGTCACAAGTTTTGAAGGAACCTCAAAATTTGCTACTGATATACACGCTGTTTTGCTTTCGAAATTATATCAATGATACTAAAAAGAAGGAAAAAAATCCAAAAGAAAGAAAGAAAACAAAGGGAAGTAACACCTGAACATCTTCAACAGTTACTTCCCCCTGTATGTAAAACAATGCCGTTTTCGCTCATTAACTGACTCAATGAGCAGAATCCATATTCTTTCGACCTTGGCAGAGGTCTGCACTCTCCCGAATGCCTCGCTGGTTGTCTGGTGCTGCTGTTCAGGGTTTCTTTGTCTCCTTACTGACGTCTTTCACCATGTTTGCCATACTTCCCCCACTGCAGCGCTCGGTTCCAAAAGTTCTGCTTCACCGTTTCTGAGACACTTAACATCATTATCTAATGTAGGTCGCGTCGGAAAGAGGTCTCATTGTAGCGGAGTGATTGTATGCGTGCGTGCGCGCGCGCGCGTGCATGCGTGTGTGTGTGTGAGAGAGAGCGTGCGCGCGCGCGTGTGTGTGTATGTGTGTGTACGAGTGAGTGAGTGAGTGATGATGAGTGGTGGTGTGTGTGTGTGTGTGTGTGTGTGTGTGTGTGTGTGTGTGTGTGTGTGTGTGTGTGTGTAGGAGAAGGAATTCTGTTTTAACGTCTCATCACACATATAGGTGATTGCAGACGTCTAAGTAACATAATGTTTACAATTTTAGACTATTATCATAAAAGAAGAGAAGAGGACGAAGTGGTTACATTGAACAAAATAAAGGATAGATGAATTAAAGAACATTAACTATGAAAAATTAGAGACAATTAACTAAAGTAATTAATCTAACTTACGATTATGATTATGAAATGTTCCTTAATGGACTTAGTGTGTGTGTGTGTGTGTGTGTGTGTGTGTGTGTGTGTGTGTGTGTGTGTGTGTGTGGTGTGTATGTGTGTGTGTGTGCGCGCGCGCGCGTCCGTGCGAGTGTGCGTGCGTGCGTGCGTGCGTGCGTGCGTGCGTGTGTGTGTACGAGTGAGTGAGTGTGTAAGTGTGTGTGTCTGTGTGTGTCTGTCTGTCTGTCTGTCTGTCTGTCTGTCTGTCTGTGGTGAGAGAGAGAGAGCGAGAGAGAGAATGAGTGAATGAGTGCGTGCCGGCGTGTGTGTGTGTGTGTGTGTGTGTGTGTGTGTGTGTGTGTGTGCGTGTGCGTGTGCGTGCGTGTGTACGAGTGAGTGAGTGTGTGTGTGTGTGTGTGTGTGTGTGTGTGTGTGTGTGTGTGTGTGTGTGTGTTGTGTGTGTGGTGTCCTGGGGTTCTCATTAATGTCGATTTGGGAGGTGCCTGTACGAACACTCCCGCTCCATTCTTCACCCACCAAACTGTGAACTGCGGGACCTTCTTTCCCTCTAATTGACGGACCAAAGCCCTTGACACCCGACACACCTCACTCTGTCTGGTCAACACTCCGAACGTACTTACACCGACACAGCCACAACAATCAACAAAACAGATTCCCAGAGTCCAATTGATTTTTTTTTTTTTTTTTAGTCTGGTTGAGATATTGCACATACGGTAGACAAATTCGTACTCCCCAATAAAAGCAGCAAAGAGGGTTTGTTGTCTAGAAGCATCGCTTTGTACACGTCCTAATTCTATTTACCACACACGGTGTCCGACCTCTCACAACATCTGCAACTTCTTCGCCATCTTGGTAGAAAGGAGCTAGGCCGCCATCAGGTACTGGGCAACATCCCAGTCGGAGGAAACAATCCATATCCCCCCTTCCCCATGTGTACCCCCCCCCCCCCTCACACACACACACGCGCGCACACACACACACACACACGCACACACACACACACACACACACACACACACACACACACACACACACATGTACTTTCATCCCTTCGGAGGCATGGAGTGCGTAGCCAGATATAAAACAATGAAAGCCACAAAGAAAATAAAGACACGTTTAACAAAATACCTATTTGTTTTAACAATTCAGTTCAGTTCATGCTGTTTGGAGCCAAGCCGACCACGACAGCCCATATCAAGGCTGTTTCCTCATCCATGTAAAGATGGGAAAAAAACACTGCTTTTTCTTTAAATACGCACATTTTCTTAAAACCCTCTTTTCCATAAAATCTTGATGATGATGGATTCTCCCGTCGAGTCCGACGGATAAGTAGGAGAATCCATCATCATCAAGATTTTATGGAAAACACATTTGCTTCAAAGCTCTTTCTCATAAAATCTTACATCAGGTGAAACATGTTTATCTCTTTCAACACTTCCATCCGGTGAAGCAATTCTGAACAGAGTTTTCATGGTGTCTACCGTAAAGAGTTCATGTTTGACATAAGAAGTCTCAACACTCTGCAACATGTTTTACAGTGAACGTAAATCACATGGAACCCATCAAAAAGGTTCTTTACCTTTACAAATTACGAAAGGAGTTTGTCTGCAATCGGCACAAAACTGTTTCTTCTGTAAAAGCTCTTCAAGATTTGGACGGATCTGAAAGACTTTGCTATTCTCTTGCCAGTTGTCTTTGAAGTACATCTAAACTTTTTTTCACATCGGTGTGACGGAAAGAGAATCCGCACAATTATTCATTTGTGGCGTTCTTGACAAGAAAATCAGAGTCGGAGAGAACCAGGACATCATGAAAATTTGATTCACAAGTCATCTGAAGAGCCAGCTCTAATGCTGTGAGTTCAGAAGTGTAGAAGTGTAGCTATCTGAGGGAAGGAGTTTCTAACATTACTGAGAGGCAGCTGTTAAGGAGCAAACAGCAGATGCAACTCCCTCTTCAGGACTGGAACCATTAGTGTTTTCTTTTTTCAAAGGATGGGAACACGCTCAACACAAAATATAATGTGCACCAGAAGGCTGGTGGACTCTTTGCGTAAGAAGCAGAACCAAAGTGATCTCTGGAGTGTGGATATGGTGGACATGGTGGGTTGCACGGAGATTTGGACAAATCACACACGACCCAAACGTCAATGTCTACGTTGTTCGGATGAGGGAGAGCACGGATTCCCAAGGGTCGTCTTGCACTAGAGTTCACGTCAAATTTCCCGTGGAAATTCGGATAGCAAATACAGTTATAATTAGTACAAACAGAACAACGCACGCGTGCGCGCGCGCGCACACACACACACACACACACACACACACACACACACACACACACACACACACACACATACATACATACACACGCGCGCGCGCGCACACAAACAGAAAAACAAACAGACAGGCAGACAGACAGAGACACAAAGAGGTGCGCGCGCATACACAAAAAGTTACTTCAGAACGTGTCTAACGCAATACCTCTCATACGATGAAGGACGCCATACAACTGTCTGTAAGCCATCAATCACGGCAAAGCCCGATTCTCCCTCGCTCCCCCCTTCTTCACTCATCTCTCCTCCTTTCCCTACCCACCCTTTCCCCCAGCGGACAAACACATCTCATATAATGCAAACAGGACAAAACGAAGGGAGTGTCGAAATAAGCACGGAGCTGTGAGAGTTCGTTATTGCAAAATCAATAACAATTGAATCATCCCACGCTTATCTGACACATAAATCTTACTTTAATACACATAAAAGACTGCAGTAAGACTCCTCCTTTTTGGTTGTCCAAACAGATTGAAATTATCTACTAGTGCCTCCCAAATAAAGATAGTGGTACGAAGGTGTTATTCTGTCTATACAAAGCACTCAGGTTTACAGAAATCGCATGGTCATTGTATTGTAACTATGTTTTCTGTATCATTTGATTATAGGCATTCCTTCAATTGTTTTGTTATTCAACAATGATAGCATATTACGATTTTTTTAATCATTAAAACTATTGTTTGATAATATATTATTTTGCTGTGGTTGCTCATGTTGGCATCAGCCCACTTATGTCTCCATGAGTGG
The DNA here is from genome assembly GCA_018398815.1 of Conus ventricosus. Taxonomy (NCBI): domain Eukaryota; kingdom Metazoa; phylum Mollusca; class Gastropoda; order Neogastropoda; family Conidae; genus Conus; species Conus ventricosus. Next base: position 35,822,858 of record CM031603.1, read on the forward strand.
CATATATTACTAGTATTCGCGCACGCGCACACAGACCGACCCTCAACCACGCTCGCGCGCGCGCGAATACACACACACACACACACACACACAACACACACACACACACACACACACACCACATTCACCAAATATTCCTGCACACACATACGCATGGAGGCACACGCTCACACACACACACACAAACACATTCACACATATGCATGCCCACACTGTCTAAACGTGGTTCAATAAAACCACTCGAATCATCCATCAGACCTGGTAAACTGCATGCAAGCCACTGCTTCCCTCTCCAACAAACAAAGAACCCAAAACACAACACTGATTTTCTATCCCACACGGTCACGTCACGTCAGCCCAGTGGCACTCCGAAGTTGGCGTCTGCCTGCGTACATGCGGGCCCCTACCTTCCTTCACTCTTCACCTGTCCCTTGACGTCGTCTGTTGTCGTTGGGGCACCCCTGATGATCCGGCCACCACTCTCCTCCATCTGTCCCTGTCCTCCACCGCTCGCTGAGATTCTGCCAGGCTCATTCCAGTCCACTCTCGGATATTGTCTTCCCACCTCTTCCTTTGTCTTCCTCTATTGCGGCTTCCTCTGACTGTTCCTTGCAGGACTGTCTTTGCACAAGTCCGTACCGTACCATCTCCGTACCACTTCATTTTCCCGCTTTTTGACGACTGAGTAGCTCTTCTTGGGGTCCAATTGCCTGTTGAATTATTCTGTGGACTTCTTCATTTGTCACGTGGTCTGTGTAATTGATGCGCAAGATCTTTCTGTAGCATCTCATTTCAGTTGCCAGAATTCTTCTTTGTAGCTCTGCTGTGAGTGTCCTAGTTTCACACGCATATAATAAAACTGAGAGGGCAAGGGAGCGCATTAGGTGTATCTTGGAGCGAAGACTGAGGTTGTTGTCTCTTCATATAGTATTTAGTCTTGCCACTACAGCCCCTACATTTGCACAAAAGGTTGGCCGGTACACACCAATAAACAACAGCAAATGACACGCATGGATGAACTGGAAGCGACGTGTAAGAAAATATGGATGCTTCAGTCGATGGGAACAGGAGAGTGAATAAAACGAACATTGTTGTCTCGTTACACCAGTGTTTATTTGTTTATTGTCCTATTATGATGTTGTTGTCTCGTACACCAGTGTTTTTTTGTTTATTGTCCTATTATGATGTTGTTGTCTCGTTACACCAGTGTTTTATTTGTTTATTGTCCTATTATGATCGAGACGAGCACTGTCCAGGGAAATTTCTGTGGTGGTATGCACTGACATTCTCCAATGTATGCGCACGATTTGTACAGTAAGTAGTAAACAAAGGAAGCACCTTTTTCTCCCATGATGAAACGATTTCATACACATTACTCCAAGCTAAAGCTGCTTGCGGTTCCTCTTCATCTGTGGCACAAGCAGAAGACAAACAGGACAAATGGAAGGTTTCCTTAAAGATATGAGAAAAAAAAAAAAGGGGGGGGGGGGGAAGGGATCCCGCCTCTCCTCGCTCCAAAGCTGACACATGCACATAGCAACAACAGAACTGCAAAAAAAATAACGTAAAACCTACTATTATTCAAGACCAGCAAAGCCCTTCGATCTTAAAATATTCTCTCACAGATCTCGAAGATAAACAAAACCAATGATGGGTAATGTCAGATTCTACAGTATCGTCTTTTATCAATGGGAGTGTAAGCATATGTGTGTGTGTGTGTGTGTGTTGGGTTGGGGACAAGAAGTCGGGTGATAACTGTTAACTGTTTATACCTCTACTATAGCAACAACAACAAGAACAGCAATACCAATAATAACAAAAACATCAACATTAATACTAATGATGGTGATGATGATGATGATCAATAAGAGCAACAATCACGATTATATTGAGATGATGATGATGATGATGATGTCAATGATAAGCGCTCTGCGGCAAAGGGAGACCGGGGAAAGGCCCAAAGCAGACCAGCCAGAGGAACGCCAGACTTTGTGCTCAGCGTGGAAGGGACTGACACTTCTGCATGGCCCGAGCAGTAACATCTGACGCTGAACCACAATCATCCACCCAGTGTGTAACTATATATCTACCGAGGCTTCAACCAACACACCAACACCACTAGTGCTGCTGTGGCTGCTGCTGCTACTACTACTGACTCCTAGTTGTCAGGTGTTCAAAGAGCAAGGGAGTCCAAAATGGGGAGAAAAAAAAACGGAGTGTTCAGAACACAGGGAGGATGGGTGCGGAGAGGAGAGGATAGAAGGACTCTGAACAAACAACATCGACATTGAACTAAATTGCTTTGAAATAGCTGTCCTCTACCTCCCAAACCCTGGCTGGCTACTGCAAAAAAGATTTGAACTAATCGTCCTTGCTCATATTAACCAAAATACCGCAGACATAGACACAGACTACACATATGTAAAAAGACCACCACTTATAATTACGTAAGCCCTTGGCAAATCGTAACACACACTCACTCACTCACTCACTCACTCTCTCACTCTCTCTCTCTCTCCTCACTCACTCACTCACTCACTCACTCACACTCTCTCTCTCTCTCGCTCTCGCTCTCTCTCTCTCTCTCTCTCTCTCAACTGCTCTTGAGCGGTTATCACGGCGGTATTTTCTTTCACATTCGCAAAGATTTTCCAACTGTTTTATTCTTACCATTGATTCACGATTTATTTACTCTGTGTAATTTGCAGCCGTGCTCTCTTTCCTTTCTTCCTTCCTCCCTCCCTTCCTTCATGCCCCCTCCTGCCTCATTCATATATCTTTCAAACGCCACAATAGATACAAAAACAGAAGTTCGCAGACATGATCTCATTCTTCTGTTAGGAAAAACGTTTTTTTTTTTCCATAAACGGCGTTACGATCGTTTTGAGCACGGGAATGGGCCCCCGCTACACCCCATGAATCTTTCTTCCCCATCTCCGTCCACCCCCTTCCCAATCCACGTAGAAAATAGCGGCTGCTTGATATTCCACAGATATGGACACATGTCTGAATGGCTTTCACATTTTGTCCCGACCTTGGATGTCTGCAGAGAGGAAGCCAGGGGGTAAGCAGGAAAGCAAGAGGGCAGCGACACAAGAACCATCAAAGGTGATCTGAATCAGAATGGCCGTCAACACTCTCTGCCGCCCTGCAATGTGAGCAGATCTTTCTTCTCCCCCCCCCCCCCCCCCCCCCCCCCGTCCTTCTTCCCTTTTTCTTTCTCCTAATTCTTCTCCTTTGTTCTGCTTCCTCCTCTTTCTGCCTCCTTTCCCCCCCCCCCCCCCCCCTCCCTTTCCTTCCCCATTACCCTCTTCTTCATCTTCTTGCCAAACTGCTTTTTTTTTCTTCAGGACAGAAAGGAGGAAAGCAAGAGGTTGGAGGACAAGGGTGGGATGAACAGGGACTGATTCTTCTGCATGCACCTCCGTCCCCCACCTCCCTCAACCCCCTTTTGAGGCAGACAAGTCCACGAAAACCTGCACCGATAATGAATACCTTTAGTCATCAGCTTTTGTTACAGTTTTGATTCACGAATCGTTGCGCATATTCTACTACCAATTGTCGGTAAGCAATTTTTCGAGCAGAATGGCACATAACATGCTGAGAGATACACAATCAGACATAGAAAAGTTTCGCAAGGACACGAAAAAAAAGCACTGAAACCCAAGGGCCACTCCCCAAAACAGCAGTAAACATCGTAATTTACAAATTTCGTTTCACTAATACACAGATCTTGAATCTGCAGTCACCTCAATGCATGACAGTCAGAACACAGCAATGAGCAAGACAAAGGCTCACTACCACCACGCACTTTCCTTCATCACCGTCTGCTCCCTCTTCCCCTCTGGGAGAAAAAAAAAATCGGTCACTGATACTCTTCAGATATGGACACTGTCGTATTCATTACCCCTATGTCTGTAAATGGGGGTGGGGTGGGGGAAACGGGGGGTGAAAAACTAGAAGGCAACAACACATGAGTGAACCATCAAAAATGATCTGAATTTGAATGGCGGTCAATGCGAGCAACTGATGTGAGCAAATGTGCTCCTCTTCTCATCTTCCCCTCCCTTCTTTCTTCTTCTTCTTCTTCATCCACTTTCTTCTGCTTTTACACATTTCATCCCAGGCCAGTCAAATGCGTCTGAAAAGATGAAGTCGGGAAGAAAGAAAAGAACAGCCACACATCAGTAAACTATCATAGGTTATGTGAATCGCACTGGTAATAAACACTGTACCACAAAGTCTTGTGAGTGGATCTTTCTTCCTCTTTTCCTTTCCCTCTGTCCCTCTTCTCTTTTCGCCGTTTCCTTCCTCCTCCTCTCTTTTCCAACTTTTTATTCCTCCTCTTCCTCTTTCTTTTTTTTTCCTTATTCTCCTCCTCCACCTCATTCTTTTGTCTCCCTTTTCATCCTTTCGACTCTTCCTCACCCTTCTGTTCATCTCCCATCCGCCCGCCCCCCTCCTCATTCTCCCTTTTTTCTCTCCACCCCCCCCCCCCCTCCCCCTTTTCTGACAGAGATGTCTATGAAGTTCTCACCAGAACTAACTGCCTCCTGCCAGTAATTTTCTTTGTCAGTGCGCTTCGTGGACCGTTGTCCACATTGGTGTGATCCGTCGATTACAAACAAGTTTTCCGATGAAATTGCTCCTTACCATGGCCACAGATACAATGTTCCCACAGACGCTTTGGGGGTAAAAGGTCCTATGGCACTCAGATGGAAAGGACTAAACAATATCAGTTACGACACATGTTCCGGCACAGGACAGATTATGGATTAGTTCTGTCACCACGCTCAACACTGTCAGGAAAGAGCGATATTAACCGAAAGCAAGACGAAAAGCTCACCCGCCACAATGAACACTACATCTCAAGCGAAGAAAAAAATCCTCAATGATATTTCGCAGAGATGGCAACGTGTGAACTACTTTACACATTTTGTTCCTTTCATGTGACGTCTGCAACGGAGGCGTCTGAAAGTTTAAAAACAAATAAATAATAAATGAATGGAATTGGGGGGGGAAAGAAAGTAAGACGGCAGCGACGTGTGGATGAACTATCGAAGAGTGATCTGAATCTGAATCTCTGTCAACGCCAGCAAGTGATGTGAGCAGATCGGTCTTCCTCTCCTCCTCCTCCTCCTTTTTTCTTTTTCTTCTTATTTTCCTTTTTCGTCCTGCTCCTCTTACTTCTGCTATGTCGTATCTGTCACAGCCCATTTCCAGACGTCTGTAAGGAGGGAACCGCGGACAAAGAGAGAAAACAAGAGGCCAGCGATACATGAGTGAACCAAGAAAGATAATTTGAATCCGATTGGCTATCAGCGTTCTTTACCACCATGTATTACGAGTCGATCTTCTTTCTTTAACTGTTTCGCCTCTTTTTTTTTTCTTCTCTTCCCTCTTTTCCCTTTTTCTCTCACCCTTTCTTCTTGCGTTTGCTTTCTCCTCTCTCTCTCTCTCTCTCTCTCTCTCTCTCTCTTCTCTCTTCCTCTCTCCCTCTCTCTCTCTCTCTCCTCTCTCTCTCTCTGTCCTTCCACTACTTTCTGCTTCACGTCTTCTCCTTCACCACCTTTTATCTTCCTCTTGATTTTTCTTCCTCACACCCCTTCTGATCCTCTCTCACTCCGCATTCTTCTACTTTAACAGCTTCAACAGAGAAGAGTACGATGAGGAGAAAGGAAACGAGGAATGGCTCGGGCAGCGATGGGATTATAAACGATTGCATACGTACAAATTTCTTTAACAGTGAACCTTGGAGTTCCAGCAGGGAACGAGAGAGAGAGAGAGAGAGAGAGAGAGAGAGAGAGAGAGAGAGAGAGAGAGGAGAGAGAGAGGAGGGAGGGAGAGAGAGAGAGAGAGAGAGAGAGAGAGAGAGACAGACAGACAGACAGACAGACAGACAGACAGACAGACAGAAAGAGACAGACAGAGAGAGACAGACAGAGAGAGAAACAGACAGACAGACAGACAGAGAGAGAGAGAGAGAGAGAGAGAGAGAGAGAGAGAGAGAGAGAGAGAGAGAGAGAGAGAGAGAGAGAAAGAGAGAGAGAGAGAGAAGGATGTTGTTGTTGAAGTAGATTTTCTGAACGTTTCCTCCCTTTCACCCGTTTTATGACATAGATGTCCATGAAAACCCTCATCGTACTGAATCCGTCTTGTTCGCACCTTTATCATATATTGAGTTTTGCAGATGACTGCTCCTGGTGATATACATCATTTCTCTGAACAGGTCTTCCAAAAGAACGATTACATACCTTGGTGACAGGATGCGATTTAACCGTTGATGTTTTCAGGAAAAACAACAGTTCCAAACAAAAAGATGGACGCATTGTCATTTACGAACCTCTTTCAACATCTGGCAGATTATGGCTTAGTTCTGTCAGTGCACTGTGGTTTTGTCAAGTAAGAGCGATACCAATCGTTAGCAGAACGAAACTCCCTACCACCCTGGATTTTAAGTCTCTGTCCCAGGAGGAAAAGATTCACTCGTTGGACATCCACAGGCATGGACACGTCTGAATGGCATTCACATTCAGTTCAATTCCAGTTACAACTGCACAGAGGAAGCCGGTTTGTAAGAAAGAAAACACAGAGGGTAGTGACACATGAGTGAGTGAGAGATGTGATCTGAATTTGAATGGCTGTCAGCGCTTTCTATCATCTAATGATGTGAGTAGATAATTCTTCTTTTCATCCCCTTCTTCTGTTCGTCCTTCTGGTTTAAACAAATTTATTTTCCACTTTACAGTCACGTTGCTTTACAAAAATGTGAAAATTTGAACATCAACAAGCTAATGCTTATAGTGTGTTCAAATGTTCTTACTTTTCTTTACTTGTACCCTTCCTCCTTTTTCTTCCCTCCTTCCCCTCCTCTTCACCCTCTACGTTTTACTTGTTTTTACTCCCTCTCCTCCTACTCTTCGTCTTATCCTCATCTTCCTCCTCTTTCTCCTTTGAAGGATTCTACATTTTCCCAAGAAGGGGGGTGGTAACGGAATGGGATGGGCAAAAGAGGGGAATCTTGTGTGAAAGTTGTCTTCCCGTCCCTCTGGTTTGTAACAGACATGATCATAAATTTCTATGGAGGTACCATGTCCTGTTTGTCTGTAACTTTCATTGCCGTTTTGTTTCGTCGATCTTTGTACTCATTATTTACCCAACTACATACTAGCAGACTTCCTAGAAGAATTAAACATAACACGGTGACAGATATCAACCTGATTGAGGACAATAAGGCTCTAACGCAACAACAAAAAACTAAACATTGTAAACCACAATACCTGATTCGTCCTCAGACAAACCTGCTCCGACAACACTCTGCAATGGTGTCAGGAATGAGCGATATGAAATCAGTAGGAAGACCTAGACCCTCTATCCCTCTGTCACATGTGCGTGAACACACGCAAACTCGTGTCCATTATCACCTTTTAGCAGAGTAACCAATGCTGTGTTTTTGCGACAGATAAATAATAATAATATTTCTGTCTACAGTCTGATTATATCCGACAACACCATCCATCATTTCTTCCGAGAATACGTTCGTCGTGTGTGTATGTGTGTGTGTGTGTGTGTGTGTGTGTGTGTGTGTGTGTGTGTGTGTGTGTGTGTGTGTGTTAGGTGTGCTTGTGTATAGCCATATGCATGTCTGTGTGTACGTGCGAGAATACGCGCACGCGCGCTCTTGCCCACACGCGCATGTCTCCGTAGTCGGTCAACGATTTTCCATGGCCTAAGTAGTCCAAACCACGCACAAGCCCAGGTCCCAAAGGCTGTACA
>CM031603.1:35835633-35845633 GCA_018398815.1 Conus ventricosus
AGAGGATGTGACGGCAAGAGAATCTGGCAATCACTTATTTGTGGTATTCTTGGCAAAAGATCAGCCACCTCATACTCTCCAATACTGACGTGACCAGGCCCCGAAGTAGAACGTACGTTGCAACGAACAGATTTCAGGAAGGTGTACAATTAAAAAAAACAACAGGTGAGGGTTCCTGAGTTTAAGACAGGGATGGCTTCCAAAACAGAAAGGGAGTCGGAGAGAATGAGGACAGCACTGAAGTGTGATGTAGAAACCATCTGAAGAGCTAGCACCAACATTCTGAGATCAGAAGTGCAGAGAGAGCTGTCTGAGCGAGGGTGTTTCTAACATTAGCGAGAGGGAGCTATCACGTAGCAAACAGCAGATGCAACACCCTCTTCAGATTTGCAACCATTAGTGGTTTCTTTTTAAAAGGGTGGGAACAAAGTTCAACAACAAAAATGCTTCTGCGCCAGAAAGCTGGTGCAGTCTTTGCAGTAAGAGGCAAGATCAAAGCGATCTCTGCAGTGCGGATAGTCCATGGTGGGTCGCATGGAAATTTGTGCAAATCACACACAATCCAAAACATCAATGTTTGCGTTGTTCGGATGACGGAGGATACCGATTCCCATGAGTGGCATTGCACTGGGGTTCTCGTCAAATTTCCTGTGGAAATTCGGTTGAGACATATAGTCATAAAATGCACACTAGATACCGCGTTCACACACACACACACACACACACACACACACACACACACACACACACACACACACACAGCGGCAGGCACACACACACACACACACACACACACACACACACACACACACACACACACACACATAGAAGCGCGCAAGCGCGCGCGCACACACACACACACACACACACACACACACACACACACACACACACACACACACACACACACAGAAAGAGAGGTGGGTGAAGGGAGGTTGGTGGAGACAGACAAACAGACAGAAAGACAGACAGAAAAGTGCGCGTACGCATACACAAAAAGGTACTTCAGAACGTATCTAATGCAATGCTTCCTACACAATGAAGGACGCCATACAACCGTATGTAGCCCATCAATCCTAGCAAACACCGGCTCTCCCTTGCTACCCTTTCCTCTCGTCTATCCTCCTTTCCTTTCCTCGCTACCCCTTTCCTCTAGCGGACAATACATCTCGTATAATGTATACAAGCCAAAATGAGGCGAGTGTCAAAATAGCACAGAGTGCTTAGAACGTCATTGCAAAATCGATCACATTTGAATCATCCCACGCTATTAACAAGGATTTATCTGACACATAAATTTGACTCTACTGGAAGAAACGGTTGCAGCAAGCGAAACGAAATATTATATCAATGTCAACAACTGATTTCTGCAGTTTCTTTGGTCTGCTTGCCTCTCCCTTCTCAGAATGAACTCTATTCTTTTTCCAGTTTCTTACTTTACTCGCAGACTTGTCTGTCTAAGATTCAGTTTCAGTTTCATCAAGGAGGCGTCACTGCGTGCGGACTAGTCCATATACGCTACACCACATCTGCTAAGTTTTGAGACCACACTACGCATGATTTGAAGCTGATGGATATATGAATGCACAACAAAGATGAGACAATTGAAAAAGAGGGTCTCGTGGCTACGACTCAGCGGATGTCTGACCTACGCATTAACCCAACGCGCTGGTCAGACCTTGAGTGCCTACCTACCGTTTTTTGTTGTTGTTGTTGTTGTTTTTTCTTCTTCTTTTTTGTGGATGCACACGTGTGTGTATGATGGGTGGACATGAACCCATGTGTGTGCGTGAGCGCGCGCGCCTGCGTGCGTGTGTGCGTGCGTGCGTGAGTGCGCGCGCGCGCGCGCAGGCATGTACGTGTGTGTGTGTGTGTGTGTGTGTGTGTGTGTGTGTGTGTGTGTGTGTGTGTGTGTGTGTGTGTTCTGTTTAAGAGTACACATTTATGTTAACACCCAACCCCGCCTTTCTCACCACTCAAAAAAAGTCTTAACACCCATCCCTATCTCTCCTAGCATACACGACATCGATACTCAGACCATGCCCCAAACTCTCCGTGCATACAAACTAATCCTAAGACCACCTTTGCCCAGCGCACGGGGATCAAAATATTGAGTTTTCCCATCATGTACAGAGATCCTAACACCCATTCTGTCTCGCTGACAACTAAACAATTGCGAAGAAATCCCCTCCTTTCTTCCTTCCCTACTTCCCTTCCTTCCTCCTCCCCCCTCTCCCTCTCTCTCTCTCTCTCTCTCTCTCTCTCTCTCTCTCTCTCTCTCTCTCTCTCTCTCTCTCAGTTTGAAACATAAGAATGCAAGTGCATTAAAACATTTTCCTCGCCAATGAAATTGTTTTACGGCGAACAGCCAACAAAACCAGGCTCCATCTATTATCATTACTTCGACTACACATTGTTAGCGAGAGTTTAAATCATGAACCAAGATGTAAATAATTAACATCATACTATTTTGACAAAGGTCAGACATGGGCTGCATCAACAGATCCTTGATATGAGATAACGCAATAAGTGGATAGTCTCTTTTAAGTAAATCCACTTATACGGAGGCATCATCCCTAAATCCCGGTTAACTAAATGTAAGCCATCAATTTCATTTTCAAAGAACAAGGAAGCCAAAACAGAATACTTATGTTCTATCTTTCAGGGTCACGTCACTTCAAACCAGTGGCACTCCGAAGTTGGTGTCTGCTTGCGTACAAGTGGAACCCTACATTTGCACAAAAGGTTGGCCGGTACACACCAAGAAACAACAGCAAACGACACGCATGGATGAACTTAAAGTGAGGTGTAAGAAAATATGGCTGCTTTAGTCGACGGGAACAGGAGGGTGTATTAAACAAACATTGTTGTCTCGTGACACCAGTCTTCTGTTTGTTTTATTGTGCTATTCTGATGGTGATGAATACTGTCCAGAGAAATGTTGAGGTTGTATACACTGACATTTTCTGATGAATGTATGCGCAAGATGTAAACAGTAAATCATAAACAAAGCAGGCAGCTTTTTCTCTCATGATGAAAAAATCACACATGCATTACTCCCAGCTAAAGCTGCTTGCGGTTCCTGCTGGTCTGTAGCACACGCAGAAGACAAACAAGATGAAACGAGGAAAATTTCCTTTAAAAGAGAGAGAGAGAGAGAGAGAGAGAGAGAGAGAGAGAGAGAGAGAGAGAGAGAGAGAGAGAGAGAGGAGGGAGGGAGGGAGAGACAGAGAGAGACAGAGAGAATAAAAGAGTAAAAAGAAAGAAAAAAAAATATTCCAGCCCGTCGCATTCTCAAGTTAACAAATCTACACTGCAACCGGAGAACTGAAAAAAAAATGCACACGTACAAATCTACTTTTATTTAAGACCCACAAAGCCTTTTGATCCTGAAACATTGCCACACAGAACTCGGAGATAAACAAGAACAAATACGGGTAATGTTGGATTCCACAGTATCGTGTTTTACCAATGAGCGTGTTAACGGTGTGTGTGTGTGTGTGTGTGTGTGTGTGTGTGTGTGTGTGTGTGTGTGTGTGTGTGTGTGTGTGTGTGTGTGCGTGTGTGCGTGTGCGTGTGTGTGCGTGTGTGTGTGTGCGTTTGTGTGTGTGCGTGTGTGTGTGTGGGAGGAGGGACGGGTTGGGGAGGGGGGTTGTCGAACAAGATGCCTACAGCTAATTGTTAACTGTCTACCCCTACCTTACAACAACAACAAACACCACAACAAAAACAATAACAATGATGATGATGATGATGATGATGATGATGATGGTAATGATGGTAATGATGACGACAATGACAACAACAACAACAACAAGCATTCTATGGGAAAGAGACCAGAGAAATACCTAAAGCCAGCCAGTCAGATCAGCGTCAGACTTGATCAGTGCCACGTGCGGGAGGGGACTGTCACAGCTGCACAGGCCTAACCAATCAGACCCAACGCTGCACCGCAATCATCCACCCAGTCCGTAACTACACATTATATCCCCAGGCTGACAAATGCCTACTTCTACCACCACAACCACTGCAACTACTACCACTGCTGCTGCTACTCCTGTTACTACTACCACTACCACTACTGCTGCTGCTTCTTCTGCTGCTGTTGCTGCTGCTGCTGCTGCTGCTGCTGCTCCTGCTCCTGCTCCGCCTCCTCCTCCTCCTCCTCCTACTACTACTACGACTGCTGCTGCTGCTGCTGCTTCTGCAGCTGTTGCTGCTGCTGCTGCTGCTGCTACTACTACTATTACTTAGCACTACTACAACAACTACTACTACTACTTCTGCTTCTATCAAAAATTCCAGGTTATCAGGGTTCAAAACGGAAGGAAATCCAAACTGAAAAAGGGGAAGAGCATTAAGGAGACAGCTGGGGATGGTGTGCAAGGGGGGAATAGCGTGGGGAGAAATGAGAGGAGGGACTCTAAATAAATGACAAGATTATTGAAATAAACTGCTTTAAACAGCTGCCTCTACTTCCCAAGCGCAGACTGGTTATTAAACACAACAACAAAGACTTACATTGGTCGTCCTTGTTCATATTACCCACCAGCACGCAGATACAGACATTAGTAGAAACATTGCCGTTCATTATTACGAAATGCCCTTAGCACTGTTCACATACTGAGTGCGAAAAGAGACCACAAGAAAAACTCGGATTTTGTATGTCCATAATATCATTCATTGTATGTCCATAATATCATTCATTGTATGTCCATAATATCATTCATTGTATGTCCATAATATCGTTCATTGTATGTCCATAATATCGTTCATTCCTTCGTTTGGTCCTTCGTCCTCCTCATTTATACATCTTTCATCAAAGACCACAATGGATAATAGCGCAAAAGAAGTTCCTGAATATGGCCTCATATTCAGTGCTTCTAGTAGCAGAACGTTTTTTTTCCCAAAAACAAAACGACGTTACAAACGTTTTGTGCACGGAAACTGACCCCAGCTATCCCCTTGAGTATTTCTTCATCTCCATCCACCCCTTTCCGCACCCACGAAGAAAATGGCTGCTGTTTGATATTCCACAGATATGGACACATGTCTGAATGGCCTTCACATTTTTGTCCCGTCCTTGGATGTCTGCGGAGAGGAAGCCAGGGGGGGTAAGCAGGAAAGCAAGAGGGCAGCGACACAAGAACCATCAAAGGTGATCTGAATCACAATGGCCGTCAACACTCTCTGCCGCCCTGCAATGTGAGCAGATCTTTCTTCCTCTTTCCCTCCTCCTCCCCTTTCCTTCTTCCTTTTCTTCTTTCACCTCATTCTTCGGCTTTGTTCTGCTTCCTCCTCTTTCCTCCTTTATTCCCTCCCTTTCATCTCCCCTCCTTTTCTCCTTCTTTATCAATTCTTTTTGCCTAATCGCTTCTTTTTCTTGAGGAAAAAAGCGAGTGAGCGATCGGGTTGGTGGAAAGGGGTAGGGTGAGAGGGGTAGACTGTTGGCTGAGGACTGATTCCACTGCATGCACCCCCATCCCCTGCCTCCCTCAGCCCGCTTTTGAGGCAGACATGTCCACGACGTCCTGCACCAACACCGACTTTCTTTGACCAGCAGCTTTTGTTGTAGTTTTGCTTCTCGAATCGTCACGTCTATGCTGCTACCTGTTGTCTGTGAATAGATTTTTCGAGCAAAACAGCTCATAACATGTTGGGAGATACAATCTGACCCAGAAAAGTTTTAGAAGGGCATCCAAGAAAAATAACTGAAACCAAAGGGCAGCTCCCAAAACAGGAGTAAACATCGTAAATCAGAAGTCCTGTTTCAGAGATACACAGATCTTTGATCGGCGGTCACCTCAATGCATGCCTGTCAGGACACAGGAATGTAAATCGTGAGCAACACAAAGACTCACCTAGCTTCACGGACTTCCGTCATATCCGCCTACTCCATCTTCCCCTCTAAGAAAAAAATAAAACCAGCCAATGATACTCCACAAATGAGGGCACTGTCGTATTGTGTCCCACTCCGTGTGTTGAGGGAGGTGGGATGGGGATGGGTGGAGTGGGGAAAAAACTAAAGGACCATAACACATGACTGAACCATCACAGGCGATCTGCATCTGAATGGCGGTCAACGCTAGCGAGTGATGTGAGCAAATGTGCTCCTCTTCTCCTCCACTCTTTCTCCTTCTTCTTCTCTATTTCTTCTTCTTTTCCTTCTTCGCCTTTTCCACATTCGTCTTTTCTTTCGTATTTCGTCCCAGGCCAGTCAAAGATGTCTGTGAAGACGGTGTCAGGAAAAAGAAAGAAGAAAACAGTCACACAGCCTTCAAAGATGATGTGAATCTCACTGGTTAAAAACTCTCTCTCTCTCTCTCTCTCTCTCTCTCTCTCTCTCTCTCTCTCTCTCTCTCTCTCTCTCTCTCTGTGTGTGTGTGTGTGTGTGTGTGTGTGTGTGTGTGTGTGTGTGTGCCACCAAGTCATATGAGCATATCTTTCTTCCTCTTTTCCTTCCCTTCTTTCCCTCTTCTTCTTTCTTTGTTTTCTTACTCCTCGTTATTCTTTTTGAACATCTTGGTTTTTTTTCCTCTTTCTTCTGTTTACCTTCTCCTCCTCCTCCACCTGATTCTTCTTTCTCCTCTTTCATCCACTCCTTCTCTTCCTCACCCTTCTCTTTAATCTCCCTTTCCCCCCCCCCCCCCCCCCCCTCTTCCTCCTACTCCCTGTTCTCCTACTTCCCAAGTTTTTATGGGAGGTGAGAGGCTAACAAAAAAAAACAACCAATAAACAGGGAACATGGAAAGGTACTGGGGGAGAGGATGTGGTACATGTGGATTGCTCAGAAGGTTCTATTTTGCTTCCCATTGTTTTCTGACAGAGATGTCCATGGAAACCCTCACCGGCACAGCCTGCCTCTTGTCACTAGTGTTCATAGTCAGTGAGCTTCGTGGACTGTTGTCCGAATCCGTCGTCTACGAACGAGGTTTCCGGCAGAATTACTACATACTGTGGCAGCAGATGCAATCTGATCGCAGAAGTTTCGGGATAAAAGGTCCTCTGGCACTGAGATGAAAAGGACTAAATATTATCACTTACAACACACGTTCCAGCACTGGACAGATTATGGATTAGTTCTGTCACTACGCTCAATACTGTCAGGAAAGAGCGATATTAACCGAAAGCAAGACGAAGAGCTCACCCGCCACAATGAACATTACATCTCAAGCGGGAAAAGAATTGTTCGTTGATATTTCGCGGAGATGGACAGGTGTGAATTACTGGACACATTTTGTTCTCTTCATGTGACGTCTGCAAAGAGGGAGCCAGAAAGTTTAAAGAAGAGAGAAATAAATATAATTTGGAGGAAAAAAAAAGAAAAAGAAAATACGAGGGCAGCAACGTGTGCGTGAACTATCGAAGAATGATCTGAATCTGAATCTCTGTCAACGCCAGCAAGTGATGCGAGCAGGTCTGTCTTCCACTTCTCCTCTTCCTTATTCTTCCTACCCCCCATCCCCCCCCCCCTCCCTCCCTTTCTTATTTTCCTTTTTCGTCTTCCTCCTCTTACTTCTGCTATGTCGTATCTGTCACAGCCCATTTCCAGACGTCTGTGAAGAGGGAGCTGCGAACAAAGAGAGAAAACAAGAGGACAACCGTATATGAGTGAACCAACAAAGGTAATTTGAATCCGATTGGCTATCAGCGCTCTATACCACCAAGTCGATCTTTTTTCTTTAACCTTTTTTTCCTTTCTTTCTTTCTTCTCTTACTTTTTTTCTGCTTCTTTCCCGACTTCCTTTTTGTGTTTTCTTTCTCCTCTCTCTCCGCTTCCCCTTATTTCTGTTTCACTTCCCCATCTCCCCCTTCACCATCTGTTTTTATCCTCTTTATTTTTCTTTTTCTCTTCATCGTTCTTCTTTTTTATCCTCTCCTACTCCAATTTCTTCTCCCTTGCAATCTTGTACTGAGGAAGGTGTGGCGATGAGGAAGGGAGGAAAGGGGGGGGGGGGGATCATGGGATAAAAAAAAAAAAACGATTGTATTCGCAAAGATATCTCTAATGGTGAACCTTGAGAGTTCTAGCTGAGGAACTAAGAGAGAAGAGAAGAGACACAGAGAGAGAGAGAGAGAGAGAGAGAGAGAGAGAGAGAGAGAGAGAGAGAGAGAGACAGAGACAGAGACAGAGACGGAGACAAAAGAGACAGAGAGAGACAGAGAGAGGATTACTGAACATGATTTTGCCTCTTTCATCTGTTTTATGCATACATAGATGTCCATGAAAACTCTCACTGGTACTGACTTCGTCTTGTTGGCAGGTTTATCACTTATTAAAGTTTCGCATTTAGTTGCGCCTGATGATATACACCGTTTCCTATGGACAGGTCTTCTGAAAGAAAGATTACATATGGACAGGTCTTCTGAAAGAAAGATTACATACCTTTGTGACGGGATACAGTTTAACCGAACATTGTTTCTGGGAGGAAAAAAAAAGCAACAACAGTTCTAATGCTACTAATCAAAAACATGTAAGCATTTTAAGTTATGTGCCCCTTTCAACATCAGGCAGTTTATGGGTTAGCTCTGTCAACGCACTGCAATTTGTCAGGAAAGAGCGTTATTAATCGAGAGCAGGACGACGGCTCTGCACCACCATGGACTTTAAGTCTCTGCCCCAGGGGGGAACGAATCGCTCGTAGGACTTTCACAGACATGGACACGTCTGAATGGCATTCACATGCAGTTCCATTCCAGTGACATCTGCACAGAGGAAGCCTGTAAGTAAGAAAGAAAAGAAAGAGGGCAGTGACTCGTGAGTGAGTAAGTGAGGTGATCTGAATTCGAATGGCGGTCAGCACTTTCCATCACCAAATGCTTTTAGTAGATCTTTCTTTTTCTCTTCCTCTTTCTCTTTTCCTTCCTTTGTTCCTTCCTGCTCTTCTTTTCTCTCTCTCTCTCTCTCTCTCTCTCTCTCTCTCTCTCTCTCTCTCTCTCTCTCTCTCTCTCTCTCTTTTTCCTTCCCTCCTTCTCTGTCTCGTCACCCTCTACTTTCAATTCTTACTATTCCACACCCTAGTCCTCCTTCTACCCTTCTTTTTTATCCTCATCTTCCTTCTTCTCCTGCTTTCAAGGGTCTTATTTTTTTCCCAAGAAGGGGGATAGTAAGGGAAGGAGAGGGGCAAAAGAGGCGGATTCTAGTGTGCAAGTTGTCTTCCTTCACCTCTGGTTTGTGACAGACGTGTTCATGCATTCCTTTGGCGATACAATCTCCTATCTCCTTTTGAAACTATGGCGATACAATCTCCTATCTCCTTTTTGTAACCAACTTTCAACGCCGTTTTGCGTCACTGAACATTTGTGCACGCTCTTTACCCAGTTCTCTATTGACAGACTTCCTGACAGAATGACACATAACATGATGAGAGATACAATACACAAAAAAAACAACATTGTAAACCACAACTCCTGTTTCATCCTAAGACAGGTCATGAATTAGCTCCAACTCCATACTGGAATGTTGTCAGAAATGAGCGATATAAATCAAAAGCAAGACAAAGTCTCTCTCTCCCTCTGTTACATGTGCGTGAATACACGCAACACACGCGTCTCTTACCACCATTTAGCAGACAAACCAGAGCTATATTCTCACCGCAGATAAGTGATAACATATCTATCTAGAATCTGATTATATCAGACACCATCATCATTCACTTCCTATTAACTAGAATACGCGCGCCCGCGCGCGCGCGCGCATGCGTGCGTGAGTGTGTATGTGTACAGCCTCTGGAATCTGGGCTTGTACGCGCGCGCGCACATACAAGTTCAGGTTCCAGAGGCTGTACATTTTATCCACTCCCGATTATTTCCCCAGAAAAACGCTTTTTTGTCCCGTCAACTTTTCCATTCCTTCATAACCTAACGGTCAGAGAGGAGAGCATGGGAAGACGACGATAAATCAGATCGAACCACAAGTCCGTGGTCTGCCTAAAAAACCACCCCACGATGGGCAACCTCTAAGCTTCTTAGCCAACGTCGACATAGGGACACAGAGAAT
>CM031603.1:35855633-35883133 GCA_018398815.1 Conus ventricosus
ACATCTGGCCGTTGGGGGTTCATGTGATGACTTCTAGGGTTGTTCAAGGGGGTCTGATTGAAGGATCCTAGATGTGTTCTCCTCGGCAGCTCGGCACAGACTGAGGTTTGAGAGGAAACATCGGCCAATTTATAGCCCTCCGACCATACGCCACATGTACGCCATTCATCCTGCAATCTTGCGGCATGCATTCGTGTTTTATCAGTCTATCATTAGTATTTCATGCGTCTAATACGTGTATTATAACGTGATATGTCCGCTCAATTCGTGGTATATAAGTGATACTTCTGTGTTTTTCGCGTGGAACTTTCGTGAAACTTACGCGGATTTGCGCAAATTTGTCTAAAAACACGCATAAGCACCGATGCAACACGGAAGAAAGGCGCACTCGACGCAATTATTGCGTATGGAAGGCGTATATCTCACGGTAACATCTCGTATAGTCCCCGTAAATTCAGAAAATCTTTGCGCGCCAGTTATTTTGAACAGTCCAAAAGGATGTGGCGCGTATGGATTGGGTTGGCGCACGGTGGCCGTTAGAAAACCGTATGAAACACCGATGATTTGTGCATAACGCTGATGCTCCACGTTTCACCACGTATCGGGAAAATTTTATACGCGATGTTTGCGTATTTGCAGTATTTCCGAAAGTGATAGCGTACAGAGAATTTTCATTCCAAGACAAAGTGACACACAGACAGACAGACAGACAGACAGACAGACAGACAGAGACAGAGAGACAGACATTATCTTTCTGTTTTCATAGTTGATATACAGCTGGTGTCCATCTACTTGTTTTCTCAAAATCTGATTTTAAAGGGTCTTCACGTCTGTGTGCATCACAAAATGCTAAGGACAAATTAGTATTGGTTGTAAACGGCTTCGATATTCTGTACAATGTCATGAACATGAACAAAAAAGGTTCTGGTACATAAACCTTTCAAATAACAGGTGAAACCTTTTATAAGATGTTTATAATGTCGGTGACAAACGTGAAATCTGATTTAATGTATGATCAGATTTAAAGTAGAATTGTTTCATTAGTTTCACAATTGTCTACGGCTATCGACAGTTTCTAACCTCAGCCAAGTGTCAGACTCGGTCAAAAGCTTGGAAAATCTCAAAACACATGGCTCGTGTAGCAACACCTTAATCAAATGTATACCAAAACTGGTATGATTACAAGCCCCCTTCGTAAATTCCAGACCGAAATGGTCCAACAAATTTGTTCGCAACAATAATTTATACACACGTTCTAAGCTTTCCACTTTCTCGCTCCCCTCCCCCCACCCCCTCACACACACACACACACACACACACACACACACACACACACACACACACACACACACACACACACACACACACACACGGATGAACACACATACTCCGCCCTCCCCCGCCAATCCCCCACACGCAATGGCACAGTAAGTGGCGTGTGTGTGTTTTTTTTGTTTTTGTTTTTGTTTTTTAAATAAAGATACCTTTTTAATAGACTAGTTATTCGCTCAAACATCACCGACAAAGAATCAACAGAAAGAGTTAAGTATTAGAATTTGCTCAGGTAATATTGTTTCACAGACGTAGGCAGTGCTAATTACCTCTGTGACCCCACAGCTCTAAAAGTAGTGGCCATTGTGTTCGACGATTAAGTATCTCTGCTCAGTGGTGTCAGTAGGCCTACAGAGGGTTTGCGTCCCGAATGCGGTTAATATCTTAAATGCTGTTACAAAACAAACATTCCCTACACCGCAGCTTTCCAGTGCTACAAATCTTCACGCTAACTCATTACCACAAAACAAACATTCCTAACACAGCGCCTTTGTGTGTTCATCTTCACGCTGTGCGGTTGTTGCAAAACAAAAACAAACGTTCAAGAGACCACTGAGATGTAGTGTTAGTTTTTACGCTATTTATTCATTACAAGACGTTTCCAACAGGCCAGATGTACAGCGTTGATCTTCATACTATTCAACTGTTATTACAAAACAGACACATCGAACAGGACAGCTCCGTTGAGTCAGTCTTCACAATACGTAATTGCTGTTACAAAATAGACACTCCCAACACAAGTGAACTTTTGTGTGAACCCTCACGTAAAATTCATTTTTATCAAGGAAGCGTGACTGTGCGGACTAATCCATATACGCTTCGCTTCATTTGCTAACCCATGGACGTACCCGTTTTTAAAAAAAAATATGATCTAAAAAAAAATATTGTCTAAAATTGTGAAAGGGGTCAACGGATAACACTGCAATATTCGTTATTACGAAATAATTGTTCCCAGAGTACATGTCCTGATCCCAACAGAACATAGCTTTAATCTTCGTAATTCATTATTACATAACAAAGTTCCCAACTGAAAACCTTTGCACTGTCAATCTTCAAAATATTTCGTTGTGAAGAAATGACAAACGTTGCGAACAGAACAGTTCTCTACTGTTACCATATCTTTAAATCGTTTTTACAAAAGACAATTTCCGAACAGAGCGGACGTGGAGTATTGCCACACCTTTTTCTTTTGTAATTACTGCTCCGTAAATGACGCTTCGAACATGTAACTCCGTACTGTTGATCTTCGCCACTTTCAATTGTTGTTATTACGTTATAAACATTCTCAACGGAACAGCCAGTCGTGTTAATGTTCATAATATTCAATTGTAAATAAATATCCCCAAGAGAACAGCTGTGTAATAATATTTCATTTCATTTTGCTATTAACTAACATAATCTATATGATCTATATCCCAATAGATAAGATATAGAATGAGAGCTGCACAACAATTGATTGTAACCCCACCACCACAAAAAAAAAAAAAGACCCCAGTTTAACATCTCTGCAGTAATCTTTACCGTACTGCATATCATGTTAAGTTTGGATTCGTGCGTATTTCATGAAATTAATTAGATATTCGCTTCTCAGTCAGGTCATTTACTTATCGTGAATGCTTTCCGATGTAATAAAAAATATATTGTTTTATGTCTTATTTGTAATTTTATGGCTTGTCTTGTTGCTGCAAGTGCGAACAGCTATCGACGCATTTGTTTGTTTTCTGACAATTCGATTACTCCATATTGTCAACATTTATCGTGCGTGCGTGCTTGCGTGCGTGAGAGCGTGCATGCGCGCACCGCACGCGTCGTGTGTGTGTGTGTGTGTGTGTGTGTGTGTGTGTGTGTGTGTGTGTGTGTGTGTGTGTGTGTGTGTGTGTTTCTTGTTCTTCTAGCCCAGAACAAATTCCTGAGATTCTTCAAACAATTACATTTTTTGTCATTCAATCTTGTTCTTGCAGCGGAGCATGTTTCTTGGCATTTCTCGGCTATTGGATTCATTTCCTTGCTAATCAGACCTCCAGTGGGAGCAATGCTGCAGAATTTAGGGGAGGGCAAAATTAAAAAAAAACAAAAAACATAATGATTTGGGAGTAGAGTTAAAAGCAAGAGAACTGCGTCTGTGTACGAGCTGCACAGGGCAGTGTCTTTGGAATCAATCCTCTTGCGTTTTAAGACAGTGCATCACAGCCTCCTCCTATATCCTCCTCTTGTTTCCAGTCAAGCCGACCACGAAGGCCTCATCTGGGTTTCTCCTCCTTCCTAAATCTTCTTCGTGACCTTGTGCAACGTCTCTGCTGACCTTCCAAATGGGATGAAAGAGTAAAGAAATCTTCTGTGGGCTATCAGCACTGAACACACAAAAACTTCAATGTTCATTAATAATGGGATGAAAGAGCAAAGAAATCTTCTGTGGGCTATCAGCACTGAACACACAAAAACTTCAATGTTCATTAATAATGGGATGAAAGAGCAAAGAAATCTTCTGTGGGCTATCAGCACTGAACACACAAAAACTTCAATGTTCATTAATAATGGGATGAAAGAGCAAAGAAATCTTCTGTGGGCTATCAGCACTGAACACACAAAAACTTCAATGTTCATTAATAATGGGATGAAAGAGCAAAGAAATCTTCTGTGGGCTATCAGCACTGAACACACAAAAACTTCAATGTTCATTAATAATGGGATGAAAGAGCAAAGAAATCTTCTGTGGGCTATCAGCACTGAACACACAAAAACTTCAATGTTCATTAATATGTCCGATTATTTTACAGCCCGAGACGTGGTCATGGCGACACTAGGCGTTCGTGAAATAGGGCTGAACCGCTATTACAGTTCAGCGGTCAATGTCTGGGGATGGTGACTGCCAGGCCGTGGTTCCCTTCCTTACCACTCTCGGGACTAGATACGTCTGAATCGGCTGGCTTCAGCACAGAGCAAAACATCACCACACACACACACACACACACACACACACACACACACACACACACACACACACACACACACAATCACACACACACACACACACACACACACACACACACACACACACAAACAAAGTGATGGCTTTTCAATACATGATATCAAACAGGCAAGTGAATTTCGATGATTAGTTATGTCTTCTCCAGATGTTGAAAACAGCTGACATAAAAAAAAAAATACATTATCAAACAGACACATGAACTTTCAATGATTTAATATTCTTTTACAGAGCAGCTCACAGTCAAGATAAAAAAAGAATACTGCACAGGTTGAAATTTCTGTCGTAACTTTCAAGAGGTAAACGTCAAGAAGTTCAACCTTCTGTTATTCGCTCGCCAAAAGAATTCACAAAGGGGCAAACTGTTTACATCATAAAGGTATGGGATTTCACTGCGTATCGAAAAGAGACAGACCCACCCAAAATCTGTCCAACATTCCGTTTTCCTTCGATCTCTTCTCCAAACAATCCCAGAGCCACAGTCTGATGTTGACTTCACGCCGTAATTCTTCGGGCCTGACAGGAGGGTTTCCGTCAGCTTGTTAACCTCATATCACCATAGACCACATCAATGCTTTTCTCATTATAGTTCGCACAGGTGGGATCATGGCCTTTCAGAGCACCGAATATCTACCACAACATTAAAGGAGAGAGGAAAATCGAGAAGTTGAATTTTCGGTCTTTGAAGAAGAGCGCTGCAAGCCTTCTCAAAATCAATTCTGCGAGTGCCTTTCACTTGCACTGGCCAATGGACGACATCCAATACTAACAATAAATATCTATGGTGTACGACTTGTATCAGAAGTGTGTGAAGAAAATCCACCACACACAAAGAAACTCTTTAACGGTGCAGACAAATGGGAAAGAAAAACTAAAATGAAAACAAGAAATAACAAAAGACCGCCCCATGAGGCTGTAACCAAGGGCCCGTGATTATCTCCCTTCCTTAATGAATCGTTATCAACGACGCAACTTGCACGACTCCGTTGTGGGCACATTTCCTGATAACAGTCAGATCGCCACCTACTTCACGGTCGTGACGAGCTGCTCCAATGTCCTGACCCAAGAAGAGAGGTGTCTGTATCGGTTTGACACCGCGGTGTGTTATGAGAGACCCTCCCTGTTAGGCAGACTGTAATAACACTGCAGCCCCGTGTCTTCATGGCCATCAGCGTCAGCAATCATCAGGTCAAGGAGACACACAAAGCTTCAAATTGCTTCCTGCGATTGCATCGACAACGCCGCAGCAGGCCGGAAGAAAGGAAAAAGAAAAGTGAAGAAGAAAAAAAAATCAAAGAAAGAAAGGAAATAAGCGATTTTCCCCCCTTGCTCTTCTAACTAGCAAAGACATCTTCTTTTTTTCTTATTTCTCTTTTTTTTTTTTTTTTTTACTGTGTGTATGTAAACAAGTCGTCATCTTTGTTTTCGCTGTCGTAAGTGTATTAGAGTGGGTTTTTTTTAAGGTTGGGAAGAGAAAAGAAATAAAACGAATAGATATATATCGGAAAACGGGAACAGGAAGAGAACTGAAAGCAAAAGAGTACAAAAGAAAAAAAACTAAAGAGGATATGGAATGAAAAGGGGCAAAAGAGAAGAAAGGAAATTAAATGGAAAACAAAGGAAAAAACGAACAGAAAAGGAAGGAAAGTAGCAGAATGAAACGAAAAAGACAAAGGAAAGGAACAAAAGGACAAACGGTTAAAGTATGAGGGGCTAAAGAAAGGAAAGGAAAAGAGAAGGAAGAAAAAGAAACGAACAGAAAAATGGAAGAACGGAAAAAGAAAAGCAAGGAAAGCAAGCAAAAATGGGAAGGAAGGGAAGGAAAGGGAAAAAAGGACATGGGGAAAACTAGAGGAGAAACACAGAAAGAAAGAAAAAAAAGGAGAAAAAAAAACAAGAAAAGTTATTTTAAAAAAAACTGTGACAGGAAATGAAAAGGCAAAACAAACGAGGGGAAAGGGAAAGCCCAACAAACGGAAAGAAAAGAAAGGCAAACAAGGGGGATGTTAAAGCCCAACAAACGGAAAGAAAAGAAAGGCAAACAAGGGGGACGTTAAAGCTCAACAAATGGAAAGAAAAGAAAGAAAAACAAAGCAAACGAACGTAACGGAAACAAAAACAAAGCAATGAAAAAGAGAGGACAGGGGAGGAAAAGAAATTCAAACAAAAGAAATTAAAAGAAATAAAAGGAAATGAAAGGAAAAAAGGTACGAAAGACAAGTAATAGGGGAATAAGAAAATAAATGGGGAAAAAAAGGGCAGGCAAGAAAAACGTAGGGGAAAAGGAATGGAGCGAAAACTGGGTATTAGAATGGAAGCGAACAATACAAAAAAGAGAGCAAAAACTCTCTCCCCCCCCCCCTCCCCCAATAAATAAAATGATAAAATAATACAAAGAAATGAAAAAAAAAAAAAAAGAAGGAAGGCACCTACGCACGCAGACGCGCGCGCGCGCGCACACACACACACACACACACACACACACACACACACACACACACACACACACACACACACACATACGCACGCACGCGCGCGGGTGCACGTAAGCACAGAGAGAGAGGGTTGGGGAAGAGACAGACAGCTAGACAGACAGGCAGGCAGACAGACAGACAGACAGACTGACAAAGACAAACTGAGACAAAGCAACAGAGACGGGAGTCAGAAGCAGAGAAAAGCACCTCCGTACTAAC
Source organism: Conus ventricosus (assembly GCA_018398815.1). Lineage (NCBI taxonomy): Eukaryota > Metazoa > Mollusca > Gastropoda > Neogastropoda > Conidae > Conus > Conus ventricosus. Next base: position 35,862,645 of record CM031603.1, read on the forward strand.
GACAGAGAAACACAGACATCTGTCGGATCCAGACATGTATCGCCCTCACCTTCCCACTCCCCCACCAACCCACCCCCTCCGCGAAACCCCATCCTCTCCTCATTATCACCTTCCCTCCACCACAGCCCTTCTCCCCACACCAATCCAGGGAGGAAGAGAAGAAGAATGGAAAACAACCACTACAAACAAGGGAGGTGACCACCTCGGGCGATCGTGACGGGGGTGTGGGGGGTGGCGGCGGGGGGACCGGGTCTAATCATCAAAGCCGGGCTGAATGGCGCCCTGCCTTTCCGTCTAAATTGCCTCCCGAGGGCACAGCAGATTGGACCCCTTCAAGATGCCCCCTCCTCAAAGACGTCGTGAAAATTATACCGGCATTAAAAGACACCAGCACGCGCACTGCGTCAAACGTGCGTGCACGTGCGCACGTGCGATGCGATACATGCGCCCGCGCGCGCGTGCCTGTGCCGCTGAGCACGCATTAACTAGGTACACGCGTGTGCTCAAGTTCGCCTGAAACGCAGCTATGGTCGCGAATGCTTCCCCCTCCCGTTCTTCTTGTCCTCTCCCCCAACACACACGCGACTGTGCGAATTCCCCCCTCCCCCCCCCCCCCCTGCCTCCCCCCCCCCCCACCCCTACACACACACAACCGCTCGCACATTCGCGCGCGCGCACACGCACACACACACACACCACACCACACACACACACACACACACAACACCATATCAAAACCAACATGCATGTAACAACTAGGTGAATACTTGTTCATTGGTCTTCTCACTGGGGGAAAACCCTGTCAAATCATTTCAAGCGGAAATGAACTCGCAATGTTCGCAACGCGCACACATTCAAACTGACAGGTATTTTCACTGATGCTTCCTACGTTACTTAAAATCGAACTGCCTCAGTTTACATAGCTTCCTTCGCTATTTCTCCATTGTTGTCCAGCCCGTTTACGATTTTGCGATTCGTGTCTGTACGTGTGTGTTTGTACGTGTGTGCGTGCATGCGTGTGTGCGTGCATGCGTGCGTGTGTGTGTGTGTGTGTCTATTAGTGGCGCGCGTAAGAAAGGGAGCACGCGTTAGTGTAAGTCTATGCGTCTCTTCCTCCGCCCCTCCATCCTCCTCCCACTGTCCCCACCTCCAACTTCCATTTTTGCTCAGTCACTATCATCTTGGCCCCTATCCTCTGCACCCCCTCTCCCCTCCCCATGTCACCAAGAGAAAATAACAGAAGACAGACAGAGAGAAAGATCCAAGCTTCTAGACCTAAGACGTCCAAGAGGATTCCAATTCTGACGGCCAGTGAAACAAGCCCTCTTCTCCCACTTCCGAGCGCACCCCTCCCTCCCTCCACTCATCCTCTTCTCGCGTCCCGCAACCGCCCACATAACAGAAACCTGAAATGTCAACTGAAAACAATGTGCAGAGAACTGATCACACTTTTTTTCTCTCAAGAATGAGACTACCAACGGAGAAAACAAAACAAAACAAAAACCCCAACAAACATGACAACTTCGCAAATCAATTTCCTGGATAATGGTCAGGGAAAGGTCTCGAAAGCCTTGCATCAGACTGATCAGAAATTGGGTGAGGGTGGGTGGGGTGGTCAGCAGCCTCACACCTGAACGCTGTCTGCACGAGAGAAAAAAAAAGAAGTTAACAATATTTTGATATGTATGAGCTCTCTCTCTCTCTCTCTCTCTCTCTCTCTCTCTCTCCACAATATCAACTGGTTTTATATCCCTTATCCACGCCATCCGAGCATTTTCTCTCTCTCTCTCTCTCTCTCTCTCTCTCTCTCTCTCTCTTTCCTCTCTCTCTCTCCTCTCTCTCTCACGCGCGCGCGCGCATACACACACATGCATACACACACGCCACCTCCCCCTCTCTCTCTCATGAACGCGCCGCCACACCCTGACCCCCCCCCCCCCCCCCCACTCCTTCCCTCCCTCTCTCTCTCTCTCTTTCTCTCCCACTTCTATTACCACTTGTTCCACAGCGCAGACGGATTTTCATTCTGTGCTGAAAACACCACGGAGACCAACACACGGGGACCACACAAAAACCCGCCGCCCCAAAAGACTCCCATCATTAGCTCCCCTACTTTTTTTTTTTTTTTACTACCTCCCTCTGTCCTCTGTCCCAAGCCCTCCCCAGCGTCTTCATTAGGCAGACCGACACCCGGGTGCTGGCACGGAGAATCCCGGGGGACCCCCGATTTCAGCTGTAACAGGCCCCTGCAAAAACACGCTAACGACGTGCACCCACATATTCATGCAATCCATAGTGTGTCGGCCAAAACTCGGTGACGGACTATTGTTCTGTGGACGTTTGTCTTTATTGTCCAGCCGGCCGGCCGAACGGGGTATTCTAAGGGGTTGCTGACACGCTGGGGACAAAAGTACCCTCATAGAAAAGAAACCGACAAGGTCATCACTATGTTCATCAACAAATAACACGGTAGCTGAATTTCAAGTCAGGTCAAGAACACTTTATTATCTCCAAAGAGAAATTAAGAGTGGTCATTAAAAAAAACATGTCTATGGTTCTATATTTAACAAATCATATATCACGGATCCCACCCACCCATGCACCCACCCACCCACTCACACACACAGAATAATATATACACACACACCCCACTCACACACACAGAATAATATATACACACACACCCACTCACACACACAGAATAATATATACACACACACCCACTCACACACACAGAATAATATATACACACACACCCACTCACACACACAGAATAATATATACACACACACCCACTCACACACACAGAATAATATATACACACACATATACAAGCAAGCTCTATGAACCGGGTCTTCTTGAAAGTTCAATTCTGATTCAGGAGTTTGATGGAATTGGGAACGAAGCTGTTTTTAGTTCCACTTGTTTTGAATTTTGGAATTTGGATTCTTAGTCCAGAGGGTCTAACATTGTAGTTTTTTGAAAGAACATGAGAACTGTCGGCAGCAATGTTCACAGTTTTTGTGTGACACGACATTCATACAATTTCTCTCGCTATTCTTGGGAGGGGGGGGGGGGGGGGTTGTTGTTGTTTGCCAATAATCTTTCCACATGTATTCACCACTTCGTTTAAAATGTTTTTGTTTTTCACGCTAAGATTTCCAAACCAGCATAAAAATCCAAAGGATAACATTGATTCTACAAAACCACGATGAAACATATTTAAGATGTCATTTTTAATAGTGAGAGACTGACGTTTCTGAAGACAGTATATTCTAGATTGGCATTTTTTGTAGATAAATTGAGTTTTTACATTGAAATCCAGTGTATCATGTAAAATGGCACCCAGATACTTATATTCATTTACACGTTCTACGATATACAAGTGAGGGGCAGGAGCTGGGTTTCTTCGAAAATCAATTACCATCTCCTTCGTCTTACTAACATTCAAATCTAGACAGTTCTCTTTGCACCATGTACAAAAACTTCAACCTCTTGAAAATAAATGGTATCTGAATTTGACAGGTCTTCTAAAGCAGAATCGTCTGAGTACTTTATGACAGGAGTGACCAAAGAACCAGTACAATCATTTGTATAAAGAGTAAAGAGTACAGGGAAGGGAACGGTGCCTTAAGGTGCACCACCAGTAAATGTGGTTCTTGCTGATGAATATTATCCTTCAAAGCGTACGCACTGAAACTGTTGACTAAAACGTTCACAATCCATAAAATCAATTTTGGGTGTACAGGTAAAATTTGGAGTTTCTTTGCCATAATGTGTGGTTGAATAGTATTAAAAGCTGATGAGAAATCAATAAACAGGATGCGAACAAAAGAATCTTTGTTTTCAATATGTATGCATGGTTGAAAGAGTGATTATTGCATTATCTGTACTTCTGTTCTGTTTGTATGCAAATTGGTATGGATCAAAGCTATTTGACTTGAGGAAGAAGAATCTGAAGGACAAGGTGTTCAAAAGATTCCACAACAAGAGATGTCAATGCAACAGGTTTATAGTCATTCAAAATGCTAGCATTTCTTGTTTTTGGTACAAGACAAATTGTTGATTTTTTGCAGACAGAGGGCAAAACTCCACAGTTCAAAGACCATGAGAACAACCTACAGAAAACATGACAATTGTTCTGAACATGATTTTAAAAGATTTCCAGAAATATTGCATGGGCCTGGAGCTTTACTTATCTTTATCTTTTTAACAAACCTCGAACAGCAGAATCATCAATATGTAAACTCCATCATCGTTACCAAAGCTGTTCAAATATTCGATATAAAAGATTCCAAATTTTCACCAACATGTTTCATTTCAAAACGGCAATAAAAATCATTTAGTTTGTTAGCAAAATCATAACATTCCTCTTCCGATAGATTACATTCACTTCGTGGTTTATTCTGTCCGGTGAGAGTTTTTAGGCCATCCCATGCATTTCGCATGTTTCCCGACTGAAACTGGTTTTCTACTTTTTCTCTGTATGCCATCTTTGCGTCCTTTACTTCATGTCTTAGTTTTCTTTGAATTGTTTTCTTTGCAAAATTATCCTTCGATTGAAATGCGATTTTCTTTTCATTAAGTGTTTTCTTTAAAGATTTGAAAACCGAAGGCTTATTATTCAGAAAAATTTTGAGTTTTATTTGGTATCATTATGTTTTCACAGCAGCTTCATCTACATCAACACAAGAATAAAGAAAAAAACACGTGCCAGTCTGTGCACTCTTAGCAAGCTCGCAGTTGTTCTATGCTATCAGGGAACTAACTTTGTACAGTTTTCTGCACACAGGTTGGGTTTGAATAACAGGTCAGTAAGACATGCTTAAAGCAGTAAGGTCTCACAGCGTCGGTAATTCTGATTGATTGTTTACTCTTGCTTTAAACAAAGGCGAAAATTAATCAAAAACAGTTAAAACGTGAAGCAAAATACATGATCAGGTTGTACGTGCAGACAGACACCGCAAATGGACAGCTGGCATCCATTCTGTACAGCATGTTTAGTCTCGCGACCTAGTTGCCAGATTTGGGGGCGGGTGGGGGGGGGGGGGAGTGGTGGGAGGGGGGCCGTGGTGCTGGCATGTTATAAACTATGATCAGAGAAACAGTGTATACGACTTTCAAGGACAAAAACAGAAGAATGGAGCACAAAGTCAGAGAGAACAACAAACGACATTGAAGAAAGACAATAACAACAACAACAACAACAACAACAAAGACAAGCAAATAGATTGAAGGAAAAGAGGCAGTAACTCGCACAGAACTCCCAGGGGGCGGGGATTGGGGGGGGGGGTATAATTAGTGCAGAAGAAACCCCTGGCATACTCATGGGAGCCTGTGGACAGTGCAGAAGGGTGAGGTGGTGGAGCGGTTGTTAAAGATGGGGGAGTGGTGGTGGTGGTGGTTCTTGAGAAGCTAATGATAAAAAGTGACGTGTCGTTGGGGTTATCATCGTCGTCATCATCGCATCACTGCTACTACCGTCACCACTACTACCACATCCAGCATGATCACCATCCTCTCTGACTGACTGAAACTGCCAACTGAAGAAAGACAAAAAACATCACATGCAAACAGATTAAAACCTACCATAGCTGTTCACCTGCAGTAAACACCAGTAACGGTAAAAGCAGAATCATAATCGCTTTGTTTGGTCTCCATAATCAACGCCGGCAAGGTTGGGGGGGGGGGGGGGGGGGTTGTAACTAGAAGCAGCGGCGGCAGTAGCAGGAGAAAGAGGAGAAGGAGTTCGAAGACGAAGACAGAACGAACAAACATAGAAATAAAGAAAATCAGTTTTGAAAGGGAAAAAAAAAGGGGGGGGGGGGAGGGGGAGGAGAGGAGTGGGGGGGGGGGGGGGGCGCATTCATATCCATTGATTTTGTGCCTTTCTGCCACCTTGCTTGCTTATGGATTCTACGACCAAACAACCTTACTACGAGCACACTCTATCTACCTTCGCGGCGGCCAGAGGAGAAGAGTCAATGGAAGCAGCACATTAGTACCGATCGGCCCGGTGGGCCGAGTCAAGCCGTGGTGTTTACAGCCTTGCACACTGTAGGAGCCATTCCACTGTTGGAAGTGAACGGAAATCAGAACTATGTACACTTCAGGCATTGATCCCTGTATGGCATTGATTCCTGTATGGCACTGATCCCTGTATGGCATTGATCCCTGTACGCATTGATCCCTGTATGGCATTGATCCCTGTACGGCACTGATCCCTGTATGGCATTGATCCCTGTACGGCATTGATCCCTGTACGGCATTGATCCCTGTGTGGCATTGATCCCTGTACGGCATTGCTCCCTGTACGGCATTCATCCCTGGAGCATTGATCCCTGTACGCATTGATCCCTGTACGGCATTGATCCATGTACGGCATTGATCCCTGTATGGCACTGATCCCTGTACGGCACTGATCCCTGTATGGCATTGATCCCTGTACGGCATTGATCCCTGTATGGCACTGATTCCTGTATGGCATTGATCTCTGTACGGCACTGACTCCTGTACGGCAATGATCTCTATATGGCACTGATCCCTGTATGGCATTCATCCCTGTACGGCACTGATTCCTGTATGGCATTGTTCCCTGTATGGCACTGATCCCTGTATGGCATTCATCCCTGTACGGCATTGATCCCTGTACGGCACTGATCCCTGTATGGCATTGATCCCTGTATGGCATTGATCCCTGTACGGCACTGATCCCTGTATGGCACTGATCCCTGTATGGCATTGATCCCTGTATGGCACTGATCCCTGTATGGCATTGATCACTGTATGGCACTGATCCCTGTATGGCATTGATCCCTGTATGGCACTGATTCCTGTATGGCATTGATCCCTGTATGGCACTGATCCCTGTACGGAATTGATCCCTGTATGGCATTGATCCCTGTACGGCACTGATCCCTGTATGGCATTGATCCCTGTATGGCCCTGATCCCTGTATGGCATTCATCCCTGTATGGCAGGCATCCCGACTCTTACTGTCACCTCTGCCAAGAGGATTATGTTTCATCTACATTTGTTCCTTTGTTTGCCTGTCAATCAGATGTTTCGTCAAAAGATGATAAAGCACTCAAGGATGAGGCCACTGGTTTACCTTGATTATGAAAAATTCAGACCTGTTTACTCTAAAACTGCTGTTGATGTACTTTTCGACAAAAATGAGCTTATTTATTACAAATAGTATGTACAAAATTCCATTTTTGTTAAAAGCGGGGGCAGGTATGGGGATTGGGCAGGCATTCGATTAATTTTCAGCTGCCATCGTGGCATCGAACAGCTTCTTCCGGTAGTAACCACCTGAGATGGCACTAACTACGGTAACAATCGGTTCTTTCTGACACAATTCTTTTCAAACCTGATTCATAAGCATATTTTGGCTCAAGATGCCTCTTCGTTTCTTTTTTCTCTCAATGTCTAAAGGCATGTTGTCAATGGAGACACAGCAAGACGCGCTTTTGCGTACGAGTTTAGAAAGAGTTGTCGCTCTTTGGTCAAAGCCCCCGCTACTGTTAGAATCGGCAAGCGCAATTACCGTTGAAGAACTTCGTATCTGGTTAGCTCGTCGTATTTTTCATATTTTCGCCAAACAAGCGTACAGAATACAGCGAAACCGTACGGGTAAACAGATCTGGAAACAATGAAACGCAACAAAACATGCAATACCAATCTGAACAAGCTTTGGGAAAATATGGAACGTTGTCCCAGAACGAACCCATGAATGTTTGGTCCGGATTCGTGTTGTTGACGGGGGATCAAACGGCACAGCCAGGACGCATTCACATTACTGGTAAGACTAGCACCAAAATTTTTTTTTTAATGTCCACTGAACATCAATGCTGTGAAGCAATTGTTACAAACCGATTGCCACCAACGAAGTGTCTGAACATGGAATATTCAAACAATATTCAAGACTTTCATCTTATCGTTTGACATTTCTGGCGATAGTACAAACGTTCACGTATTATTTATTTGCATGTGAAATGTTCTTTCTAATACACGAGAAGTAACTCCTTCAAATTGTACTAATTACCATATTCCCTAGCAAAAGAGAGGAAAAAAAGTTTTCCATTCATGAACTACCTCAAAGAACGGGCCCAATATTTGTTCGACTCGGGTGGAGGTCTGCATTCTCCCTCGTGTCCCAGCTAACTGACTATAACGCATGAACTCTGGTACGTAAACATAGTCACCCTCCCGCTCTGCTCCCCCCCCCCCCCCCCCCCCCACCCGCCCTTTACCTTTAAGACACAACGCCCCTGCCCCTTCCTACCCCCACTTCCACCTATGCTCCAACCGCCATGCTTGTAGTAGAACTAGTAGTAGAAGTAGTTGTGGCAGTAGTTGTTGTTGTACTGGCAGCAGCTACAGCATCAGTAGTGCTGCAACCATCGTCTTCATCAGCACTGCCATCGTCAACGTACATAACCGTGTGAAGCGAAAAGTAATACTGACCCGGCAGCTCCACCATAACACGTTTTAGTGTTCCCTGCTTCCCATCTGAGTTTCAGTCAGTAGTTTTCCTTCTTGTCCAATATGACCCCACTTTCACAAAACTCATTGTTGATTGTGGACAAAAACAAGGAAGAGGCAGCCAAGTAGAAAAAAAAAACATAGTATTCATTGCACAGCAAATAAATGCGGTAGTATGGCTGGAGAAGAAGATGAAAAGAAGAGAAGGAATATGAAGAACAAAAATGATGATGTACAACAAGAACAATGAAAAATGCTAGAGAAACGGCGACGAATGAGAAGAAAACAGAGAAGCAGACGAACAAATTCATTCTAATTCATGATGTGTGTAGCCCAGCCGACCAAGAGGGGCTTAATCAGGCTGTCATCTGGTCAAAGTTCATCCACTATTCATTTACACAAAATATTTTAGAAAACCTCAACAAAACTGATTGTCTAAAACACTAAAAAAAAGTTGCTTGATGACTAGAACAAGATGAACAAGAAAAATAGAGGAAGAAGAAGCAGAGGAAGAAAAAGAAGAGCAACATTAACTATTAGCAATAACAACAGCAGCAGGAGAGAAAAAAAAACTATTCTACTTGCTATCAGCTATCTGTCTATCTATTCTTCTAATCATCTTGCTATATGCGTATGGATCTTAATCACGATCAAGCTAGCTGTATGCTGTCTCATATGAAGTCATGACCATCTGTTAATGTATCCAGTTACCTTACAGTCAAACTGACGTCTTCATTATCATTGATGGGTAACGTGACAGTGTCGTTTACCTGACAGTTAAAGAGTTATTCACGATGTGTATAACAAATGTATGTTAGCATGTCCGACTGAAGTTGAAGACTTATTGGTACCCCTCCTGCTTGTATCAATGTCTGACGAAACTTAAATAAGTGATTGTATAACGTGTTTATCTTTGCACGTTTGATATAACGAAAGACTAGAATGTATACTACAAGTGTGTATGTATGTCTGATGATGTAATTAAAGACCTGAATTCTGCATGTTAATACTGTGCTGTGACAGACAGCTCTCCGCAGGGAAAGCAGTTCGAATTTCAATTTATTCCGACAAATAATTATACAATACAAAACAAAGCAGTTCGAATTTCAATTTATTCCGACAAATAATTATACAATACAAAACAATAACCTGAAATTCGAATCATGACCTGCAAACAGAAAAAAAAGACACCAAAGTAAATAGCAAGTGGAAGGGGGGGGGGGGGAGTAGGAGGCATTACTTACCTCACTATCACTCTGTCGGTCTACTGTTCTCTGAAAATATTCTCAGAAGGCACACAGTGGGTGTTGTTTTAACCAAAAGAGCTGTCCTCCGAATCAGGTTAAAAGTTAAAGGTTCCTTCGCCTAATGGCTAACGGGCAGAGAACTGTTGGCGACTCACCGTGTCTGGGCACGGCATTACGGAAGACCAAGACCAACCCTGTCCTTCATCCGCCTTAATCTTTACTGAATCAGGTACCCATTTACTGTCGGGTGGACAAAGAGGTTTTCAACCCCTTAACAAACACACGACCCTGTGGGTGGGTTCCAACTCACGACAACAGCCCTGCTCTCAAACTCTCCCACCATTTGACTGCCGGCTCTTAAATTAGGTACTACTGTTAAGGTAAAACGTCCTTGATTCCTTGCTTAGGAGGTTTCGACTTATTAACCCCGCCCCTTATTAGCCCCTCCCACCCCCACCCCCACTCTGAAACTGTGACAGATTTCAGTATTCCATATTCTGAACAAACCGGACCTCTACACACACAACCCCACAAAACACATACACCTCCGTCGCTCTCTCTCTCTCTCTCTCTCTCTCTCTCTCTCTCTCTCTCTCTCTCTCTCTCTCTCTCTCTCCTCTCTCTCAAAAGACTACAGACAAGTTAAAAAGAGAGAGTGGTGCTTGTGCTGACTGTTTTAACCACTTTCATGCTGACGATTTCCTATCCGTCGATCGTTCCATCCTGCTGCTTTCCGCTTGCCCCTTTCCTTGCTTTGCTTCTCTTTTGTTACCTTTGAAATCTTTCCTTTCCTTGCCTTGCCTTGCCTTTCGTTGCCTTGCCTTTTGTTTCTTACCTTTTCTAGTCCTGCTTTGTCTTCGCGTTCCAAGCCTTGCCTCTTCTAATCGTATCTAGCCTTGCCCTGCCCAGTGTCTCCTCAGTTTTGTCTGCCTGGCTTTTCCTTGTCTTGCCGTTCACAGCCTTGCCTCGTCTCGTCTGTCCTGGCCCTGTCTTCTGTTGATTTCCCTTTCCTTGGCATGCCTTTTCAGCCCTGGCTTCTCTTGAACTTTCCTGCCTTTGCTGTTTTCCCCTTCCATCCCCTAGCTTCACCTTTCCCTTTTAATGTCCTTTCCAAGCCTTGCCCTGGCCTTGTCTTTCCTGGCTTGACCTTTTCCTTGCCTTACTTGCCTTTCCTAACATTGCTTTTTCCGAGCCTTACATTTCCTCTTTCCCTCATATTGTTTTCCACCCTAAAGAAAAACAAATCAGCCGAACAATTAAGAAAGGTTCAGAACGTCTCACTAACTCAATCCAACCCGATTAGTTTCGATACTGTGAACGACTCGTCAGTTGGGAATTCCTTGTCCCGTTGAGCACACGAAGCCGCTGTGTGATGTTTACGACAATTACGTCGACAGCCGTGTCCCCTGTCGCATTTTGCATGGGCAATTCGCGAAGCCATAGATCATCATTCCCATCCTCCCACGAGTCAAGACGCCGAGGAGGACTCTCAGTCTCACGAACCTTTTCGTCTGTTCTTTGTTGCTTTTCTTTTGAGACAAACTCTATCGATTTTTTTTCTGTTTTTTTGTTCGTTTGTTTGTTTTGCTGAGGTATTGCTTTGACGCCTCTTCCGTGTGAATCTGATGGAAAGCATGTGAGGGAAAGACGGAGAAATACAAGTAGTGAGGAGGGAGGGAAGTGGCGGGAGAGAGAGAGGGGGGGAGGGATAGAGAAGGGGTGAATGGGAGGGAGGGAGAGAGAGTGGGAGAGAACAGAGAGAGAATATGAGGGAGGTAGGGAGGGTGAGGGATAGGGGAGAGGGGGAAGAGAAAGAGGGAGGTAGTCAGTTAGCAAGACAAAGAGACGAGTGGGAAGAAGAAAGGGAGGTGGAGAAAGAGAGGCAGTGGAGGGAGAGAGGAAGGAAGAGAAAGTGAAGGGATGAGAGGGAGGAGAGTGAGAGAGCGAAAGAGAGAGTGTGTGTGTCAGACAGACTGACAGATCGACAGGCATAGAGAGAGAGCGAGCGAGAGAGAGAGAGAGAGAGAGAGAGAGAGAGAGAGAGAGAGAGAGAGAGAGAGAGAGAGAGAGAGAGAGAGAGAGAGAAGCCACACAGAAATGCGCGCACGCACACACACGCACACGCACACACACACACACACATACACTCGCATGCACACACACACACACACACACACACACACACACACACACACACACACACCACATACATACACGCACAGATGCGCGCGCATGCGCGCGCATGCACGCACACACACACACACACACACACACACACACACACACACACACACACACACACACACACACTCGAACGCACGCAAGCACCACAAACCTAAACACATACACAGAAGGCAAACCGCAACGACATAGAAAAAATAAATTCAGTATAGTTGAACAAAGAGTCCGCAACGGAGGCACTATGTACGAATGTAAAAAACTGAACGCATGATTTTTTTCAACACGTATGCTCAAAGGTTACCTATACACATTATATATATATATATATATATATATATATATATATATATATATATATATATATATACATACATATATATATATATATATATATGTGTGTGTGTGTGTGTGTGTGTGTGTGTGTGTGTGTGTGTGTGTGTGTGTGTGTGTGTGTGTGTGTGTGTGTGTGTGTGTGTGTCTAACCTGATGAAGATTAGTTGAATACCGTTTGGTTCAACAGTTTCATATTCAGAGTAGTTATTACGAAGAAATATCAGATAAAGTTAAACTCTCATGCGTTTCGGACGATAATAGCCATGTTGAAGATGACAACGTACAAAAACAGGAGAAGAAGGAAACGAAGAGCAACAACAAATGCTAACACACTGGTGTATGGGAATGGGATCGTCATGTCACACGACACCATGTTCATCATTCTGATGGACCGCTGTGTGAACGCGGACAAGCCGGCCACGGTCAGCATCATAGCGTGTCTTGACACAGAACGTGCGTGTCGGACATTACCGCCCCTTGGTCATTTTCCACCCATCCCATCTGTCCCAGACACTGATCAGAGAAACAGGGGGACGGGGTAGGGGATGGTGGGGGGCGGAGGGAGAGGAAGATCAAGAGAGAAAGACGGAGGGAGAAAGAGAGATGGAGGGAGGGAGAGAGACTAGGGGGAGAGAGGGGAAAGGTGGGGGGAGAGGCAAGGGGGGGGGGGGGTGAAGGAGAGGAAGATCAAGACGGAGACAGTGAAAAAGAAAGAGAGGAAGGGACAAGAGGGAATGAGGAGGGAGGGGGAGGGGAGGGAGTGGAGAGAAGGATGAAGGGGGACAGAGAGAGACAGAGACAGAGAGAGAGAGAGAGAGAGAGAAAGAGACAGCCAGCCAGACAGACAGACAGATGGACAGACTGAGAGAAAGACAGACAGACAGACAGACTGATGGACGGACTGAGAGAGAGAAAGACAGACAGACACACAGATATATAGAGAAAGGTAGAGAGATAGAAGGAGACAGGGCATGGAAGAAACAGAGAAGAGTGGAGGCGATATGGTTGCCTCAGCAACAGCATGCGCTTCAATAAACATCTGCCCATTTCGTCTTGTGTGATAAACGATTCACAACGACATCGGCAAAAACATAAATGACATAAACAAACTCACTAAACGTGTTCGAAAGATGTTTTCTAATGTGTTGTCGCTGTAACGGATTCCGGGAAAGGAATGCACGAAGCTCATAGCGTGAGGGGCAGAATATGTGGCTGTCTGCGAAAGACTATCCGTTGTGGCCACGGAGAAGACTGTTTCTATGAATGTAGAAGAAATTGTGGCAGAAGGGGACAGAAGATGTATGGAAGCATGGAAGAGCATGAGAGCATGACTGTAGTGGACGCTAGAGAGGGGAAGACAGTGTGCCTGCACCTAATCTCCATAGTACCTATAGGGCGTGAAGGACTGTCTGTATGATCTTACGCAACTTCCCTATGATGAAGACCGAAACTCAAAAGATCCCGGGCGGCGAAGTATTCCCTATGCATTGTGCTGTAGTATGGGAGACATCTACAATGGCTAGTACCATGAGAGAACCTAAAGAAGGCATACCTTGAGAGTCGTCTTCAGTGGCTCTTTCATGAGTGAACCTATAGAGACCATATCGTGCAGACACAGAGGCTATATATACTATGAGATATCCATGGTGGCTGTGACATATGAGACATCATATGAGACATCTACATGGTGGCTATTCCGTGCGGAAACTACGGTGACTCGTAGGTAATTTATAGTACATATACTCTGACGAGCATCTACAATGGCTCTACTTTGAAGGATATCAACATGGCTACACTGTGAAAACACCTATTGCGGACATATATTAAAAGACATACATTCCTGTTATACTCTAACAAAATAATGTTTGCAGTGACTGTACGTTGAACAACTGTAGCGGTTATGCTCTACGGGATGTCGAACTTTGAGGGACATAAAGAAGACCAAAACGTGAAATTGACTGTCTGCCCGAAAACCAAAGCCAGGAGTAAATCAATAAAGGTTGCCAAAGTAAGAAAAGCATTAATGTGGCTCTGCAGAACATCAGACTTTATCACAACTTGAAAACAGAAAATCTATAGCGGCATTCACTTTATTCCAAATTTCAGTTTCTAACACTGAAAGAATTTTTTGAACAAGCTTTACAACTGTTACAATGCTATTCAGAGGATCACTTCCTGCTTCACCTTCACCCACTTAATTTGTATGGGCAGTACAAAACAAATTTAATGGTTGAACCCATCGTTCTATCTAACTTGACCTTTCTTGGGGAATTTAATAATTTGCGAACCAGATAAAGTTTATTTCGTATTTAAAGAATCCAGACGATTCAGATTTGTTCTAATAATAGTATAACTCACTGTTAATGTCCCTATTTCGATTATCCTGATCCAAGCAGGCAGTTGGCCTATTTCATTGTGTATCTAATATTTTTCCAAATTCGTATACAGAATCATACACATACAAATGCCCAAAATCAATAGAACACGCACATGGCAGACATACCCCTAACACACACACACACACACACACACACACACACACACACACACGCACGCACGCACGCGCGCGCGCGCGCGCGCGCGCGCGCATCACAATATCTACTACATCTATGTTACTCACGGTCTCCTCCATAATTAGTCGGCAAGCGCGAGAATCTCTGTCCTCCCCCCCCCCCCCCCCCCCCCCCCCCCCCCCCCCCCCCCACCCCCCCTCCTCCCCCTCCCCCCACTTCTGAAAGATGCGGAAGCACCAGCGCTGCCCCTCTAGCCAGCTGTGAATATCGATCAGAGGGAAACACCCCAAGAACCATAATTCAGCCATGACAAAAAAGTACTGTTTGATGGATCCCTGCATTTGCATCTTATTCAACTTGTTCTCACAATAATTGAGTCAGGAAGGGTGCCGCAATGAAAAGCCCCATCCAACGGAACTGCCAGTGCCAATTTCACGTCGATTTCAAAGGAGCTTCAAGCCCTATTTGCGCCTTCTCCGACTTGCTCAGGTTTTATTGTAATGTCATTTCCTTCCTTCATGGACGAATGGCAATGATCATTCGTTTTAGCATTAAACTAGCCTTTACGATGAACATGCGACAGGGGAAAATCCCTTTTCTATGTACTTCTGTAAGGGACATTAGCCATTAAGCCCTCGTACTATATAAATAATGACGAAAATGTATTTGAAGCAACATTCAGAGATTCTTATGGTACATCCCACACCTCAAAGCACAGAATTGCTTGGGTGGTGCGTATCGAACTCCTCATTTCAGAAAATATTAATAATCTGAGACAACTCATTTACATGCTGAATTGCAACGTCTGTGAAAAGTATTAGCTACTGTTTACATTCTTCCTTAAAAATCTACATAGATCGTTTACAATACAGTGTTCATCAAGGCGTTTGACTTACCACGACTTTCTTGGGGAATTCAATTACTTCTAATTAAATAATGTACATTTCGTATTTTTTGAATCCGCTTTATTCAGAGCAATCCTAAATATGATCTGTTTCACTGTAAAACAATTTTTGTAAATCCTGCTATCCTGATCGAAACAGTCAACTAATTTGTTCTATCCGCCAATCACTATTTGCTATACAAATATAAAGTATCATGTACAAATATGCGCCTACAATCAAATGCGCGCGCGCGCGCACACACACACACACGTCTCTCTCTCTCTCTCTCTCTCTCTTCTCTCTCTCTCTCTCTCTCTCTCTCTCTCTCTCCCTCCCTCCCTCATTCCCTCCCTCCCTCCCTAGGATGAATGCGTGAAATAACAAACTTCAAGTTTTTGATCGCTTTTCAACTCCTTCGGGAAACACTTGGTAACGTACTAATTTTTGTAAGTTCATGTCTGAATGGTTCCCCTCCCTCCTCCCTCTCTCTCTCTCTCTCTCTCTCTCTCTCTCTCTCTCTCTCTCTCTCTCTCTCTCTCTCTCTCTCTCTACACACACACACACACACAACATATATATATATAGAGAGAGAGAGAGAGAGAGAGAGAGAGAGAGAGAGAGAGAGAGCTCATGATCTACTCGTGTTGCCAATGCGTACAACTCTCCTCCCTCGCCCACATCTACCACTCCCCTCTCACATCCCACCCCCACTCACCATCCCATACCATCCCCAAGTTCCATGAACAAGAGTGAATAAAGCGGAGGCACAAAGGTGTGTCCGATCTCCAGCTCAGCTATGAATACTGATCAGAGGGGAAACATCCACGAAATATAATTACCCACTGACGAAAAAAAAATGTTTGATGGATCCATACATCTGCATCTTTTTCAACTTGTTCTCTCTGTTACTAAGTCGGGAAGGATGCCACACAATGAAAAGCCCTGTCCAACAAAAACTGCCAGTGCAATTTTTAACCTCGATTTCAAACGAGCTTCAAGCCACATTAGTGCCTTCTCCGACTTGCCGGCTGTTTACTAATATCTGATTTGTTTCTTGTAGGACGCACAACAACGATCATCAATTTAGGATTATACTAGCGCACATGACATTCACGCAGCTGGGATAGATGCCTTTCTATACATCTGTAACAGACATTAAGCAGATAGCACTCTTACTAAAGAAATAAAAATGCAAATGTATCCGATACAGTGTACGATGATCCTGATGTCCAAACCCCATCCCAAACGACAGAAATATCATAGCTGGTGCGGGTCAGACACAGATTTCACGGACTATCACGTGCCTTGGACGATTAACGTGTTGAATTTTAATGTCTGTAAAAGACATCAGCGACTGTTCGTATTTATTCATCATCACCATTCATCAATGAATATACAATATTCATTGCTGTGTCCTCATGCCATCATCCTTTAGAAAGAAAAAAAAAATAAAATCATGCGTACAGTTATGTTCAAAAAAAGGATTTCAGAGAATGTCACGCATGGAGATTACTTTGTCAATGAAGCTGATACACCATGAAATATAAACTGACAAAGAGACGAACAAACAGAATCAGTGACTTAAAAAAAAATTGAAACGATTCTGCTGGATTGCAGTCTGCTCTTGCAGGTGGTTCACCATCTAACATTAACAACTGAGCGCAGCAGTCAGTGCCCGTATGTGTCAATAAAAGTGTGTAAATTGCCCACTATACCAAATCACTGACTATTTTCATTCATTATCTTTGATAAAGATTGGCCTGTCATTTAACGATATATCCTAATACCTTGAAACGAACAGAACACGCTGGCAGTCGTAACAGGAAAATGAACCTCGTCAGACTGAAAAGTTCTGGTCTTGAATGGTCCTGACATAGAGCCAGTAAGACAGGCACGTTTGTGACACCACCATAAATGTTGCAATGCATACGTTTGAATGTTTTACACATCAACCATTCTAGCAAACATCTTTTGTTGTTTTCATGCAAGACACGATTAATGCGCGTCTCAGCTTCTTCATAACCTTTTGTAGGAATATCTGAAGCACTCCTGATGACCCACACGCTGCTTTCTGTAAGCTGATGAAGAGCACACCAGTCTGTTAAACTTGCCAGTACCAAGAATAACAGCTGTCACATCAAATTAAACATTCAAATCTGCGTAACGATCTTCCTTCTCAGGAATACAGCTCTCATGCCGAGAACCACCAAGAAGAGCCCAGGAAGTGCACTCACTTTCAAAGTATTACGTAACGTACATTACATGGCCCTTCTTCGGTTGTACTTAAAACTGGAAACCACTAAATGCCAGCGTCACATCATTTCAATAGGAGAACTGGATCACGATTATGAAAAATGTCGTCCACAATCCGTATCTGTATGAATTAAATCACAAAATGCCTGATACCAAACTACTTGAGGCAGAGAGCTGGATTTAGGATTATGAAGAATGTTGTCCACATTCGAGAATATTCAACTGTAATCTTTCTCATGTCAGTTTCATTGCTGTAAAACTCGCTGATCAAAAAGGAAACAAAAAAAAGCAGAAAATCCTGTCATGTACAAATAACATCAAAGGTATTTAATGGAAGCCTTCTACAGATGTAAAATTTGAACAAGAAAAATCGATAAAGCTAAAATCCAAAAAGCGTACTGTTAACTCTTACCGACATACCTAATTAACGCAATTAACATCCTCTCCAAACTTTCTATTTTCTTCATCTTCTTTTAACTCACAAAATGCTGCAGACAGGTTTAAGAATTGTTTACTTCAATTTTGCCCTCTCCTGAATTAAAGACTGGTTTCTCAAACAGTTACATTTCTTTTCCTGCAGGTTGAATGTCTCTTGTGTGGTGTGGTGTGGTGTGGTGTGGTGTGGTGGTGTGGTGTGGTGTGGTGTGGTGCAGTGCGGTGCGGTGTGGTGCGGTGCGGTGCGGTGTGGTGTGGTGCGGTGCGGTGTGGTGTGGTGTGGTGTGGTGCGGTGCGGTACGGTGTGGTGTGGTGTGGTGTGGTGTGATGTGGTGTGGTGCGGTGTGGTGTGGTGTGGTGCGGTGCGGTGTGGTGTGATGTGGTGCGGTGTGATGTGGTGTGGTGCGGTGTGGTGTGGTGCGGTGTGATGTGGTGTGGTGCGGTGTGGTGCGGTGTGATGTGGTGTGGCGTGGTACGGTGTGGTGTGGTGTGGTGTGGTGTGATGTGGTGTGGTGCGGTGTGGTGTGATGCAGTGTGAAGTGGTGTGGTGTGGTGCGGTGTGGTGTGGTGTGGTGCGGTGTGGTGTGGTGTGGTGTGGTGCGGTGTGATGTGGTGTGGTGCGGTGTGACGTGGTGTGGTGCGGTGCGGTGTGGTGTGGTGTGGTGCGGTGTGATGTGGTGTGGTGTGGTGCGGTGTGGTGTGGTGCGGTGTGAAGTGGTGTGGTGTGGTGCGGTGCGGTGCGGTGTGGTGTGGTGTGGTGTGGTGTGGCGTGGTGCGGTGTGATGTGGTGTGGTGCGGTGTGGTGTGGTGCGGTGTGATGTGGTGTGGTGTGGTGTGATGTGGTGTGGTGTGGTGCGGTGCGGTGTGATGTGGTGTGGTGTGGTGTGGTATGATGTGGTGTGGTGCGGTGTGGTGTGGTGTGGTGTGATGCGGTGTGATGTGGTGTGGTGCGGTGTGGTGCGGTGTGGTGCGGTGTGGTGTGGTGTGGTGTGGTGTGATGTGGCATGGTGCGGTGTGATGTGGTGTGGTTTGGTGTGATGTGGTGTGGTGCGGTGTGGTGTGATGTGATGTGGTGTGGTGTGTGTGGTGTGGTGTGGTGTGGTGTGGTGCGGTGTGGTGCGGTGTGTGTGGTGCGGTGTTGGTGTTGGTGTGTTTGTGTGTGTGGGGTGTGCGGTGTGATGTGGTGTGGTGGTGGTATATGTGGTGTGGTCGGTGGTGGGTGTGGTGTATGCGTGTGTGTGTGTGGTGCGGTTGGTGCGGTGTGGTGCGGTGTGGTGGTGTGTGTGGTGCGTGGTGCGGTATGTGGTGTGTCGGTGTGTGGGTGTGGTGCGGTGTGGTATGGGTGGTGCGGTGTGGTGTGGTGTGGTGTGGTGCGGTGGCGGTGGTGCGGTGTGGTGGTGTGTTCGGTGTGGTGTGGTGGGTGTGTGTGTGGTGTGTGTGGTGTGGTTGCGGTGTGGTGTGGTGTGGGTGGTGGGTGCTGGTGGGTGCGGTGCGGTGCGGTGCGGTGGGTGTTGGGGTGGTGCGGTGTGGTGCGTGTGTGGTGTGGTGTGGTGTGGTGCGGTGTGGTGTGTGTGGTGTGGTGTGGTGTGGTGGTGCGGTGCGGTGTGTGTGCACACAAGTGTACGGATGAGACAGCGGGGCAGGGGAGGAGAAGGGGGGTAGGTATTAAGAGGTAAATGGAGGAGAGTCATACATGGGAAAAATTGGACATTGGTGGGGAGGGGAATTGGGAGGGAGGACGCGACTGAGGGAGAGTCACAGAAAGATGTGTGGGGAGACAGAGAGAAAAGGGGGGAGGGAGAGAGGAGGGAGGGAAGGGGGAGGAGGGAAGAGTGAAGAGAGAGAGAGAAGAGAGAGAGAGAGAGAGAGAGAGAGAGAGAGAGAGAGAGAGAGAGAGAGAGAGAGAAGTATGTCAACTGCACCAAACTCTTCAATAAACATCTGTCATGTAAGAACAGATTCACAATGACATCAGTCAAAGAGCAATGACTGGAAACAAACAAACAAAGAAACAAAAAAAACACAAACAAACAGAGCTATCTGATAGTTTCGTGAATTTTAACATGTTCTTACTTGTTCTCGCTAAAACTGATTCCGGATAACAGAAAGCGCGAAGCTCTCAGCGTGAGGAAGTAAAACTTGTGACGGTCTGCGAA
>CM031603.1:35888133-35890633 GCA_018398815.1 Conus ventricosus
ACATGTCCTTCGACTTACCTCAGCCTTTCTTGGGGAATTTCACAATTCTGATTCAGATTTCGTATTTCGAGGATTCCACCCGTTTATTTATTCTACTGCCGACATGATTAGATATAAAACAACATTCACAACTTCAGCTATTCCCATCGTAGCAAGAGACTGGACAGTTTTATTAGACATGCACTCTTTGATACACAATATATACATATACTGCTCTAAAGGCGGGTGAAGACAGTGCTTCTCTGGGTCCTCCCCAGCACCTTCGGGTTTTTCTTTTCTTCTACATAATCACATACCTACCTATCTACACACAAATCAACAAACAGAAACACGTTTATCATGTGCGTGAACACACACACACGCGCGCGCACGCACACACACACACACACACACACACACACACACACACACACACACACACACACACACACACACACCCACACACACACACAAAGCAAATACATATACATGACATATGCGTGAAATACCCGATTTCCAGTTTTTAGAAGCATTTTTCCTCTTCTCTAAAGGAAGCATTTAAGAATGTACCAATTTTTGTATAATCAGGTCTGAATGAATACTCTCTCTCTCTCTCTCTCTCTCTCTCTCTCTCTCTCTCTCTCTCTCTCTCTCTCTCTCCTCTCTCACACACACACACACACACACACACACACACACACACACACACACACACACACGTGCGCGCTCGCACTCACGCAAGCATGCACGCACACACAAATCCATATATGTTGCTTACGATCTCTTCCTCGATTACTCAGTATGTACAATGTTCCCTATCCCCATCCCCTCTCACCCCCCAATCCTCTGCCACTTCCTATCCACATCGCCTCTCATCGCCCAATCCTCTGCCACTTCCTATCCACATCGCCTCTCATCGCCCAATCCTCTGCCACTTCCTATCCACATCGCCTCTCATCGCCCAATCCTCTGCCACTTCCTATCCACATCGCCTCTCATCGCCCAATCCTCTGCCACTTCCTATCCACATCGCCTCTCATCGCCCAATCCTCTGCCACTTCCCATTCGCACTCCCCGGCCCCCTGCCGCCCCAACTCTCGTCAAAAAGCGTGAACGAGGAAGAGACACAATGCGGCAGCCCACTGACCACCTCACTCGTGAATATTGATCAGATGGGAAACATCCAAGAAGCATAATTACCCACTGAGAGAAAAAAATCTGTTTGGTGGATCCCTGTATTTGCATCGTTTTCAACTTGTTCTCTCAATAATCGAGTCAGGAAGGGAGCCACACTGAAACGCCCCATCCAACGAACTGCCAGTGCCAATTTCACGTCGATTTCAAAGGAGCTTCAAGCCCTGTTTGTGCCTTCTCCGACTTGCTCGCTCTTTATTGATGTGTGATTTTTTTCCCTAAATGGTCTTCAGTTTAGGATTATACTAGTCCACAAAATGAAGACGCAACTGGGAATACTCCCTTTTCTATGTACGTCTTAAATGACATCACCATATAGCATTCTGAATAAATGAATAAGGATGGAAATTTGTTCGAAGCAGCGTTTAAAGATTCTAATGCACAAAAAACACGAGTAGAGAGCTGGCGTTGGTAAGACACGTTTCATGAAACATCATGAATTAAGGACGATTTATTCACTATGATATTGTAACGTCTGTGAAAGACATTCAATCTGTGCGCTCTTAAGAATTGATGACGACATAATATTCATTACAAGGTGCTCACATCCTGGTGCTTAAAAAAACATACAGGTTCATGTTTACAATCTGACTTGAGCAGAATATCAGCGAAGACCGTAAATATCACATGACTTTGTCAATCAAGCTGATATGTTATAAAACATAAACTGACAGTACTGCAAAACATGACCCTAACCACTCTTACGCCTCACAGAGTTTCCTACGGCAGAGGAGTGCTGTGGCTATTTGACAGTGACCACTAACTGCATCCATCGGCTCGTACATGTAACAGTAAGATTGTGCAAATCGGTCATTTTATCAACGACTGATCAGTTTCCATAAATTCGTATAATAGACTTCGTAAAATGATTTATCTCCTTGAATTGACTGGGAACCGTTACAGGAAATGACTTCCCTACTATGAAAGATTCTGGGCTTCACTGGTTACTGATGTAGAACATGACACCGTGTGTGACACCACTACAGTGTACAGAAGCTTGAAATGCACCACACTGCAGCCATTCGAACAAGCATCTTTTGTTAATTTTCACACAGCAAAGATTAATTCTTTTTCTTTTTTTCATAACCTTAAGAAGAAGTTATTCATGTACCCCTGATGGCTCCAACACAATGCCTCTCCATCGGTTGCAGTTCTCTGTGTCCCTCAGAAAGCCGCTGAAGGACAGAACCGTCCACTGCCTGATGTGGTCATCTCACCTCCCCTGATGCCTGTGTTGTCTCTGTCCGTCTGGCACCGCGCTTCCCTATGCCGCGCAAGGTGTTCTCGGAGCAGTCCAGCTCCAAGAACAATGACAGTCTTCTCACAT
>CM031603.1:35898133-35910633 GCA_018398815.1 Conus ventricosus
AGAGAGAGAGAGAGAGGAGGAGAGAGAGAGAGAGAGAGAGAGAGAGAGGAGAAGAGAGAGAGAAGGGGGGGGGGGACGGAGAGACAGAGTAGCGACAGAGAGACAGATTGACAGACAGAAAGGGAGGCAGGCAGGCAGACAGACAGACAGAGAGATTTGGAGATGAAATTACATTATGAATAGCAATGCAACAGGCAGATAAACATACAGATCCTGCAATTTGAGAATGTGAGTAAAACGGGAAAGGTTCTTGTAGGTGAGGGAAGGAGGGAAAGTGCACGGGGGAGGGGGGGGGGGGGTACGGGTGTAAGGAAGAAAACTGAATGAACCCCTCCATGAGAGAGAGAGAGAGAGAGAGAGAGAGAGAGAGAGAGAGAGATAAAGCAAGACAGAGAGATAGAGAGAGACAGAAACAGAAAAACAGATAGACAGATAAAGAAATGGTGACAGGCCGGAAAAGAGAGACAAAGACACAGAGAGAGGTAGAGAGCCTGAGAGAAACAGAGGAGATGGAGAAGAGGGGCACAGAATGACAGAGTAAGAGAGAGAGAGAGAGAGAGAGAGAGAGAGAGAGAGAGAGAGAGAGAGAGAGAGAGAGAGAGGAGGAGGAGAGAGAGAGACGAGGAGGGAAGTGAAACAGTGTGAGAGAGATAGAGGGAAGGAAGAGGGGGGAGGGATGGAGGGTGAGGAAGGGAGCGCACGCGCGCGCGCGAGACAGAGACACAGATACATAGACAGAGAGAGAGAGAGAGACAGACAGACAGAGAGAGGGTATGGGAAGGTAATAGGTTACAGGGGGGAGGGGGTGAAGGAAGAAACGAAGAAACGAATCCTTTATAAAGAGCGAAAATGATACACACAAACACAGGCTTGTTTACACTTTGCCACAAATCAAGACGAAAAATGCAACCAAAAAAGCCATACGAAAGTAATTAAATGAACAGACTAAATAAATACAGCATCAGTAATTCACATCATAATCACAATCCAACATTTAGACCAAAAAAATAACAAAGCAACAAAAGATATTGCAATTTGAGAACGTAAGCTATCGGGGGAAAGGGATCAGAAAGCCTTGGGATGGGCGAGGGAAGGAGAGCAGGGGTGAGGAGGGGTGTAGGGGAGAGACAGACAGACACAGACACACACACACACACACACACACACACACACACACACACACACACACACACACACACATACACACACACACACACACACCACACACACACAGAGTTAGGGAACGAACTTTTTTTTCTAATTTAAAAAAACAAAAACAGAATGAGCACATGGTGGGAGAGTTTCAGGTTGCTTTTTTCAATCATCATGGGACACTTGTCCTCTGCAGCTTAAAGTGAGGGGACAAAAAGCAAAGGCATGAAATAAGTAGAGTCAGTACCTCAGACTTCTCGTGTAACTTTCACCAAGTTGCAATTTTCACCTTGTAGATACTGTGTATTGATTGTCACATCAAAATGTGTACTTGAGTGCATGCATGCATGCGTGCGTGTGTGTTTGTCTACGTGTGCATATGCATACTTTTATGACACAGGTGTGTGTGTGTGTGTGTGTGTGTGTGTGTGTGTGTGTGTGTGTGTGTGTGTCTGTCTGTGTGCGTGCGTGCGCGCGTGCGTGCGTGCGTGCGTGCGTGCGTGCGTGCGTGCGTGTGTGTGTGTGTGTGTGTGTGTGTGTGTGTGTGTGTGTGTGTGTGTGTGTGTGTGTGTGTGTGTCAGTACAACCATGGGTTAATCTGACAATATCGGAAATGAAATGAGGTAGGGAACAGTAAACGATAAACAGTAAACAAGTGGGGTATGTTTTGCTCCCATAAGGAAACCTAACACAGAGTAACTTTTATTCAAGACTGGCACAGCCTTTTTAAACTTGAATAAAGTCAGACAAATACATAGACGAACAATCTAATAGTGGGGGAAAAACAAGCGCAGGCCAACAACTGAACTGTCTGGCAAAGATTTGGACTTGAGGGAAGGGGAGAGGGGAGTTTGAAGATGGAGAAACTGGGAAAATTGCAGCTAGTGAAGAGTTTTCATATCTGTAACTTTTTTTTTTTTTAAATTTCATTTTCCCCCACTATTAGATTGTTCGTCTATGTATTTGTCTGACTTTATTCAAGTTTAAAAGGCTGTGCCAGTCTTGAATAAAAGTTACTCTGTGTTAGGTTTCCTTATGGGAGCAAAACATACCCCACTTGTTTACTGTTTATCGTTTACTGTTCCCTACCTCATTTCATTTCCGATTCTGCTTTGATTAAATTGAGGTTATTTGTATTTGTTTCTGTCCGTCTGTGTGTTTGTCTTTTGATCTCCCTTGCATCTTTGGGTGGATCCTCAGGCGTAGGCTCAAAGACTGTCCCCTACATTTTATTTATTTGCATAATGTCTTTAGTTTTACAGCAACTTTTTTTCCTCCCCACACTTTCGTTTGGTTGCATTTACTACTCTTCGCTGGCTGCTCTGGGGGTGCTATTGGATTCTTTTTTGCACCCATGGTGGTGAGAACACCACAGTATTATGGGCTGTGGTGTGTCTCTATTTGACGCCGGGAGCGCAGACACAACCAGCCGTGTCTCCCTGATGAGTCCCGATCCAGCGGGCGAAAGGCCTCGGAGCAGGCAATACAAATATATCTGCCTTCAAAAAGGATTGCGATGGTTCCCTTATGCAGCTAGTGAAGAGTTTTCATAGCTGTAACTTTTTTTTTTTTCTTTTTTTTAATTTCATTTTCCCAATTTCTCCATCTTCAAACTCCCCTCTCCCCTTCCCTCAAGTCCAAATCTTTGCCAGACAGTTCAGTTATTAGCCTGCGCTTGTTTTTCCCCCACTATTCGTCTATGTATTTGTCTGACTTTATTCAAGTTTAAAAGGCTGTGTCAGTCTTGAATAAAAGTTACTCTGTGTTAGGTTTCCTTATGGGAGCAAAACATACCCCACTTGTTTACTGTTAATCTGACAATAAATTGGTTTCAGTCAGTCAGTGTGTGCGTGTGCACGTGTGTGTGACTACGTGTGTTTGCTAGGGCAGGGGTATATGAAAACCGCTTATACGTGAAGAACTATTTATTGTCATCATGTTTTAAGACTACGATGTCTGGTTACTCAAGAGAACTTGGTCAGGCTCTCCGACTAGTTTGTTATTCTTCCAGTTTCTGCTTCGGTGGCCTTTTGTTGCCGATTTCACGGTACAATAGAAGCAGCATGTATGGTACCTACATTTGCAGTAATGCAAAGGGATGCTACTCTATTCTTCCTCAAGTCTTCACGATTGTCGCTTGTTTTTATTGTAAATCGACTGACAGCTGATCATTCACATCTCGGAATGAACTATGGTGGCATGGACAGGCACTGTTTGTCGACTTTTCTGTTCCACGCCTATGAATGAATGGATGAGAGAGAAGGACCTATTCTCACCTCGGCAATGCAACAATAGGCGCGTGGCAACTTGACGCACGAGTGACGTGCCATTTCAAAATTTCACATAAAACATCGCGGGCGAGCTGGCAGTTTGAAGTACTGTAGTGGTTTGTTTTTTTTCTGCATCAAACTCACAGCAAAAAAATAACATGAAAACATTATAACAAAGAGTACATGAACAAAGATCATACAGCAAGTGTCAGATAGAAGAAGATAAAGGAGAAGGAGGACGAGAAAGAGGAGTTGAACAGGAAGAAGAAGAAGAAGAAGAAGAAGAAGAAGGAGAAGAAAACGCGAAAGGTCAACAGCGATTGCAGACATGTAAATCCCCGGTCTGGTCTCCAGTGCACGTGCAGCAAGTCCTGACTGTCACAGATGACCAATTACCCAGATCATCCGATCAGTGATAGAAAACGGCCTGGAAAGGTCCATGTGTCAGACACCGATCAATGTAATCAACTCTCGTCGGAAAGGGCACGAGACTGGCTTTATCAAAATGACCTTTTTTTATATTCATTTCAAATCTCTAAAAAAAAAAAAAAAAAAAAAAAAAGGTTAGATTAAGACAGACACAGAGAGAGAGAGAGAGAGAGAGAGAGAGAGAGGGGGGGGGGGGGACGAGAGAGAGAGAGAGAGAGGAGCGGGAGTACGTGACACAGAGAGAGAAAGAGAGAGAGGGGGTGGTGGTGGTGAAAAATACTGGTGGGTGTGAGAGATGGGGTCCGGTACAGCATATAAGAGAGGAGAGATGGCAATAAATGAGTAGCGAGAACCGATGGGTAGACACAGAGTTGAGCAATTGAATCTAATACATCTCTTCTCTCTCTCTCTCTCTCTCTCTCTCTCTCTCTCTCTCATATTTATATATATATATATATATATATATATATATATATATATATAGCATGCATTCGCTCGCGCACACGCACACACACACACACACACACACACACACACACACACACGTGCACACGAACGCGCGCGCGCGTACATACACACACACACACACACGCGCGCGCGCGCGCATACACACTTTTCATACAAGACGTAAAAACAAAGTAACAGGAAGAGTGGGGGGCGGAAAGAGAAGAAACATACATGGAAGCAGGAAACAAAAGCACGGTTAAGAAGGAAAAGAACAGAAAAGATGGAATCTCGAAAATAAACGAAAGACGGGAAACCACTGGAAAAAAAAGAATAGAAAGCGAATAATAAAAAAATAAACGAAAGTCATGCGAATTAGAAGCTAATGGAGAAAGCACAAGAAAAAGCACACTGGATACTGAACGGGGAAAAGCGGAAACGACGGAGAAATGAAAGAAAGGAGAAAGTAAAAGGAGCAATATCAGATCAATCTACTGAATGTATCCCATCGCAGACTTCCGTAAGTAAATATGCGCAAGGCGACAACTCGAAATTTAACAATTAGACTTGCAGAAAGTTCACGTAGTGCCTAGAGATAAAACCAATCCAAATACACAAGATGGCTTATAACATATCGCTCGTTTTCAGTTCAAAATCCAGATAGAATTATGCCCAATCGTTCTGCTGTCTCTCCTTTTTATTTGACAGTCAAAAAACCCTCTGACCGACTTCTGACGCTTCCTCCATTTATCCTTCAGGTCAACTCAACCGTCTTGTCCGAGAACTGAACGGGGTAAAAAAAACACTCCAACATTCTCTTTTGAACAAAATCTCAGACTAAATCTTCACCGCTTTCATAGGTTTTTAAGCAAATCTTAAATAAATGTTAGCGAACCGCCCAGAGAACGTGGACAAACGAGTCACAAGACAAAACACAACGCGTTTCGACCTCTTAGGTCTTCGTCAGGTGATATATAAACGTTTATATAAACGTTTTATTCGTTTATATATCACCTGACGAAGACCTAAGAGGTCGAAACGCGTTGTGTTTTGTCTTGTGACTCGTTTGTCCACGTTCTCTGGGCGGTTCGCTAACATTTATTTAAGATTTGTTTAGATT
This sequence comes from Conus ventricosus, assembly GCA_018398815.1. Taxonomy (NCBI): domain Eukaryota; kingdom Metazoa; phylum Mollusca; class Gastropoda; order Neogastropoda; family Conidae; genus Conus; species Conus ventricosus. The sequence continues at coordinate 35,903,549 of CM031603.1, forward strand.
TCCGCCTGCAGTCGTCTCGCTTTGCAACTAGGTTTTTAAGGTGAAGCACGAGCTCCATCTTCACACTCCTGATCAGTTCCAAGCTTTGTATTTTCAGAAATGTACCCATCTACAAGAGGAGATACCAAAAGATACAGACATACTTTCGAGAGTAGCTTCTATCGTTAAGTTTCCTTGGAACTATCTAGGACAAAGACACGAAATAAAGGAACAAGAACGAGGCTGAAAAAAGGACAGGCGAACTCACGCTGAGGTCACAATTAGAAAACCCAGCAGCGCTACTAAAAAACAGGGGGGAGGTGAGCTGCTCCCCTGCCGCTCTGTAGTTCATTCAACACACAAGCCGCTTCACTGACCTGTTACTGATGACTCCAGAAGTAAGATCAACCGGAAACCAAATTGAATAAATCATTAAACTTCGCACTGCTTCCAATTACACCCACCCTGGAAAAAGAATCGGGGCAGAATGTGCAAATCGACGTTGTGACAACAGACCGATCACCTACTGATGAAGACGCACTGTATGTGTTTTTAAGCCATTTTGATTTCTTTAGCTTGCTTTTTTTTCAGTTTTCTCACAGATCCATTCATCAGAAAGATGACGTGATAAATCACAGGCCACATTGAGAGAGAGAGTGACAGGTAAATGGATGACTGGCAGACGGATGTCCAGTGGACCAACAGACCGACAGACAGGCAGACATATTGACAGACAGACAGACAAACAGAGAAAGACTGATTGACTGACAGACCGATAAGCAGAGACGGATATGTATACAGATAGACAGATAGACAGACAGATAGACAGACAGACAGATAGATAGACAGAGGGACAGATTCCTTGACTGCTTTATTGATCGGTTAGTTGACAGATCGATAAACAGAGATAGATAATCAGACTGAGAGATCTTTAGATAATTAGATAGATAGACAGATACGTAGGCAGGCGGACAAATAAATATAAACAGATTGATAAACAGATGGATGAAGGGTTGCACGGATGGAGAAAGAGAGGGGGCAAGACACAGACAGACTGACAGACAGAGACACAGAGAGAGAGAGAGAGAGAGAGAGAAGAGAGAGAGAGAGAGAGAGAGGAGGGGGGGAGGGAGGGAGAGGGGAAGAGACAGAAATAGATAAATATAGATGATTAGGTGAGTGGTGGACTAACGTACAGACATGTAGGCAGATTTCTCTCTCTCTCTCTCTCTCTCTCTCTCTCTCTCTCTCTCTCTCTTCTCTCTCTCTCTCTCTCTCTCCCTCTCTCACTCTCTCTCTCTCTCCCTCCCTCTCTCTTCTCTCCCTCTCTCTCTCCCTCTCTCTCACCCTCTCTCTATTTATCTATCTCTCTGTCTCTCTGTCTATATGTCTGTCTATTGAGCTATATAGACAGATTGATAGATTGATAGATAGATGTGTGTGCATGCGTGTGTATGTATCATGTGCCACACACCGCATTTGCATACACTCAATCACAAACACAGCATGTTTACTCCATACGTGCGCATCTACTTCATTCATCCGAAGGAGAGATTGGGGAAACAACAATTCGCTTTTTTGTGCTCCTTTTACCACAACAAAGAAGTTCACAACACATTAGACAAACACGGAACAGTTTTTTTTTAATCTAAATTTCACGATCAACTATTATTCAAACCCTCTTTTCTTCTTTCTTTTCGAAAAGCAGCATACCGGTATTATCTATCTCGTTTTTTTTTTAAAAACTAAACACTTGCATTGAAAAAGTTTCTCTTGTAAAAAATTCCCCAGTGGCAATCAGTTTCCAGGAGGCTGGTGGTAGGATCCAATGGTTGGACGCTGAGGTTTTCTGGAACTAGTCTTCCTTTTCTCTTTATGTATTTATTACTCCCCAGCTGCCAACTTACCCACAGGGAAGCAATACTGACCAAACAGAATCCCTAGCAGACTTCTGTCTGCGCTACATCGACATCGACCACTCTCTGGTCGTACAAAAAACAACAACTAGGTTTTCTTTTTCAACCCCCTAAGCTTGAAAAACAACTACCAGCTTGACCCCAGCCTCGCGCTCTGTCCACCTGTCTGGCAACTCCTGGTCTGCCATACATATTGGGCACACCCCCGTCCTACAAAACAGTGAGGTTCTCTTACTAATTACGTGCCTCAGCGTCCAATCAGCGACAGGAAAAGGCTAGGGATTCAAACACTGTTTACAAACGGTCTAATATTTTTGCTGAAAGTTCTAAATCTCGCTATTGTCGTACGAGTGTGGATGCGTTGTGCTGCCGTTATGCCGCTTCAAAGGAGAAGAAAAATCACGCTTTTTAAAATCGGCCCTGAATTTCACGCCCAGCATCTCCCGTCATGATATAGGCTGTACACCTGAATCAAAGTGAGCTTACGTCTAGTCACACTGACCACGATACAAATGTGACGCAACTGTTGATTTATAACAGCCGATCAATATGGGCGTCTGCAGGCGTTCAAAGAAAGCTAGGAAGGAAGAAACAGTAAATCTGTCTGAAAGAGAAAGCAAGCAAGCAAGAAAGAAACGATACCAAATGCAATTTCACCGTTTCTCTCAATTTCATTTATGATCTCTCTCTCGTGTCTCTCTCTCTCTCTCTCTCTCTCTCTCTCTCTCTCTCTCTCTCTCTCTCTCTCTCTCTCTCTCTCTTCCCCCCTCTCTCTCTCTCCCTCTCTCTCTCTCCTTCCCTCCCTCTCCTACCCCCTCTCGGCTCCAACTTCTTCCTTGCTACTTCGAATATAATCTCTACAATGAAATTTCAATAGAAGAGATTTACTTTTTACCTTAGTATATACATTCAGTTTGACATGCACACGCACGCACGCAAACACCCGCACGCACGCGCATGCACACACCACACACACACACACACACACACACACACACACACACACACACACACACACATACACACACACCACACCACACCACACCACACACACCACACCACACCACACCAATCACACACTCACACACACACACACACACACACACACACACACACACACACACACACACACACACACACACACACCGTTTTGCAAGTTCAACCGTGCGCTAGTTCTTTCCATGTTTATTTTGTGACAAAAGCACGCAGGAGTAACATTTACGACACCACACGATTTCCACGATCTATTTCCAGCACAACTGTCAATGTTGTCTTCTTTTGATAGACAGGCCGTTCTATCGCCATATTTTCGGACGTCATACTTTACAGGAAATCCATATCCCTTGCCTGCCCTGTGAGGCACAGCGGTTCCAAAAGGATAGAAAAAAAAATCCCATTATTGTCACTGAATCCATTCCACATTTACTTGTCAGTTTTGTTTGAATTGAGACATGACCTTCCCGCAGCGCTAAGGACGTCGTAATTATATTTACAACCTACCCAACTCAATTTTGTCGGATAAATGGCGTCATAGTTGAAAACTGGGTTTGATATTTCCTCACAGAGAAAATAATTATGTCTCTAAACAGGGAAACACATCGGCAGACTCCAAACCTTGGCTCTATGCATGGGAAAAGGTAGACCTATAAATAGGAAAGTGTATCTCAAAAGGGAAAAAGCGTACGAGCAAAAGAGGGAGATGAACTGGGAAATATTCCTATAAAGAAGGGTTGTTGAAGTTTAAGGCTCAAGTCCTACAGGCCAATGACCTTAGGGGCAGTGAACTACAAGAGGTTCAATGTGTCTGTGGTAGGGCATGATGCAGTGAACTACAAGAGGTCAATGTGTCTTGTGTAGGGCATGATGCAGTGAACTACAAGAGGTTCAATGTGTCTGTGGTAGGGCATGATGCAGTGAACTACAAGAGGTTCAATGTGTCTGTGGTAGGGCATGATGCAGTGAACTACAAGAGGTTCAATGTGTCTGTGGTAGGGCATGATGCAGTGAACTACAAGAGGTTCAATGTGTCTGTGGTAGGGCATGGATGAAACAAGAGGTTCAATGTGTCTGTGGTAGGGCATGATGCAGTGAACTACAAGAGGTTCAATGTGTCTGTGGTAGGGCATGATGAAACAAGAGGTTCAATGTGTCTGTGGTAGGGCATGATGCAGTGAACTACAAGAGGTTCAATGTGTCTGTGGTAGGGCATGATGAAACAAGAGGTTCAATGTGTCTGTGGTAGGGCATGATGCAGTGAACTACAAGAGGTTCAATGTGTCTGTGGTAGGGCATGATGAAACAAGAGGTTCAATGTGTCTGTGGTAGGGCATGATGCAGTGAACTACAAGAGGTTCAATGTGTCTGTGGTGGTGTAGGGCATTGATTGCATGTGAACTACAAGAGGTTCAATGTGTCTGTGGTAGGGCATGATGCAGTGAACTACAAGAGGTTCAATGTGTCTGTGGTAGGGCATGATGCAGTGAACTACAAGAGGTTCAATGTGTCTGTGGTAGGGCATGATGCAGTGAACTACAAGAGGTTCAATGTGTCTGTGGTAGGGCATGATGCAGTGAACTACAAGAGGTTCAATGTGTCTGTGGTAGGGCATGATGAAACACAGAGGTTCAATGTGTCTGTGGTAGGGCATGAGCAACTGACAAGAGGTTCAATGTGTCTGTGGTAGGGCATGATGCGAAATACAAGAGGTTCAATGTGTCTGTGGTAGGGCATGATGCAGTGAACTACAAGAGGTTCAATGTGTCTGTGGTAGGGCATGATGAAACACAGAGGTTCAATGTGTCTGTGGTAGGGCATGATGCAGTGAACTACAAGAGGTTCAATGTGTCTGTGGTAGGGCATGATGAAACAAGAGGTTCAATGTGTCTGTGGTAGGGCATGATGCAGTGAACTACAAGAGGTTCAATGTGTCTGTGGTAGGGCATGATGAAACACAGAGGTTCAATGTGTCTGTGGTAGGGCATGATGCAGTGAACTTACAAGAGGTTCAATGTGTCTGTGGTAGGGCTGATGCAGTGAACTACAAGAGGTTCAATGTGTCTGTGGTAGGGCATGATGCAGTGAACTACAAGAGGTTCAATGTGTCTGTGGTAGGGCATGATGCAGTGAACTACAAGAGGTTCAATGTGTCTGTGGTAGGGCATGATGCAGTGAACTACAAGAGGTTCAATGTGTCTGTGGTAGGGCATGATGAAACACGAGGTTCAATGTGTCTGTGGTAGGGCATGATGCAGTGAATACAAGAGGTTCAATGTGTCTGTGGTAGGGCATGATGAAACACGAGGTTCAATGTGTCTGTGGTAGGGCATGATGCAGTGAACTACAAGAGGTTCAATGTGTCTGTGGTAGGGCATGATGAAACAAGAGGTTCAATGTGTCTGTGGTAGGGCATGATGCAGTGAACTACAAGAGGTTCAATGTGTCTGTGGTAGGGCATGATGCAGTGAACTACAAGAGGTTCAATGTGTCTGTGGTAGGGCATGATGCAGTGAACTACAAGAGGTTCAATGTGTCTGTGGTAGGGCATGATGAAACACGAGGTTCAATGTGTCTGTGGTAGGGCATGATGCAGTGAACTAAGAGGTTCAATGTGTCTGTGGTAGGGCATGATGCAGTGAACTACAAGAGGTTCAATGTGTCTGTGGTAGGGCATGATGAACACACGAGGTTCAATGTGTCTGTGGTAGGGCATGATGCAGTGAACTACAAGAGGTTCAATGTGTCTGTGGTAGGGCATGATGAAACACGAAGCTCATCCCTCCTCCTCCGCCGCCTCAACCTTCCCAGACCTGAACAGGAACCCAGTTATTGCTGGGAGGACAGGGGGGGGTTTAAAGCCAAAATATCATACCCAGTAAATAGTTTGAACTCATCGTCGATTCCGCAGGCAGTCTACCCATTTGCCTATGGAAACGAAGATATGAAATTAAATACAACATTGAAATATGAAGATAAGAAAATATAAAGTTCCTACAAAATTATCTATAAACATTAAAATCGATCTTAAAGTGAAAATGTAAATATAAAACAAAATACAAAAGTCCAAAAATCTTTGTCCATAGGGAACAAAAATCGATAAATTGAAAAATATAAATGTACCTGTACGTTCGAAAGTAATGATGGGAAATGTATGCCTGTAGGAAAATACATAAATTGTGAAATACATTCATAAACAACAACAAAAATATGTATAAATAGGAAAATGTATGTATAAATGCAAATGTTTTGAATTGATTAGGGAACAGACAGAAAACGCGCGCGTCAACAATCCTTTCATCATAGTGAAACAGATTCTGTCTTAATGCCATTTAATCACACAATTATTCCTTCTTTATAAATTCTGTACTCACCACTCCTTTTAGATAAAGAATGTACTCATGAAACACAATATACACATTTCAAAAACAAAACGTTGCTGGGTAAATTATACATCACACTGCACCAAAAAAAAACGGTGCAAAGGATTATTCAATTCTCCCAATATGAATGTCATTGCAACAGTCAGAAACCACGTCAAAAAATTATTGGCAATCTCTGCTAAGATGAGGAATTCCTCGACATATAATGCTGTATCTGATACGATTTGTGTTTCAGATCAACTTTAATTCTCTTCTGTATAAAGTTAAAGAACTTAATTTTTTTTCACCTACAACTATGTTGTGATTTGACAAGGAGACAGCCTTAATATTGCTCCTCGTGGTCGGCACGGGTATTAGCATGAATTAAATGAAATCAGATATGAAATGAATTTGTTGTAGCATTAGATTTTTAAAAAGTTTCTTCTACAGCTTTAGCATGCATTAACTAGGTCAATTACGTCATCTGACATGTATGAAACTAATCGATTGTTTTGCCAGACATATAGCAGATCTAGTGTATTGACATAACGGACATCAAAATTTAATGATTCTACTGTATTGTTGCCAAGGCATAAAGCAAAACTATTCTATGTCATGTTTTACGAGATACAAACACAAATTTGCAGGATTTGACTCAGCGTCGGACATCGGACAGTACACTGACTACTTGAAAATGACTTAAATGTTTTTAAATCAAATCGGCACCGTGTCATAATTTTTTGCAGAGTCGGACACGGCTGTCATTGCAATGTTTATCATCAAGCAAATTCTAATCATTTGCTTTTCGTTTGGACCGGCACTGATGAAGTTATTT
>CM031603.1:35918133-35953133 GCA_018398815.1 Conus ventricosus
GGATAGGAAGTGGCAGAGGATTGGGGGGTGAGAGGCGATGTGGATAGGAAGTGGCAGAGGATTGGGGGGTGAGAGGGGATGGGGATAGGAAGTGGCAGAGGATTGGGCGATGAGAGGCGATGTGGATAGGAAGTGGCAGAGGATTGGGGGGTGAGAGGGGATGGGGATAGGAAGTGGCAGAGGATTGGGCGATGAGAGGCGATGTGGATGGGAAGTGGCAGAGGATTGGGGGGGTGAGAGGGGATGTGGATGGGAAGTGGCAGAGGATTGGGGGGTGAGAGGGGATGGGGATAGGAAGTGGCAGAGGATTGGGCGATGAGAGGCGATGTGGATGGGAAGTGGCAGAGGATTGGGCGATGAGAGGCGATGTGGATAGGAAGTGGCAGAGGATTGGGCGATGAGAGGCGATGTGGATAGGAAGTGGCAGAGGATTGGGGGGTGAGAGGGGATGTGGATAGGAAGTGGCAGAGGATTGGGGGGTGAGAGGCGATGTGGATAGGAAGTGGCAGAGGATTGGGGGGTGAGAGGGGATGTGGATAGGAAGTGGCAGAGGATTGGGGGGTGAGAGGGGATGGGGATAGGAAGTGGCAGAGGATTGGGGGTGAGAGGGGATGGGGATAGGAAGTGGCAGAGGATTGGGGGGTGAGAGGGGATGGGGATAGGAAGTGGCAGAGGATTGGGCGATGAGAGGCGATGTGGATAGGAAGTGGCAGAGGATTGGGGGGTGAGAGGGGATGGGGATAGGAAGTGGCAGAGGATTGGGCGTGAGAGGCGATGTGGATAGGAAGTGGCAGAGGATTGGGCTGATGAGAGGCGATGTGGATAGGAAGTGGCAGAGGATTGGGGGGTGAGAGGGATGGGGATAGGAAGTGGCAGAGGATTGGGCGATGAGAGGCGATTGTGGATTAGGAAGTGGCAGAGGATTGGGGGGTGAGAGGATGGGATGGAAGTGGCAGAGGATTGGGGTGAGAGGCGATGTGGATAGGAGTGGCAGAGGATTGGGGGGTGAGAGGCGATGTGGATAGGAAGTGGCAGAGGATTGGGGGGTGAGAGGGGATGGGGATAGGAAGTGGCAGAGGATTGGGCGATGAGAGGCGATGTGGATAGGAAGTGGCAGAGGATTGGGGGGTGAGAGGGGATGGGGATAGGAAGTGGCAGAGGATTGGGCGATGAGAGGCGATGTGGATGGAGTGGCAGAGGATTGGGGGTGAGAGGGGATGGGGATGGGAAGTGGCAGAGGATTGGGGGGTGGAGGGGATGGGGATAGGAAGTGGCAGAGGATTGGGCGATGAGAGGCGATGTGGATGGAAGTGGCAGAGGATTGGGCGAGAGGGAGGCGATGTGGATAGGAAGTGGCAGAGGATTGGGCGATGAGAGGCGATGTGGATAGGAAGTGGCAGAGGATTGGGGGGTGAGAGGGGATGTGGATAGGAAGTGGCAGAGGATTGGGGGGTGAGAGGCGATGTGGATAGGAAGTGGCAGAGGATTGGGGGGTGAGAGGGGGTGTGGATAGGAAGTGGCAGAGGATTGGGGGGTGAGAGGGGATGTGGATAGGAAGTGGCAGAGGATTGGGGGGTGAGAGGGGATGGGGATAGGAAGTGGCAGAGGATTGGGGGGTGAGAGGGGATGGGGATAGGAAGTGGCAGAGGATTGGGGGGTGAGAGGGGATGGGGATAGGGAGTGGCAGAGGATTGGGGGGTGAGAGGGGATGGGGATAGGGAACATTGTACATACTGAGTAACCGAGGAAGAGATCGTAAGCAACATATAGTGATGTGCGCGTGCGTGCGGCGTGCGTGCTGCGTGCGTGCGGTGCGTGCGTGCGTGCGTGTGTGTGTGTGTGTTGTGTGTGTGTGTGTGTGTGTGTGTGGTGTGTGTGTGTGTGTGTGTGTGGTGTGAGAGAGTGCGTGCGTGCGTGTGTGTGTGCGTGCGTGCGTGCGTGTGTGTGTGTGCGAGCGTGAGAGAGAGAGAGAAGTGAGAGAGAGAGAGAGAGAGAGAAGAGAGAGAGAGAGAGAGAGAGAGAGAGAGAGAGAGAGAGAGAGAGGACACTGAACACTACACATTTTTAATGTCATTAGCCATACAGCCTTGATGGCAGCATGGGGCTGCAAAGCAAGAGGCAAATAAACGAAAAAACAAAAATAAGAAAGGAACCATAAATTTGTACAACGCTTGAATCTACAGCACAGGTCTGAACACCGACGATCCAGTATCATACATTTTCGAAGAGTTCGCAGTGCATTAACAACAACAACCAAAATATCATACTGACTCCTTTAAAACTGAATTACATCAGTTTGAGTCCTTTTTTTCCTTCTTCGGATGTTCAATGCCTCTGCTGTATACCTTCCAAGAGATTTCAGAGTCATCGTCATAGCTAAATTTCAACACTCATTTTCAGCGATATTCTTTTTTAAAAAAATGCATTATTCGCAAATAGAATTACATCCTTTACAATAGAAAAAAAAAGCGTCTCATCCTCCCTTGAGAGACAGCAAGAGAGTAAAAAAACAAAGATAGAGAAAGAGAGAAGAGAGAGAGAGAGGGGGGGGGAGAAGGAAGGAGAGAGAGAGAGAGAGAGAGAGAGAGAGAGAGAGAGAGAGAGAGAGAGACGTAGACGTAGACGTTTTAAGTAAAAGAGAGAGAGAGAGAGAGAGGAGAGAGAGGAGAGAGAGAGAGAGAGAGAGAGAGAGAGACAGACAGAGAGGGAGAGAGAGAAAAAAAAGAGAGAGAGAGAGAGTGGAGAGAGAGAGAGAGTATTCATTTAGACCTGAACATACCAAAATAGGTATATTCTTAAGCGCTTCTTTTAGAAGAGCATTTTTTCAAGTACCTCTATAACCTGGAAGTCAGGTATTTTACGCATACGTCGCGTATGTTTATGTGCGCACGCACGCACACTCACTCACTCACTCACACACACACACACACACACACACACACACACACACAAACACACACACACACACACACACAGGAAGGGAGAAAGAGACAGAGAGGGAGAGAGTAAGAGAGAGAGATAGAGAGAGACAGACAGAGAAAGAGAGTGAGATAGAGAAAAAGAGAGGGAGAGACAGACAGACAGACAGATAGACAGAAAGGAAAAAAGGACACGGAGAGAGAGAGAGGAGAGAGAGAGAGAGAGAGAGAGAGAGAGAGAGAGAGAGAGAGAGAGAGAGAGAGAGAGAGAGAGAGAGAGAGAGACAGAGACAGAGACAGAGACAGACTGACATACAGACAGCACAGAAGTATACAGACAGCAGTCTGTACGGTCTTATGTTTTCTTGCCTCTCCCTGAGGACAAAACAGATTACAACCAAAGTTCTGGTCTGAACTACTGACTTGAATGACCTCTGTGGATTTCTTTCTCAACCAACTCGATATTCCCCTTTATTTCTACTTTGTTTTGGTTTAAACTGTCATGGCTTCACAGCCACGTAATCAAACCAAAACTACTTTCTACTTCATTCTTTAGATATTCCCTTTCTTAAATGATTGTTTAATCTGGCATATTCCTGTGTTTGTAAATGACAGTATTTCAGGAAAATACTGCCTGTACAAGTACTTTCCTTCCATTTTCTGCATTCCTGTATAGTCATTCCTGAAGACTTAACGCCAGCAGCTCTTGTCATTAAACCATATTACAGGTATTCAAAACAGTTCCCAGTTAGAATAATGCTCCTCGGATTATGATGTCTTACCAGTTTCTACACAAAACAAGACCTCCCTTACAATTTCAGGTTCACTACATTTATAAAGTAAATCGAGCTCTCATGAGTATGGCGTTGTTACGTTCGTGGCAGGAACAATGGACACTCAATCATCTATTAACGTTTGAAGACGAGAGGAAATAGAAATTGATGGAAATATAAAACAAAGCTAATTGTCCAGCCGAGCAGCAACTGGGAAACTTCCTCGGCGATGGAAACTTCAGGGAGAGGAGCCAGGCCTTAAAGCTGTCCCGGCAAATGTACCGAGCCATAATGATCAATCGGGGGGAAAATGGAGAGGGACCGACCACTGGGAGTTACCGCCATTGACGAAAAGCGGAAACGGAACCCAGATCAGAAAATGACTGGTAATGTAACAAATGTGTGAGAGATCTGGAGCAGGCAGGAGGTGTGTGGAGATGAAAGCACCGAGTGATGGAACACGTCTCAGTAACACGGAGAACTATGCAATGAGAAATGTGACACGTTTTGATAACATGGGAAAAAAAAGAGGAGTACAATGAGAGTTGGAACACGTCTTGACAACATAATGAAATGTGGGACACGTCTTACAACATGGAGAATGGGATGCTGAAATGAAATATGAGGCACGTCTTGGTAACGTGGTAAAACGAACATGAGCAGATAAGAGACGCCTCTTTGTAACACAGTGGAGTGAACTATAAGATTAGATGTAGGACACATCTCAATAACATAGAAACAAAAAAAAAACTATGACAAATATAGGACACGTATTGGAAACATGGAGAAAGGAAGCATGATGAAAATAAATTACATATACATTATATATATATATATATATATATATATATATATATATATATATATATATATATATATATATATATATATATATATATTATAAGAGAGATACTGGGATCTGGCAGTCAACCCTCTATATTTAATATAGAGTACGTTTTAGTGATACAGAGAGAAGAACTAAGAGACGAGATATGGGGCTCGACTTGGAAACAAGGAAAATGGAACAAAAATTAGGTGTGGGACATATTCTGGTTTCATGGAGAAAGGAACAGTAACATGAGATATGGGACACGTCTTTGTAACAGGGAATGAGGAACTATGAGATGAGTTTTGGGACATCTGTGCCAGTTGGAGGGAGGAATTTGTAATTGAACAGGACATTTCACATACCAAGGTTAGCTGTTCCACACAAAACACATATTTTCTGCCGTTCCTCCATGCGAGTTAAACAAGATGGCCCTCAAATTGAGCGACAGAACCTGCATTTTGCAGCACAAACAATTGATCTAACAAGTCATCTTTCACAGGGATGTCGCTTTTTAAGATTCCCAAAGATGAGTCGAGGCACGTGCTTTGTGTAAGCATTCGAACGCTTTGAAATATTTACAGGTCACGTGGAACGCGACCGACTGGATCAACGTTACACGAACATGAATTTGTAAAAACCGTGTGCACACAAAACACGTTATACTCTTCACACACAACGTAAACTAAAAATATGATGAGACGTTTTGACTTGAGTGGTGAACGCACCGACTTTACAGCCAACAGAGCAGTCTATAAAGAGAACCGATGATTAAAACGTCATTATATACAAAGGTCTTAGTGAGGAACAATGTCATTGAACACTTAAACTGTGCGAGGGGCATGGGGGTATGGATGGGATGGGTGAAAAGGGGGGGGGGGGGTGCTAGGAGGGGGGTTGTCGAAAAAGGAGAAGGAAAGGGATAAAATGAAAATAAAATGAATTAAAAACAAAATAGATACACAAATGAATGATGAAATAAATATATAATTTAAAATCAACAAAACTGAAAATAAAAAGGGTGTGGGGAGAGGGGGGGGGGGGGGGGGGGGGCGAAAGTAGGGGTAGACAGGGGCAAGGGAAAGGGGAGGAATCTTCGCTGGCAGGGAAGACAGACTGCGAAGAGGGGGGAAGGGAGAAGGAATTTTTCAAATCTGTACTTAGCACGCATACGACATATGTGTTGTTTGAAGCAGGTCGGCTAGTTAGCTAGCCACATTGATCACATTTACGCCATGCTCTTTTCACACAAATATATACTAAAGCAATGTCAAAAGAAATCTATATCAATAAGATTCTATTCACCAATCGAACATTCTTGTGGGGTTATTACTGTTGCCCTCACCCTATCATTAAAGATGTGAGAGTAACAGTGACAGTTCAGATACACTTTTTGGTGCTACTCAAGTGAGGGTCCCGTGATAATTGTAGGCATATGTTCCAATAGTAATAAACCTTGTATTTTTACGCTACGTAAAAGTGCATGTGCGAATAAAGGCGAGTGAGGATGCGACAACTTTATGAGGTAACGATTTGACTTGTTCCAAGCAGTGCACAACAGAAAACACAAATATGCCTGTTGTTATTTAAAAGATTCATGTACAGTTTTGGAGATGTTATTCATGGAAACAATCTACCGGCGTGAGAATATCATGAAAAACAACAACAACAGCAGAGCAGCTTTAACGTGGGAGCTTTGTGCTGTTCTGAGCAGAATTTCGGGGAAAAGTATACGATTTAGTATCACCTGCTGATCATTTTACAGAAATCAAATCAAAATTACCTGAGCACTTATCTTCCTTTGACCTTTGAGATTGTGAACAAATGTTAACATTTCATCCATCACATTTTCATGTAATTGACGAAGTTTCCTTGACTTGTCTATGAAACAGAACTTCCAGGGACCAAAAGTTATAATTAATTTTTCATCCTAGCGCTCGCTCGCTCTCGTTTTCTCTCCTCTCTCTCTCCTCTCTCTCCTCTCTCTCTCTCTCTCTCTCCTCTCTCCTCTCTCTCTCTCTCTCTCTCTCTCTCCGCCAAAGTTTTCTAGTCTGAATAACAACACCAGAAATATCATCAGAGGACCACAAACAAAAGAACACTTGCACACAATAGAAAAAGAGTCACATGTCGCAAATGGAACAAATCAGCAAAAACAATGTTCAAATACTATGGTTAAAGAAAGAGTTATACAACCAAAATCTAAATAATTTATTATTCCTTTGTCAATAGCCAGCTTGCTTTTTGGTGATTATCATTTTTATCACTAACTGATCGAGGAAAAAGACCATCAGTAGCTCTCTATGACCAAACAGGGTTGGAGGAAAACATTACTTTAATTTTTCACTATTATCATCACAAATCAAATCCAAATTAATCAAACAATTTCATCTGATCATGCGGAAGCTGAAAATTCGTCGAGCAAAGCCACTCACATAATAGTGTCAGAGTTAGCCTGTAAGCCAATTTGATACGTTCGAAACAAGGAAGGTGATTTGGTTCTTTACTACGCACAAGCCCACACAATTTCAAATGGGTGATGCATCTCGGGGGTTAAAAATCTAGGATGAAATACGGGACAGTTCTTTGTAACTTGGAGACCGGAACCATGGTGAGATATGTGACAGTCTTGGTAATGCTGAGACACAAAGTATGAGATGACATATGGGATACTTCTTGAGTAGGGTGGAGAGCTATGGGACAACATCTTGTTAACATTATGAGATGAGATATGGGTTGCGTCTCAACAATATAGACAATGAATGGAGATGAAATGTGAGACACGACTTAATATATGGAACAAGGAACCATGATAAGACATGGGGCGCTTCCGGGTAAGACGGAGAAAGGAACTATAAGATGAGATACGGGATACGAACAGGTAACATTTAAAAACTGACACGAGATATGTTACATCATTATCTTCTCAGCATGAAGAAAGAACTACGAGCTATGGGACACGTTTTGGTAACATGAAGGAAGGAACTGTGACAAGGTGTCAGGCAAGTCCTTGTATCATGGAGATAGGAACTGTAAGATGGGAAATGAGACTCGTCTTGTTCATACTGCCTTTCATCTACAATAATCTGAAACCACCACCACTCCTTCTCCATCTCCCTTCCTGAACATTGGAATACGAGCCCCTCCAACACTATCTCCACCCCACCCACCCCCCATCCTCCCCCCCACCCCAAGACACCCCTGTTATGCCTCCCCTTCCCTTGTTGCTTTTGTTTTTTTTTTAAATTTGGAAGGCATTAGGGGTTTTTTTGGGTTTTTTTTTTTCAATTCAGGCTGACCCCATCTTACGCCACTGATACCAGTGTTTATGGACGCAACATTACACTTTTACCCTTTAAACCACCAGACAACAAGCTTCAGTAAAATTACAATGCTGGTCACCAACAAATATAATCCCCCAAATAATGAGTCTCTTAAACAGACATCAGTCATAGCAGTTCTATTCAGAAATGAGTGAGATAACCATTATCGATTTTCATTTTTCACCCCTGACTAAATGTACAATACTGAACCTACGACTGTCAAAATCAAAACAACTCAGAAACCGTCATGATCATATCTCGTACGACATGAAGTCACGATATTAAAACAAGACTCGCTGAATTTGCAGTTCAAATGAAATGTATGTAACAAAACCTCCATGACTCCAAATAACACCATAAAATGCAAAGTTCCAGAAGGCACTGATTCCTAACTCGATCGTGACTCCAGCTCCTTGATGGACACGGGATCACTGGCCTCTTCTTCAAATGTAATTCATCATTTCAGTTCTGCATAAAGACATACACACTTAAACACATGGGCACGCAAAACACACACACCCACACACACGCACGCACGCACGCACGCACGCACGCACGCACGCACGCACGCACGCACGCACGCACGCACGCGCCGCGCGCGCGCGCGCGCATACGCACATGCTCGCGGCATGCGCACACATGCGCGCACATACACACACACGCGCGCACGCGCGCATGAATGCACACACACATACACACACGCACGCACGCACGCACCACGCACACGCACACGCACACACACACACACACACACATGCACAGAGAGAAACAGACAGAGAGAAAGAGAAACAGACAGAGACAGACAGACAGACAGACAGACAGAACAAGACAAGAACAGACAGAGACAGAGACAGACAGACAGCAGACAGACAGACAGACAGACAGACAGACAGAGACAGAGACAAAGACAGACACAGAATCAGAAACAGCTAGCATAGGAAGTTCTTAAAAAATAAAAATAAAAGAAAGAAATAAGGCCAATGGCGTCTGCAGACGTGTAAATTCCCGACCTGATCTCCAGTGCACGTGCGGCAAGTCCTGACTGTCAATGACGACCAATGACCTAGATCATCCAGTTCCTTTCACTGATAGAAAACGGCCCGGAGGTCCACTGACACCTATCAGCACGGTCAACTCTCATCGGAAAACGGCGCAGGAGTCTGTCCCACTACTGAATGGGGTGCATGCTCTTTAAAAACAAATACCCTTGAAATGTACAAGAGGGTAAGACTAGAGAAAAGCGTGTGTAACAGAAGAGAGCGGGGAGGGGAGGAGGAGGAAGACAGAGAGAAAAAGACAGAGACAGAGAGACAGAGATTCCGACAGCAAGAGATTGAGGAGGGATGGAGGGAGAGTGAGATGGAGAGATATGACAGACAAGCAGACGGTCAGACAGAGGACAGGCAGACACATTTAGTCACCCGACAGACCTACGTGCTACACCAGTGCATATGCAGGTGGGCAAGTGGATTTAGAAACTGAAAAGCTCGTCAGGCGACTGGAAAATTTGCTGGCTGCACCGATCACTTTTCCATAAGAATTCATCAAACCTTGGCGCTTTAATTTTGATCCCAAACGACAGTTCTGTTTCCTCTCTGCGCAAGAAGCTGATCAGTCAATCCGGCTTGCTCCATAGGCACAATGTTGTCTAGGTTGTACAGCAACTCAATGTCGTCCGGTCAACTCTTTTTGCCAGTGAGCTCAAATTGCTATGCTATCTCCATATTCATCCACTGAAATCTCCATTCCTGTGTAATGATATGGCAATGTCAGTAACTTTCCTCTAAACTTGAAAACAGAAAACAAAAGAGGTGAGATGGAGGACGGAAGCAATGGCAAGAAACTGAACACGAGTGTTGTCGTCGCCAATGATAAAAAAAACATGACGTCGTCATTATTTTTATATAAAAAAAAATACACCTAAAACGAGGCTGCTTGGCCGGGATTTCTCGCCAGTCTTGAACTAAGTTTGCTTTTGATTTTGATGCTTGCTACCTCTTAGAGAAAAAGAAAAAAGTTATAATTGTGAGGCTATATCTATGAAATCTTGGGCTAGTCAAAACTCTGCTGGGCTAATGAATTTTCTAATGCACTACCAGTTAGCTAAAAAAAAAAAGAAGTACATTTCTTCAGCCCTGGAGGAAGGAAGGGAAAGAGAGGGGGAGGGAGACAGTGACAGACAGAGAAAGAGAGAGAGGGATGGAGAGAGAGAAAGGGAGACAGACAGTCAGAGACAGAGAGACAGACTGACGGACAGAAAGGGAGGCAGGCAGACAGATAAACAAACAGAGATTGGGAGATGAAATTACATCATCAATCGTAATGCAAAATGCAGATGATACATACAACAAACAAATAATTTTGCAATTTGAGAACGTAAGCGAAAGGGGAAAGGTTCTTGTGGGCGAGGTAGGGAGGGAAAGGGCAGCGAGGGGAGTAGGGATGTAAGGAAGAAAACAGAATAAACCCTTCCATGACAGACAGACAGAGAGAGAGAGAGAGAGAGAGAGAGAGAGAGGGAGGGAGGGAGGGAGGGAGGGAGGGAGGGACGGAGGGGGGGGGGTTAAACAGGGTGGCGAAGGAAGGAATGAAGAAGCGAGTCTTTTTAAACTGCGAAAAGGATACACACAAAACAGGCTTGTTTGTTTACACCTTGCCATAAATATAGAAGGAGAAAAGCAGCGAAAACAAAAAAGTCATACGGAAGCAATTAAATAGACAGAGTAAGGAAATACAGCATGCAGTAAATTACATCATAATCGCAATCCAACATTTAGATGAAAAAAATAACAACCCAACAAAAGATATTGCAATTTGAGAATGTAAGCTAAAGGAGAAAGGGATCAGAAAGCCTTGGGAAGGAGGGAAGGAGAGCAGGGGTGATCGGGCGTTGTAGGAGAAGGGGAGAGAGAGAAAGAGAGAGGGGGGGGGGGGGGGGGGGAGGAGAGAGAGAGAGAGAGAGAGAGAGAGAGAGAGAGAGAGAGAGAGAGAGAGAGAGAGAGGAGACAGACAGACGACAGACAGACAGACAGTGAAGGAACAAACTAACTATTTTTTTTAATAAAAAAAAACAGAATAAGCGCCAGGTGGCATAGTTTCAGGTTGCTTTTTTCAATCATCAGAGGACACACGTCCTCTAGCAGCGTAAGTGAGGGGACAAAAAGCGAAGGCACGAAAAAAGCTCAAGTCAGTACCTCAGACTTCTCATGTAACCTCAACTAATCAATAAGTGGAAGCAACGCGCACTTGTTCTGAAGTTCTAGCTTTCCCCTTGTAGATACTGTGTATAGATTCTCATATTAGACTGTGTATGTGTACGCGCCACCATGCATGTGAACATACGAGCGTGCGCGCATGTCTGCGTGCGTGTGTACGAACGTGCGTGCGTGTGTACGAACGTGCGTGCGCGCGCGCGCGCGCGTGTGTGTGAGTGCGTGCGTGCGTGCGTGCGTGCGTGCGTGCGTGCGTCTGTCTGTCTGTCTGTCTGTCTGTCTGTCTGTCTGTCTGTCTGTCTGTCTGTCTGTCTGTCTGTGTCTCTGTGTTATGACAGTGGGTGTGTGTGTGTGTGTGTGTGTGTGTGTGTGTGTGTGTGTGTGTGTGTGTGTGTGTGTGTGTGTGTCTGTCTGTCTGTCTGTCTGTCTGTCTGTCTGTCGGCCTGTCTGTATGTCTGTATGTCTGTGTGTTTGTCTGCCTGGCTGTCTGTGTGTCACTCACTTCATTTTTTTTAAACTTTTTCCTTTTTTAATTCAAAAAGTGTTATTCTGTGTGTTAGTGAGTAACTGTGTGTGTGTGTGTGTGTGTGTGTGTGTGTGTGTGTGTGTGTGTGTGTGTGTGTTTTGTGTGTGTGTGTGCGTGCGTGCGTGTGTGTGTGTGCGTGCGCGTACGTGTTTGTGGGGGTGTATGAACACCGCACATTCGTGAAGGAGTATTCATTGTCATCATATTTTAAAAGTATAATGTCTGGGTTAAACTGGTTTAAGAAACTTTGATTAAGCTCTTTGACTAGTTTGTTCTTCTTCCAGCTTCCGCATCGGTGACCTATTTCGTACTGTCGATTTTACGGTACAATGAACTCAGCATATAGGAAGTCTACATCTGCAGTAATGCAGAGGAATCCTGTTCTATTCTTCCTCGTCTCGTGAAAACTTGTTACTTGTTGTGATTGGAAATCGACTGACAGCAGATCATTCACATCTCGGAATGAACTGTGGTGGCATGAACAGGCAAGATTTGTCGACTCTGCTATTCCACATATGACAGGGAGGGAGGGAGGGAGAGGGAGAGAGAGAGGGGGGGGGAGAGGGAGAGGGAGAGAGAGGGGGAGAGAGAGAGAGACAGAGAGACAGAGAGAGAGAGAGACAGAGAGAGAGACACACACACACACACACAGAGGACGATCCTCACCTCGGCATTGCAACGACAGGCGCGCGACAACCTGGAGCAGGAGTTTCAACTGTGGTGTGCCATCTAAAAATTTCACATGAAAATATCGCGAACGTGCCGGCAATCTGAAGCCCTGATGTGTGTTCTGTTTGCATTCGAACCCTCAGTAAAGGTAAGTAATGTAAAAACCACACACTCATGAACGAAGTAAGTAAAGCGCGTATCAGAGAGAAGACGAAGTAAACCCGAAAAGTAAACAGCATCTGCAGACATGTAAATCCCCGACCTGATCTCCAATGCATGTGCGGTTAGTCCTGACTGTCACTGATGATCGGTAAGCCAGATCATCCAGTCAGTGTTACTGATAGAAAACGGCCCGGGACTGTCAGACACCGATCAACGCAGTCAACTCTCATCGGATAGGGCGCGAGACTGGTTTTACCAAAATGAGGATTTTTTTTCTTAGAAATCTTCTGAAAAGCAGGGTACACTGAGAGAAAGGGCGGAGGGAAGGGGGCGAGAGGCTGTTGGAGGGGTACACGTGTGAGGGTGACGGGAGCTGTGACGCAATCTAAGACAGAAGAGGTGGCAAGAAATGGGTACAAATAGGGTTGACTAATGGACGCAGGCACGCACACACACACACACACACACACACACACACACACACACACACGTACAGAGTCCTTATCATACTAAACGTAAAAACAAAGTGACTGTGAGGGAGGGGGAGGGTCGGAAAGAAAGGAAACAAATATGGAAGCAGGGAATAAAAGGGCAGTTTAAAAAAATAGAAGAAAATGAATTGAATCTCGACGGCAAAAGAGAAAGAGAAAACAAACAGAACAGAAACAAAAGCCGAAAACCCCAAAGAAGGCCACGCCAACAAGAAACCGAAGGAAAGTAAGCACAAGAAAAAGCACACCGGATACTAAATGGGGAAAAGCGGAAATGACGGGGAAAAACAAAGCTGGAAGTGAACGGAACAATAGCAGAGCAATCTACTGAATGTGTCCCATCCCAGACTTCCATAAGTACATACACACAAGCAGACTACTCAAAATCAAAAACGTAGGGAACAAATCAGACTTGTAGAAAGTTGACGTAGTACCTAACGATAAAACCAATCCAAAAACACGGAATGGCTTGTAACAGATCGACCATTTTCAGTTTAAGATTCGGAAAGATTTATGCGCAACGGTCCTCTTGCCTCTCCTTTCTATTTGACAGTTAAAAAAAAAACACCTCTCATCGAGTTCTGACGCTTCATCTATCCTTCTGGTCAACTCAACCGTCTTTTCTGAGAACTGAACGAAACAAAAAACACTTTTACATTCTGTCTTTTGTGCCAAAATCATAGACTAAACCATTCACCACTTTCACAGATTAAAAATAAAAAGCACGAGCTTCATCTTCACACTCCTAATCAGTTCCGAGGTTAGCATTTTCAAAATTGTACCCATCTACAAGAGGAGATACCAAAAGATACAGACATACCTTCGAGAGTAGCTTCCATCGTTAAGTTTCCTTAGAACTATCTAGGACAAAGAGACGAAATAAAGGAACAGGAACGAGGCTCACAAAAGCACACGCGAACTCACGCTGAGGTCACAATTAGAAAACCCAGCAGCGCTACTAAAAACAGGGGGGAGGTGAGCAGCTCCCTGCTGTTCTGTAATTCATTCAACACACAAGCCGCTTCACTGACCTGTTACTGATGACTCCAGAAGTAAGATCAACCGGAAACCAAATTGAATAAATCATTAAACTTCGCACTGCTTCCAATTACACCCACCATGGAAAAAGAATCGGGGCAGAATGTGCAAATCGACGTTGTGACAACAGAACGATCACCTACTGATGAAGACGCACTGTATGTGTTTTTACGCCATTTTGCTCGATATATTTTCGTCAGATTTCTCACAGATCCATTCATAAGAAAGATGATGTGATAAATCACAGGCCACACTGAGAGAGAGAGTGACAGGTAAATGGATGACTGGAGGACGGATGAGCAGGCGGACCGACAGACAAGCAGATAGATATATTGAGGGGTTGAGTGAATGATCGATTGATTGATTGACTGATTGATAGATCGATTAAATGAGACAGACAGAGAGATTAAAGTAGACAGACAGACAAACAGATAGATAGATAGATAGATAGATAGATAGATAGATAGATAGATAGACAGATAGATAGATAGATAGATAGATAGATAGACAGATAGACAGTTGCTTACTGTTCCTCTCAATTTTGTTTATGATCCTCTCTCTCTCCTCTCCTCTCTCTCTCCTCTCTCTCTCCCCCCCCCCCCCCCCCCCCCCCCCCCCCCCCCCCCCCCCCCCCCCCCCCCTCCGACAACTTCTTTCTTGTCACTTAGAAAATACTTCTAAAACAATATTTCAACAACAAAAAAACTTTTTACATCAGTATCTACATTCACTTATCGATGTAATTCCAGCGTTCCATCACACGGCGCGCGCGCGCGCAGGCACGCACGCGCGCAGGCACGCACGCACACACACACACACACACACACACACACACACACACCACACACACACACACACACACGTCATTTTGTAAGTTCAACCGTGTGCCAGGTCTTTCCATGTTCATTTTTTGACAAAGGCACGCCGGAGAAACATTCAAGACACCACACGATTTCCACGATCTATTTCCAGCACACTGTCAATATTGTCTTCTTTTGGTAGACAGGCCCGTTCTATCGCCATATTTTCTGACGTCATACTTTACAGGAAATCCATATTTACTGCCTCCCCGGTGAGGCCCAGCAGTTCCAAAAGCATAGAAAAAATCCCATCATTGTCCACTGAATCCATTCCACATATACCTGTCAGTTTTGTTCGATTTGAGACATGAACTTCCCGCAGCGCTAAGGACGTGGTAATTACAATTACAAATTACCCTTTTCTACTTTGTCTGATAAATGACGTCATGGTTTCAAACTTCGTTTGATATTCCTCTGAGTGAAAATGTCTCTAAACAAAGAAAAGCATCGACTGACTGGAAACCTTGGTATTATACATGGGAAAAGGTAGATCTATAAATAGGAGAGTGTATCTCAAAATGGAAAGCGTACGAGTAAAAGAGAGACAAAGCAGGAAATGTCCCGATAAACGACTGTTGAAGTTTAAGGTTGAAGTCCTACAGCCAAATGACCTTAGGGCATGGCATGATGGAAGAGAAGCCCATCCCTCTCCTTCCATCGCCTTAACCATCACTGACCTGAATCAGCATCCAGTTATTGTTGGGAGGACAGGGAGGGAAACATCCTACCGCATGAAGAGTTCGAACTCACTGTCGACTCCGCAGTCAAGCTCTCTACCCATCTGTCTATGGAAATGGCCATGTGGAATTGAATATAAAATCGGAACATGAATGAGAAAATATGCAGTTCTATAAGATAAGAAAACTATCTATAAACGTGAAAATACACATGTAGAGTAAAAAATGAAAGTCGAGAAATCCTTGTCCATAGGCAAGCTCTCTACCAATTTGTCTGTTGAAATGACTATGTCAAATTGGATATAAAATCGGAATATGAAGACGAAAAAATATAAAGTTCTACAGAATAAGAAAATTGTATATAAACGTGTAAATATACACAGAAAATGAAAAATAAAAGTAAAAAAAATCCTTGTCCATAGGAAAATACACCGGTAAAATGAAAAATATAAATGTACCTGTAACTTGGGATATGATAATGGGAAATTGTATGTCCAAAGCAAAATGCATCAATAAATTGTAAATTGTAATTATAACATGGAAAACATACGTATAAATGGGAAAATGTATCTATAAATACAAATATTTATGGATTAATTAGGGAACCGAGAGAAAAAGCGCGCGCATCAACAATCGTTTCATCATAGTAAAACTGATTAAACAAGATTGTGCTTTAATGCCGTATGGAATAATTTGTGAACGGAGAGGAAAAGCGTGCGTCAACAATCCTTTCATCGTAGTATAACTGATTAAACAAGATTCTGTTTTAATGCCCTATAATCACATAATTATTTTTTCTTTCCAAATCATACATACTCATCATACCTTTAAAAAGATACGCTGATGAAACCGAATATAAACACTTCAAAAACAAAACGTTACTGATTAACCATGCATCACTTTGCAGCCAAACACGGTGTAAGGGATTATTCGATCACTGGGAATCTAAATGCCATTGCGAAAGTCAGAAACCACACCAAAATTTCTTGTTTTGATCTCAAGAAAAAAGAAAAAAAGACGTCAGCTATGTTTTCTAAGATGATGTGTTCATTGACAAATAGAGCTGCATTTTAATAACGATTATTATTTTTTTCAGATTAACTTTTTTTTCTTTTCTTTACCAATTTGATTTTTTTAACACACAACTATGCTGGGACTTTCATTTAGACAAGGTGACAGCTTTGATATGGGTCCTCGTGGTCGGCATGGATATGAACAAGAATTAGATTCAATCAAATATGAAGTAAATTTGTTGTAGTATTAGATATCGATGGCTTTATTCACGCGCTTTAGCAAGCATCAACTAAACCAATTACATTGTTCAATATGTATAAACTAAAATATTGTTTTGCCAGACACAAAGCAGATGTATTGTATTGGCACACCAGTTGTCAAGCAGAAGTATTGTATTGGCACACCAGATGTCAAAGTACCCGGTATGCCAATACAGTAGATCAAACTGGCACCACAATGTTTATTATTAAGTTACCCGAGTTATCTGGGGGGGGGGGGGGGGGGGTTCCAGGACTTCCATTGATGACGTTGTTTCGCAACAGCATGTATGCTGCTTACCCCTCATTCATGGTGTTGACTGTCACTCCGTGTCTCTGTCTCTGCCTGTCTCTGTCATTCTGTCTGTCTGTCTGTCTGTCTGTCTCTGTCTCTCTCTCTCTCTCTCCTCTCTCTCTCTCTCTCTCTCTCTCTCTCCTCTCTCTCTTCTCTCTCCTCTCTCCCTCTCTCTCTCTCCACCTCTGTGTGTGTGTGTGTGTGTGTGTGTGTGTGTGTGTGTGTGTGTGTGTGTGTGTGTGTGTGTGTGAGAGAGAGAGACAGAGAGAGAGAAAGCTGACCCCACAGAGCTGAGAGAGAGGGCTTATCTGACATTTGTCAGGACCCTTTTGGAATATGCCAGCTCTGTGTGGGACCCCCATACACAGAGGAATGTGGACAGAATAGAAGCAATACAGAGAAGGGCGGCTCGCTTCGTATTGAACCGCTACCACAACACCTCAAGTGTAAATAGCATAATTTCTCGACTGGGATGGCCCTCCCTTCAGCGACGCCGGCAGATGGCACGCCTGACGATGCTGTATAAGATTCAAATGACATGGTCGCAGTCAGCCACAGCAAATTACATCCAGCTCCGGTCCGCCAAAGAAGAGTACATGACAAACAGTACTCTGCCATCCAGTGCCGCACACAGTATCGCCAGAACTCATTCTTTCCTAGAACAATTAGAGATTGGAATGAGTTGTCAGCAGAGTCTGTGACCGCCCCCATTCTTGACACCTTCCAGTCAAGGGTGCAACTGCTGCTCTGAAAAAAAAAATGTTCCCTCTTCGCCGGGCGAGCCCCACCCTGAAAGTGTCAAAAAATCAAATTGTTGATTGTGGACACTCAAAGGAAGAAGAAGAAGAAGAAGAGAAGAAGAAGAAGAAGAGAGAGAGAGAGAGAGAGAGAGAGAGAGAGAGAAGAGAGAGAGAGAAAGAGAGAGAGAGACAGACAGACAGACAGACAGACAGACAGACAGACAGACAGACAGAGACAGAGAGTTTTCTAGAATTTCTGTGTGTCGTTCGCCTACCGTCAAATAGGATTTCTCTTGTATTATTATGTTTTGCAAGCTGCACATGCGAATCGCCCCGTAAAACTTTCGGGAATCATAGACCTGGTTTAGACAACTGGTCCGGGCAGTGCGGGTTGGACTTTCGTGGCATCAGATGAGAGAGAAACGGAAACGGAAAGTTTATTCATGTATAGGCCATTGCCCTCATGAAGGGGTACATAACTTCTATATACAAATGCATAATTAACAACATATTTAGTATCTAATCAAGAAACCAGAACAGAACGCAACTTGAATGCTTTGTAAAGATAAATGGACAGTTGTTTCACAGTTTGTTTATGCTCTGTTGCCATAAGCAATGCAAGTCTAAATTCATTTGGATCTGCATAAAATTTACTAGGTATTTACTGTGTTCTCAAGTCACTCAAAACAGGACAACATAAGACAAAATGAACATCATCTTCTTTTTCATTTTTGCAAAGCGGGCATTTTAAGTCAGCATTACTATGTGTTTTGTAACGTAAACGATGTTGCGCTATTTCAGAAATGCCAAATCGAAACCTCGTTAATGCATACCTTAAATGCCTATCTAAATTCATCAGTAAATAAATTTTTACCTCAGGCACCTTGCAAAACGTGGTGAGGGAGGTGAGGAGAGAGAGAGAGAGAGAGAGAGAGAGAGAGAGAGAGAGAGAGAGAGAGAGAGAGAGAGGAGGGGGGGGGGAGTTCAACTTCTTACTTTCCATGTTTGTTTCGTCGACCCTATCCGTCCAACGTCTTCATTTGACTGTTTCCAGCGTCGAACCTTCTTCACTTTCTAGCTCAGGGTTACGATGTTGTTGGTTTGGTTCCTTGTTATTAATGTAACTTCATTTGCATTTGATTTTCGACTTTGTTTTGATTTATGCTTTTGTTTTGACTTACGTTGTTTGCACCACGTTCAAGGCCTCTGCCTCCGCTCTTCCTTACCCATCTGGGCCGAGATTTGTGACTATGACTTCCTGCTCAAGGGAAGAAGCCCTGTCTCTACTCCAAAGAAACCAAGACCAACGTTGTTGGGAAGTGTACTCCATTTCTGACGGCTCTAGACCCGTGAGAGGCTATGGTTACACACCAGGACAAAGGGAATAGTCACCAGGTGTACATAGCAGCGACAAATGTAAACTCCCAGTCTATGAGAACAAATCGTGCCAGTAAAAATTAGATTATTTTAAGATGTAACCCAAAGTATTATGCAACACTACAAGCTGTAATCTGCGCTGTAGCGGAATGATGAAAAGGATGACATCGTTTACTGTAGACGCGGCCACATAACGCGTGATAGCCGCGCGGATGGTGCTAGCATCCAGGGACGGTAATTGTCCAATACCTATCATCGCTGAACGCCATCACTAGTCGCGCGGTTGTCGTTCGTCGTGTGGCGGCCCCTACACTGACGTCATTATTCTCATCGCGCGGCTATCACTGCCAGATTTTTTTAGCTGCTGGTGATGCCAACCACAGCTCGAAGCTCGCCCACCGCTTGCTCGTGACGCGGTTCGTTGTGTGGCCTGGGGCTAACTTTTCATAAGTTACAAACTATCACTTTGTAAAGTTCTGATTTATTTCAGTTCTGTGTCACTTGCCAGCAACAACCCACAAAGTTTTGAAATTTTTTCCAGTTCTGTGTAACACTGCCATCCAAGACCTACATAGTTTTGTTTTGGATTTTTATTGTTCCACTTTAATGTACCTGAGTACTTTTTCTTTTTTTTTTTTCTTTTTTTTCTTCTTCTTCTTAAATTCCAAAGAATCCTTACACTTTGTCGAACAGAACTCCGACCGTCCTGATATTTTTTTTATTTTTGTATTTTTTAATCGAATATCACTTTCACATAAAAAGTTTTGTTATCTGTTTCAGTCCTGCATAGCTGGTCAGCTGGAATCTCTGTGTGTGTGTGTGTGTGTGTGTGTGTGTGTGTGGTGTGTGTGTGTGTGTGTGTGTGCGTGTGAGTGGTTTCAGAAAGTACCTACGTGGCAAAATTTTGCTTCCTAAGTATCCCGATACTTCGTCCTACAGAATTCCGAAACGTCCTTTTGATTTTTCCTGAGATGGTATGTATCCTGTGCATGTGTACGTTTCAGATGAAACACTGCTGTTGTACTGCTTTACCAAGTTCAAAGCTAGTATGTCGCGTTTCTTGCATGGTTTAAACCGAGTCTACTGCGCTGATTTACCAGACGCAAAACGAATTCATTTCACTAGATAACCACTGACCAAGTACACAACAAATCAACGGTTTTTCCCACAT
Source organism: Conus ventricosus (assembly GCA_018398815.1). NCBI lineage: Eukaryota > Metazoa > Mollusca > Gastropoda > Neogastropoda > Conidae > Conus > Conus ventricosus. The sequence continues at coordinate 35,938,463 of CM031603.1, forward strand.
ACATGTCTACAGGTTTGGTTTGTCTGGTATCAAGCGGTACTATTGTATTAATTTACATTAAAAAAAATTATTCAATTATTTTACAAAGCATTACACACACCTATTGCATTGTTTACCACATATGATTACGGCACTGCTTTACCAGAAAAGCGATCTGTTGTTTAGAAACACCGAAGAAAACATAGGAACAAACCCTCCACAGAGACTAAAAAGGCCTCTGAAGAGCACTTGCTTCGAAACGGTGCTCCCATTTATTTTCAAAATAATTATGACAAGGATCAAGAGTATCGCTTTACCAACTATGACGCGGATCTATTGCGTTTTTACCAAGTATGACGACGTACTCGATGAAGTGCAGTTTGCGCGTCATGACGCACTAATGCCCCATGATGTATAGTCCAAGCATCATTCGAACCATCAAAATTGAATAATAGCTGTTACTTGACCCTGTAAATTTCCGCAACGCGCACCACCAAAGCAGATCAAAACATGAAGGGGCCACAAATCAATCGGAGGCTTCCATAGTAAATGTGAACTCGAAAGAGATGCCGTCGACTTCTTCATACAGCCCAAAACAAACAGTTCCGCGCGCAGTGCATCTCACAGATGTAGTCCATGTTGTCATGGAAAACACTAATACACATACAATTACGCTTAATAACTTACAGTTTTCTTCATTTCTATTCCCAAATATTATTCTCATAAGGATTATAACACACTTTCTACTCCATGAAATGCTCTCTCTCTCTCTCTTCTCTCTCTCTCTCTCTCTCTCTCTCTCTCTCTCTCTCTCTCTTCCAGGCATTGATTGTGTTCTGTTCTTTTGTGTTAACCGTTTCTTCTTTCTATATATAGCGTTTATGTATGTTTACTTCTATTCTAGATTAGTTTTGCTGATGTTGTTATTGCATTTTCTATATATATTTCCCTTCAATGAGGGCGGATGTAAAAAGCCATGTTGTGCTTATTCCGCTTTTTCCCTCATTAAAAAGATTCGTTCGTTCGTTCGTTCGTTCGTTCTCTCTCTCTCTCTCTTCTCTCTCTCTCTCTCTCTCTCTCTCTCTCTCTCTCTCTTATAACATGTTATATGATCTCGATGCTAGAGGGAAAACAACTGGGTAAGTAAAGTACGTATTTGTCTCTTTGAATATTGTTTTGGTTTTGCATGGTTAAATCAGGTGTTGGCAATGTTAAGCAATTCATAAGTTGCTTTCGTCAACGACTGATTGACTGCTCTTGGCAAAGATGGTCAAATCACGTGCAGTATAGTGACAGGTTTGATTTCTATAGGCATGTTTGCAATTTTCATGATTTGAAATCTTATTTAACTTTAGAAATGGATAGACACTTAAAGTATGTCATGACCAAATTCAGATTTGGAATTTCAGAACTGGCAGTTCATAAGTTAAGATACAAAGCCACGGTTGATGACAATGATCTGCTGTGTCCACTTTGTAAAGAATCTCAGGAAAATGAATGAAATCCATTTTGTTCTTTGCTGTCCAGCGTTAAGGAATGTTAGAACTGAATTTATTCAGCCCAAATTTATACACAACCTTCACTGTTTAAATTGATTATATTGATGTCATCAACTTCAACAGACGTTGTTCGAAAGTTGTACAAGGCATTTAAATTTCGAAAAATAGCTACCTCTTGAAGTTCTAAATTGATTATGTTTGATTTGTTACACAGGCATGTGTATTTGTTTCATATGATATATTATGTTCACCTACCCCTTCATAATGGGCCAAGCCCTATATGATAAAAACATCCGAAAACATCTCTCTCTCTCTCTCTCTCTCTCTCTCTCTCTCTCTCTCTCTCTCTCTCTCTCTCTCATACACACGCGCGCGCGCGAGCGCGTAAAGAAGGGAGGGAGGGAGGGAGGAGAGAGAGAGAGAGAGAGAGAGAGAGAGAGAGAGAGAGAGAGAGAGAGAGAGAGAGAGAGAGAGAGAGAGAGAGAGATCATGGAGAAAAAGAATCTTAACTCTCAAATCAAATTCATGTAAAAGTAAGTATTAGTGAAACACAACCATATGTTCCTACAACTATAGATTGTCTCATCCTCTAATTACAACACACCAAACAAATTCAAGGGGGAAGTGCATTGACTTGAGAGTCAAGATCCTTTACAAACAGAAGGCAGGAGTGGGATGACCTCTAGGAGTCTGATGACCCTTTAGAATGCTAGGGCCTATGGGTCAGGTGACCGTTTGAAAAGAATAGCCAGCAGCAGAAAAACTAACTGTACGTAACGAATCTTTTTGTAGAATCGATCCGCTACAATGCGGATTATTATATTATTTACGGATGTAAGGTAAGTCTACCGTCCTGTCTGATCATACATAACGTAAATCAATTGCATTGTAGACCACTTAGAAAACAGATCTATTCTACTGATAGAAAATAGATCCACATTATTTTGTTTATCAGCTACAAAGCAAATCTGTTGTACTGTATTAGTAAATAATTTGTAGTTCGGGTTTACATCTGCTAATTAGGGTACAATAAATCACGTTAAATTATCTAAAGAATACAATCGATCCATTCACCTGTATGTCACACACACACACACACATACATAGAGATAGATATACAATCATAGATATACGGATACACACACAAATCCACGCACGCACGCGCGCACGCACGCACGTACCACGCGCACACACACACACACACACACACACACACCACACACACACACACACACAAATAGATGGATGGATAGATAGATAGACAGACAGACAGATAGATATAGTATCACTACTAGTCGTTTCAGGGCTGTCACTTCAATGAAGTCAATGTTCAGAATGGATTTTTTTAAAATACTGTCTTGTTTTAAAAGGTATATTTTAAAAAAGGGATCTGCTGTTTTGTTTCATCAGTATGGGGGGCACAGCTGATACAACGCCGGCCTAATCGTAGTATTGTTTTGCCACGTATTGGGCCAAAGTGGATCTATCAGAAAGCCCAACTCTTCAGAAGACTACTTTGTGTTTAATCACACAGGGCTGTGGGTTTGTCGCACTGTCTTACCAGGTATTGAACATAACTAATATATTGTTTTGCCGAATATTCAGCAGATCTATGCGTTATTTCAAAACGTATTGATTTGATCTTTTATACTGCTTTAAAGGTAAAAAATGGATCAAATTTCATCTTCTCCCGGTTATCAATGGTTTTATTGCATTGTTATAACCAATTATTAAAACAGATGAACCAGTAGTAAGTTGATTACCCTACTGATTTTTACTAGATGTTAAGTGGTGTTCTCGCATTGTTTTACCAAACATTAACTTGACCTTTTGAACTTGTTTATACGGTAGGTCTATTGTATTGTTTTATCGTCAAGACAACAGTTTTCTTCATCAATTTACTTATTGATTTATTTACCAGAATATCGAGAAAAAGAGAGAGAGGGGGGGGGGGGGGGGAGACGGACGACGAACAAGCAGACAGGCAAACAGACAGGCAGGTAGAGACAGACAGACAGACAGACAGACCGACAGAAAGACTGACAGAGAGACAAATACAAAAACAGAAAAAAAGGAACAGAGAGACAATAAACAACAGAGAGAGAGAGAGAGAGAGAGAGAGAGAGAGAGAGGAGATGGAGAGAGAGAGAGAGAGAGAGGGGTGGGGGGAAAGGGGAGAGAGAGGGAATTTGCGAAAGATGCAGAAAAAACCAGAGACGGGAGCTGAAACAGAGAGACGAGTGTGACAATGCGACAGAAAAAAAAGAAGTTTCAAATCTGAACAGTTTTTGTAAACTTTGTTGTAGAAAAGATAAAAAAAGAATCAAAATAACTCACTAATGTCATCTGCACAAAGGTTAGCATTGTCAGTGCAGCTGCAAGAAGAGTCTTTCGCAGCCGTTTTTTGTTTCTAGTATACTATGTTTTTCTGTATGGAAAGCGATTTTCTTCCCCCAGCCGACACAAAAGCAAGCAATCGCTCGCGCATGCACGCGAACCTCACACGCGAACGCTTTGTCTAATATTATTTTTATTGAACACAGGTTGAACTGGAGGGAGAAGGGGGTGGGTGAGGGAGAGAGGCAGGGATGGTATGAGAGAGAGAGGGTGAGAGAGAGAGAGAGGAGAGAGAGAGAGAGAGAGAGAGAGAGAGAGAGAGAAGAGACAGACAGACAGACAGAGAGACAGAGAGAGACAGAGAGAGAGACCGTCAAAGGATGTGTGCTTCCTTATGAACAAAGACCATCAGCCTTTGGTCAAGCTGACTCGCAGATCTTGTTTCGTATTGAGATACATAACTTCTTTTCATTAAAGCAACGAAATAATTTGACTGTGTGCGCGCTTGCTTGTGTGTGTGTGTGTGTGTGTGTGTGTGTGTGTGTGTGTGTGTGTGTGTTGTGTGTGTGTGTGTGCGCGTGCGTGCGTGCGTGCGTGCGTGCGTGCGTGCGTGCGTGCGTGCGTGCGTGCGTGTGTGACAACAGACAGACAGACAGAGAGAGACAGACTGAGACAGAGACGAACAGAGACAGACAGAGAGAGAAAGAGAACGCGCGCGTGCGCGCGCGCGCCGTGTGTGTGTGTGTGTGTGTGTGTGTGTGTGTGTGTGTGTGTGTGTGTGTGTGTGTTGTGTGTGTGTATGTGTGTGTGTGTGTGTGTGTGTGGTGTGTGTGTGTGTGTGTGTGGTGTGTTTCCTCGTATGTTTATTTATGCGTTTGTAGGTGTGCGAGTATTTCATAACGTCTCTGGAAAAAAAAGAAATGGAGAGAAAAAAAAAGCTTAGCAAAAGAAATCACTGATTTGGAAACAAAAATCAAAATCTGTTTTGTGTTACCAAAGATATTAAATCAAAAATGAAAAAAATAGAGGAAAATAAAAACAGAGAACATGATGCTATGATCCAGGACCAGAGCGATCTCTCAAGGCGAACATATCACCAATTATTTTTGTGGCTAGGAAAAAATCGAATCATGTATCTGCAAACAAATGACTGAAGGAGTGGGTTAATATGGAAATAATCTAAACGAATACCGAAGACATTAAAAGTGAAGTAAACCGCTTGTACAAGCAGTTATACGAAGAAAAAAAGCAGACGATAGCAACATAAATTAAGTCGTTGGCGATCTTCCAAAACTTGCACAAGAAGTACCAATGGCCCTGGAAAGAAAAACGACGATGAAAGAAGCCACTACAGCACAGATAAATCTGAAGGAAAAAAAAAGCCCTGGACAGAAGGATAAACAACTGAATTCATAATATTTTTTCTTGGAACAAATAGAGGGGTGGGGGTAGGTCACTTAATGAAGGGTTGTTAAAAAAAAGGAGGGGTGGGGGATGGGGGAGAAGAACACAACAACCAAAAAGAAGAAATCATAATTTGTATTCTGAAAAGAAACGAACCTAAAGAATACGTTAAAAACTGGAGACCCACTCCACTTCTGAACGTTGTATACAAGACTGGGTCAGCTTTGCATAGCAGCTAGAATAAAATCAGCACCACAAAGTTATTCGATAAAGACCAAACAGCTCTTATACCTGGGACATATATAGGATATGATATTAGACTAGCATACGGCTTGATATACCATCTGGTTTCAACAAACCTTTAATCACAGGTACGTACTATGTTTACACAATACAAAATGAGCAGCAACAAGCTGAACGCTTACAGTGTGCTCTGCAAAATGACACTACACAACTCATTTACCTGGCGGCTACAGTAACACAAATATTACATTATTTATATGAAAACAATTGACATTTTTAAAGTTTATAAATCGCATGAAGAATACAAAAAGAGAACTCCCCCGGCCCCCACCGCTTCCCGAAATGAGAAAAAAATAATTAAAATAAAGAAATAAAGAAACGGAGATTAATGAAGAGAGACGATGAGAAATACACCACAGGCACACTAATTTGTTTTCATCACAATTTGAAATAATAGCAACATTTTTAATACAATCTTTTTTGTCATACCTGAAACCTCGAAAAGGTAATGTATCTAAAACCGGTTGCTTCCAGAGATAAACTTATGAACAGCTTCAAATGTCAATATATTGGTATCTATCTGCAGATTACGGTCACCTTTTAACAGAGTTTGAACATTTCCGTATGTGATGGGAGATCGGAAATTGTATTTGCGCGGGTTTCATTAAAACGAGGACACAACAGAAAATAGTGTTCAGCTGTTTCTTCCCCATTGCCACACTCACACAGTGGGTCGTTAATTAGATGGCGGTTGAACATATCATATCTCAGATCACTTATTCCAAGACGAAGATGGCAATGAATAATTTGTTGTTGTTTTTTCTCTCGCCAAGGTAAAAGTACGGTGGTATGACAGGATCATCAGCCGATAAATGATGCTTGACTGCGCTTAAAGATGGACTGGTTTTAATATGATCTGGGAGACTATTTCATACCATCTGAACAAAACAAAACAAACCGAAACGAAACAAAGGTTAAAAAAAATGACACAAATCTTCGCGATTATTTTTCCGTACTGGCTCTGAAAAAGCCTTGACATAATTGACTGGGATCTTATTTTCAAAGCAGTGACAGGGTTTGGATTTGGAAATGATACCCAGACAGTCGGACAGAGAATTAGGAAGAAAGAGTGGGGAAGAGGGAGGGAAAGAGAGAGAGTGAGACAGATAGAGAGATGGAAAGACAGACAGACAGACAGACAGAGGGGGGGGGGAGAGAGAGAGAGAGAGAGAGAGAGAGAGAGAGAGAGAGAGAGAGAGAGAGAGAGAGAGAGAGAAGATGGAGTGTGCTCAGTTCAGCTCAGTTCAGTGGTTATGTTAACGTCTGTTCATCATCGATGATATGGCGATAATAAAAGGCAACAGAGATCACTGAGAATGTCAAACATACTGTCGCTGGTCATTTCCCCTCACGTGTGTGTGGTGTGGTGTGGTGTGGTGTGGTGTGGTGTGGTGTGGTGTGGTGTGGTTGTTTTCTTCAATTGCTCATTACCTATTTATCGGCCTGTTTGTTTCAATTTCAGGTACCTTTGACGATCTATTATATTATGATTTGATTATCGCCTGCCCGTATTGTACATGAAAAAAAAATAATATAAAAAAGCTCCCGTAACAATGTTATTATCGTCGATTCTGTATGCCCTTACCATGTGTATGTGTGTCTTTGTGTTCTTCTCTCCTCTCTCTTCTCTCTCTCTCTCTCTCTCTCTCTCTCTCTCTCTCTCTCTCAAATGTCAAACCATTTTAAAGGTTTCTCACTTAAGCCGTTTAAACATCTGTTTTACTCCGAACAATCCAAAATAAAGCCTTATTAATGACAAGCATCATCATCAGCAGTAGTACTAGTACTATCATCTTCCTACTTACGACCGTGATACAGTATGACCAACAAAAATAACGAGGACTACGACGACACCGATGATGCCAACAGTAACGACGACATCGACAAACAAGATCGACGGTGATAATGAAAACCATCTCAGTTGAGCTGAGAGCGCAAACAAACAGGCGTGGACGCCTCACTCGAATGCTATTTTCATTCCACCAGCGGAAGACGACCAAAAATCACACTCCAAAGTGCCTGGTAGATAGCATGTTATCGGAGGTGAACACTTCGCTGAGCTCAACGTCTGAATCAAAAAAGATATAAACTATTGCTACTCCATCACTTTTAACTCTGAATCTTGTCCAGCCATTCTTTCCCTGTCCCAGCCCACGCCATACCGCTGACCCACCACTTCTCTCCCTTTCTCTCTCTCTCTCTCTCTTCTCTCTCTCTCTCTCTCTCTCTCTCTCTCTCTCTCTCCCTTTTCTTTTTCTCTAATTAGCTGATTATTCACGTCTCAAGTCTCCGGTCAAATATCACTGTACAATGCGACATTTTTGTACCTTGCTAATCAGACATTTGCTTCGTCGACTACAAAACTATATCCGTCCTTGTTAACCTACCCGTACGTATCCATTTCATTCCATTGTACTGCTGTTGTGTCCCTTTTGTCCTTGTAACCCAAACACTTTCTTTTCTTTATTGATTGATTCTCTCTCTCTCTCTCTCTCTCTCTCTCTCTCTCTCTCTCTCTCTCTCTCTCTCTCTCTCTCTCTCCCTCCCTCCCTCCCTCCCTTTTTTCTATATAACAGACGATCAGACAGGGCGTTTCAGGGCTCTCACGGCAAAACATGTATTTATGAGTAAAAACAAAGACATGTGGACAAATGGGGATCGCTCACACACACACACACACACACACACACAAACACAAACACAAACACACACACACACACACACCACACACAGAGGACAGACAGAGACGCGGGGAGAGAGTGAGAGTGAGAGACAGACAGACAGACAGACAGACACAGAGACGGACAGACGAACAGAGTGAGTGAGTGAGTGTGTGTGTGTGTGTGTGTGTGTGTGTGTGTGTGTTGTGTGCGTGCGTGCGTGCGTGCGTGCGTGCGTGCGTGCCTGCGTGCGTGCGTGCGTGCGTGCGTGCGTGCGTGCGTGCGTGTGTGTGATTATGTATGTCTGTGTGTACATGTACGTGTGTGTGTGTGTGTGTGTGTGTGTGTGTGTGTGTGTGTGTGTGTGTGTGTGTATTCACGCACACACGCGCGCTCGAGAGCGCGCGCAGCGCCACACACACACACACACACACACACACACACACACACACACACACACACACACACATTAAAATACATCTACCTCACTCCAAATTGCTCTGCTGTGACAAATCCCAGTCAGCTACCTTTTCTTCTAGCAATGCGTCTAAAGTGGAAAGATTACATATCAATTGGCCAACATAAACGTACTTGAAAAAAATAGCCGAAAACTTGAATCCCTGTTTTACAGGCTCAAGCTAAACGCTTTCCGTGCAAAATTTCGCAAAAAATTAAATTGCATCTGCGGAGCAGTCGAAAGTTTCACAACCCAGCATCTTCTTTTCCACTGCGCATATTTCAAAAATGAAAATCCAGACTTCCTGCAACTTGATGGCGCGTGTATTTTTCAGACCTTACCAGATTTTTTTTTTTAGTTAATCATGCAACGTTTTTGTCATCAATGTTCATTTTCTTGATAAACATTAAATATTGCTTAAACAATTAACACTGTGAGTGCTGACCGTAGTAGGGAGATGAGGTACCTACACTGAGAAGCAAAACAGATGCACAGATACGAGAGGAGAGAGAGAGAGAGAGAGAGAGAGAGAGAGAGAGAGAGAGAGAGAGGAGAGAGAGGGGGGGGGAGAGGGGGGGGAGAGGAGAGAGAGAGAGAGAGAGAGAGAGAGAGAGAAAGAGAGGGGGGGAGAAAGAAAGAGAGGGGAGAGAGTACCACCATGTGACGAAAGAAGTTACAGTAAAATGTCTCTATACGGAAGCCAGTGTTTGTCGAACAGACTTAGGTTTGAATTGACACTAGCAATATACTTTTCCAAAGAGTATCGATAACGTAGACTTCTGAAGTTACAAAAAACTGGATTAACATTTTGTAGTTTGGATTTATAAATGAAGAATTTGGCATACAGTATTAAAAAGTCCATCACACAGTCAGTCTGTATATCATCTGTTACTCCAAATAATACTAGGTTCTTATCAATATTAACATTATGGCAGTGCTCAAGCTTATCAATGATATTTTGCTGAAACTCCAACCAAAATGCCCGTACAATGTCACAATCAAAAATCATATGTTCTATGTCCTGTGGTCTTTGGTCACAGAAATTACAGTTTGGTGTGTTAACAATTTTACACTGATATATAGGTACTTCTGTGATGGCAGAATTCTGTGCAACAGTCGGAATTGAAACCAGCGTAGTTGCACATCATTAGTAGTTTTAAAACAGTGTAAAAAATATAGCATTCCAGTTTAAATTTTTGGACGAGTTGCTCCATTTCAAAACTGCAGCTGGAACAGCTCCGCTGTCAACAAGTACAGTTTGAATAAATTTATTGCCTTTCCTGATAGAAAACCATGATTTGGTTTCAAGAATTTTAAAGGTATTTGTAAGTTCTACTTGTAATTTATTTTGGTATCCTTTGATGCGTTCAGGATTCCATTGTAAGACAAAAAATCTGTTTTTCTTATGGTAGGATATTTTGTTTTAAATTCATGATATGACATGTACTGCCCTGCTTCACTGACGAGTTGTCTGATGAAGTAGATGTTATTTTCACACCATTCTTTTACAAATATAGTTTTTTCACCCCTCAAAATGTCTTTATTGAAGTGAATGCATTCAGCCATAAATTCGTCAATATTTCTAGGACGACACACTCTACAAACTCTCCCATAGTGCCTAAACACGTCATTCCAGAAAGGATTCTTCACGGACTTGGTTAAAGTTTTGATATAATCTGCCCCTAAGAATTTAATATTTTCCATTTCAGGGTACATATCAAAGAGAAAGTCTTTAAGCATGGAGTCACCCTCGGACTGTATTTTATAAAGCCAGCTTAATTTCATAGCAGCAATGAAAGCTCTGATATCAATCATGCGCAGTCCACCACAGACGTATGAGCTACATGCAACTGGTTTCCTAATTTTACTATTTTTACCATTCCATAAGAATGTAAACAACTCTTTCTCTAGTTCAGAGATAAAAATATCTGGTGGATCTGGTAGATTTATTAACAAATACGTTATTTTGGACAGGACAAGAGTCTTCACTACTGTTATTTTCCCTAATGGTGTTAGCTGTCTTTTTTTCCAGTGTGATAAAATCCTTTTCATCTGAATTAATTTGTCATCATAGTTGATGGTGCTAATGGACTTTGTATCAATTGAAAATTTAATGCCAAGTATCTTGAAGATACCCGGGTCCCAAATGAAGTTTTTATCGCGCATAAACCTTAAATTGCAGTTTTTTCTGCTACCTATCCAAATGATCTGACTTTTTTTTATCAAAGTTCATGTTTAGTCCTGACATTTCAGCAAACTGTGTCAGCACGGCAATGGCTTCATTAAATGAATTTTCGCTGCCGTCCAAACACAAAGCAGTGTCATCTGCAAATTGTGACAATAAGCTTTCCCTATTTTGAATTTTTATGCCCTTGATTAAATTGTCATGTCTGATCTTTAGTGACAGTATCTCTGCACAAAGAAGGTAAAGATACGGGGATGATGGATCACCTTGTCGAACACCACGTTCTATTGCAAACCAGCTAGAATATTGACCGTTGACAGAAACACAAGTATTAATATGTGAATAAAAAGTTTTGACCCAGTGAATCATATCTGGGCCAAAGTTGAAAAAATCCAAGCATTTGTGCAAAAACGACCATGAAATACTGTCGAAGGCTTTCTCAAAGTCTATTGACAGAAACATACCTGGGATGTTTTTTTTCTCTCAGCATATACTAAGGTATCATATAACATGCGAATATTCTCACCTATGTAACGACCTTTCAAAAAGCCCGTCTGGCTTTCATGGATAATGGAAGGCAAAACAGACTTCAAGCGGTTGGCAATGCATGTCGATGCAATTTTATAAGGAATATTTAGTAATGAGATTGGACGCCAGTTTTTTACAAAACGTTTTGGTTTGCCTTCCTTAGGTATGCATATAATGACACCTTGACGTTGTGTTACAGAAAGTTCAGCATCAATAAAACCTTCGTTTATAGATCTAACAAGAAAAGTCCAATATCAACAAAGAAGAACTTATAGAACTCAGCTGTAAAGCCTTCAGGGCCAGGGCTTTTACCATTTTTCATTGATTTTAAAGAGGCCGCTGCTTCCGTATACGAAATTTTTCCTTCGATGCTATGCTTATCTATGTCAGTTAATTTTGTTGCTTCCGGTATATGAGATGTTAAACAAAAATCACGCACAGTCCTGTGGGAATATAGTTGTTGGTAAAATTGTTGTACTTCTTTCAAAATGGTTTCTTGTTCTGAGATAACGTTACCAGACTCTGTTTCCAAAAAGGCATAGTTTTATCAATAAAATTCTTTTTTCAAGGTTACAAAAATACTTACTGACCTTTTCACCTTCATTTTATCCATCTGACTCTGGAGCGAATTAGTTTGCCTTCGATTCGCATATTTCTTATTTCTTGTAGTTGTATTTTTAAGTTCTCTAGTTCATGCATGTTATTATCGTTGACATTCTCTTCGATTCTTTAATCTGTTTTTCTAAGTCATTCTCTTGCTGGTTTGTTGACCTTTTCTTAAAAGTTGCATAAGAAATTGTTCTACCTCTTATTTCTAGTAGTAGAGTCTCAAAGAACAATTTATCACTTATTGTAAACGTTAAATCATCATTAGCAACATTGTCAATACCGGCCATGTTGTATACTGGTACAGCATATTGCTGTTTGATATTGGTAATTACTTTTTTAATTTCTGCTATGTACTGTGCATCTTTTAATAGTGAATTGTTGAATTTCCAGAAAGGTCTGTCACGTTTTAATTCATCTATTTTTAAGGATAACTGCACCAGTGAGTGGTCAGATCGATAGCCTGGTTTGACATCAATACCTTTGACGTCATTCATTATATCCTCAGAACATATAAAATAGTCTAGCCTGGCCTGCTTAATTGTATTGAATTTACGCCAGGTATATGAGCGTTTGTCTGGATATAATGTTCTGTACATGTAGTAAAAACCATAACGTCCCATAATATCAATGATTTTCTTACGTGTCCTCTGAGTCCTTACCAGGTCTTGTTTCTTCTGTTAATTCCTTGATGATTAGTCCAATGGGCTCTTTTTTGTAACAAGTGTTTCTACAGATATGAGTGCTAACATTTTGGTTATACCAGATATCCTGTACTCCTTTATGTTTTAATACTTGCTTTGTGCTAATGTTAATTGTAAAGAATTTTAGTATGAATCACTATATATAGCTAATTGTTCGTAACAAATCTCTGATCGGTCCGTCAACACACACACACACACACACACACACACACACACACACACACACACACACACACACACACACCCGCGCGCGCACACACGCACAACACAACACACACACACACACACACACACACAACACACACCACACACCGACTACACACACACACTGACCACCCACACACACGATTTCCTAACTTGTAAGGAATGACTATTGTACATAGATGACTGGTAAAATGGAAAACGAAACAGGAAGTTTAAGGAAATTGGACACATGAACAAATGGACTGATACACAGAAACACAATAACCAACCACCCAACGCACACTATGGATTGTTAGGATGACATGTTACAATAGCATCATTAACAATAATAAAAATAAATAGAAATTGAATATGAAAAATGGAGATACAAGATAAACTGAATATACGACCAACCTGCACTCTCATCGCACTCTATCACCTTTGTAACGTTGTTTCCTTCTTGTGTCTAGCCGAGAATAGCGCTATATATATATATTATTATAACAATAATATATAACATATATAATTAATATAAAAAATTCTATATTAATGAAAATAGGAATAATACATATATCCATCTACGTATCCTCCTATCTATGTCTTATGGTATCTATCTGCTCTCAATATCTTCCAACTTCTCTCTCTCTAGCATCCTCCATGGTAAATATATAACATATATATACTGTATATACATATTAAATATATATATATCATCATTATACCGCGGAAAGTGGTAATTTGACTCCTCTGCCTTTTCAGTTTTTTTTCAGGCAGAGGAGTCAAATTACCACTTTCCGCGGTCACTGAGGAGAAACAACCAAGTTTCGAAATATCGGTATATGACCAGGAGTTATATGTTAGTGAGTTTCCCTCCCTATTGGAGGATGTCTCTCCCCCTTGGAGAATATAAGCTTGCTGAAGACTCATTTTGAGAAGCATTTATTTTATTTTTCCCCATTCACCCACTCAAGCACATACTGTTAGTTAGGCAGAATCATCTACCACTGCAGATATGTATGCGTATCTCCGCCTATTTCTTCAATCTAAGACATAAGAGCAAGCTTTGTTTATAATTCAATATTTCTTGCAGTCATTGCAACACCAAGCTGCTCTGTAAGTTGCTGGAACGGTGCTCGGTACTTATCCTTGGAATTTATTAGTTTGTTATTATATATATATATATATATATATATATATATATATATATATATATTATATATTATGTTGTGTGTGTGTGTGTGTGTGTGTGTGTGTGTGTGTGTGTGTGTGTGTGTGTGTGTGTGTGTATGTGCGCGCGCGCGCGTGCGTGCGTGCGCGTGTGTGCGTGTGCGTAAAATCAGGGGTGGTGGATAAATGTGAAAATTGGGTGTTTATATTCATTGGGAGGGAAGGGGGAGGGGGGGGGGAAGCAGAGAAAACTTCTCAATTGATTTGTTTGTGTGGGAGTGGAACATGATTTGCTACAATCCGAGCTTAGGCCAAGAAAAGAATTAATAGTGTCCAGTGACATGACCCAAAAAAATGGGGCAGATAGATATTTCGTCTTGACTCTTTCAAACGAACCTCGTAAACATCTTTTCAAGGTTTACAGTGATTAGGACTTCCCTACCTGGAACTCTTCATTTTTCTTTTGGTTTTTAACTTCTGCTGTAATTCCTGGAGAGAGAGAGAGAGAGAGAGAGAGAGAGAGAGAGAGAGAGAGAGAGAGAGAGAGGCGAGGAGGGAGAGACATGTTGATTATCATGGAGTGTTTGTGAAAGTATTTGTTAGAATATGTAGTGTGCATTCTACCTTGGAATTATGATAAAGCCCTTACTACTTTTAAT
>CM031603.1:35958133-35965633 GCA_018398815.1 Conus ventricosus
GCGCTGAAGTGAAAGTTCGATTGCAAGCATACAACGTGGGTCAGGCAGGAGAAAGTTCGGGCCAGCAATTCGCTGGAGACTTTTTAGTGTTGACTGCTTGAGAAAAAAAAAAGGCACAGACATGCAGATCGATCAACAAACGAATCGCAAAGATGGCTGCTTGGGTGCTTTTCATCAAACTGAATAGGTATTGTGTCCATGAACACTGAACAAATTTAATGAAACTTCATTTTCTTCGAATTAAGACGAGTCAAAAGCAGCATTTGTTGTGCAGACTTGTAGCACTGCTTTTTCTTCATATTGGATAGAGCTCCGGATTTGTGATTCTGGAGATCCGGGAGTTGCCGGTTCGAATCTCCGCCAGGCCGTTTTGATACAAGGGGATTTCTCCCTGCAGTTAACATTGGTTCTGACCGCATTTCCCCCAAATGAAACTATAAACCGAGGTTTCGCGTGTGTACGCACGCATGAGGTCTTGCGCACACTAAACATAACATCAACGATTTTCGGAGGACGAGGTCAGCTTGGCTGTTGGTATGAATACACGTACTGACATGGCATACATCCTCCCTAAAACTCGAAGGAATGAGTGAAAGTCTGAGTGTGAATGACACGGGCAACGAATTATTAGCGCCAGCAGGCAGCTCTTCAGTCGTCTCCACCCAGATAGGCAGCCCGTTGTGTACACGTGAGCGTTGATGTAGAAGCGCTCGGAGACTGGCCTCCCACCGAGGATAGCCGTTATACAACTAATTATGATGATAATACATGAACAAAAATGTTGTCGAAAGGTTGCTCATTATGTCTATACAAATATTCAAAATCGGTCTATTACCAGTCCTCCCCCTTCATCCACAACCACCCACCTATCCCTTTATCCTTCCCCTCCTTCCCTAAAATGCTTAGCGTGCCTGTGACGTTTACACCACGCAATCATTAGGCGATCGTGTGTGTGTGTGTGTGTGTGTGTGTGTGTGTGTGTGTGTGTGTGTGTGTGTGTGTGTGTGTGTGTGTGCGGGCGCGCGCGCGCGCGCGTGTGGGCATGAATAAAACCTCCGTACTCGCATCCCCACCCCTCCCACTCCCAAAGGCGGATCTCTCTCTCTCTCTCTCTCTCTCTCTCTCTCTCTCTCTCTCTCTCTCTCTCTCTCTCTCTCTCTCTCTCTCTTCTCTGTCAGTACACAACTGCTTTGTTGTTTTGTGTTTGTGTTCAAGTTGCATTTCTATTTCTCCGTGTTTTGTTATTGTCGTTCGTTCAGGGCCGTTGAAACAAACACATAAAAAAACAATACAGACAAGATGTTTCCAGCATTTTAAATTCTATTTCAAAACGTCAAAGAGATTTCGTTTGCTCGCTAAATGAAGAATTCATAAAAGGGTATCAAACAATCAATAACACCGAGACGAGGGATTATAATTTTGTGTGTGTGTGTGTGTGTATTAAAAACGGACAGACACAGACATAGGTATCTGAGAAAATGGAGAGAAGTTTTACTTTTGAATGTAGAGCCCGTAAGGCAGTTATGAGGAAGCATTAGTCTACAAGCAAAGAAGAATTATCACACTTAGTTAACAGTGTCAGCAGGGGTTTAATCCTCCAGCAAAGAATTGTCACGTGTCACCTTTTTGAAAAGAACTAATGGAACTGAACATGATTGAAATCATTTTAAGTTTTATGATTAAATCGTTGAACATGGGTCTTTTGACGCTAATGAAAATACTATACCTCACACGGTACCGGCCTTCACATTGCAAATGAAACGGTAGCAGAGTGCATGAGGGACGCAAACTCTGCACGCTTAAGACATTCCCCTGACATATAAAAACTGAGTCACGTCTTGAAGACTGATTTGCTTCCCACCTGTAGTTTTCAAGGTTTTGTTTTGATCTTTTGAAAGTAGGAATCCTACCATCATGGCATCGTGTGTGTGCTGTATCGTATTAAATTGCATTGTATTGTGTTATATTGCATTGCATTGTTGTGTGTTGTATTAGAATATGGCACAAAACAGGTTTCTATGAGTATCATTCAGGGGCACCTTTGTGGTGTGTCCTTTTCTCCTTCCATTGCATTAAAATATTGCCTTACCAGAATGTTCGGGGTGACAATCTGAGGAACCTTCAGATATATCTTTCTTTCCTTGCATTGCATTGCACTGTATTGCATTGCATTGCACTGTATTGTATTGCACTGTATTGCATTGCATTGTATTGTGTCGCCAGAGTTCAGCGGCACACACACCTTTTCTCGTGAAGCAGGAAGAAAGAAACATGTCGTCAGGGAATGTGTCAAATTGGCCAATCTTCGGAAAGAAAGACGCACTCGCAACACAGAACACGCAGAGACCCAAGCACGTGCTTTGCAGCGGCTGCACGCTCTCCACGGACTGACCCAGTTTTACCAGGGGTGACCCCGTCATCTACAGAACTGACAGTGAATGCATACCAGTGACATGTTCTCGTTCGCGTTTTTTGTCATGTAAAGTGAAAGAAAAAGACACTGCTGTGGTTTCCATGTCAATGGAATGGAGTCGCGTTTTGGCATTGTACATCGCGCCGATTTGCTAAATGGCTTAACAGCTTATTAGCATTAAACTTCGTTCGTTCGTTCTGTCTACCTGTTTACATTCACCTGACATGGGTTTCCCTGCGGTCCATTGACAGGAATATCTCCGTTGAAGCTGTGGGTTCTTTAACGTGCTTCAGCCAAATGTTCGCTAAGGATCTCGGATTCTTGCCTCTTCCGTAAGACCGGCACTCAGACTTGTTATTTAGGAGGGACAAAAATGAAACTCAAACCCGAGGGACAAAAATTAAACCCAACCCGAAGGAAGTTTAACCTTTCATCCTGCATACAGTCGGAAACTGTTTGTGGGGGGGGGGGGGGGGGGGGGGGGGGGGAGTCTTGTATGCAGACAGATTGAACACTCAAACACTAGCGCGAGCCTGCACGGGGATCATCACCACTTTCCCTCCATGCCCTCCCCCTCCGCCCCAAAAGCACACACATGCAAACAAACACTCACACACATACACACACATGCACGCGCGTGCGCGTGCAAGCACACACACACACACACACACACACACACACACACACACACACACACACACACACACACACCACACACACCACACACACACACACACACACACACACACACACACACACCACATCCGCTAAGAGTAATACACACACACGCGCGCACACACACACACGCACGCACGCACGCACGCACGCACGCGCGCGACACACACACACACACACACACACACACACACACACACACACACACACACACACACACACATGCCGCTAAGTGTCACACACACACACACACACACACACACACACACCACAACCACACACACACACACACACACACACACACACATACATCCCGCTAAGGATTGTGGAGCCTGCTCCACAAGTATTGTCTGCGAGCACGATAACACTGAACATGAAAAAAGTATAAACTTTACATAAACACGCTTTCAGGAAGCAAAGGTACAAATACAAAATGGAAAAAGTTTGCGCATTGCCTAAAGATAAAGAACTTTAGGGGAAAAAAAAAGCATTTCAAATAGTTGAGATTTGATTTCAGATGCGAAGAAACACGTTCATACGTGTGCCGTTTTATTTGTTTGTTTATTTATCTTGTATGTGATCTAGGGTTTATAGAATCGGCTGGGTATTTCAGTTTGTAATGCTTCGGTTTCTCCAATATTTTGTAAAATGTTGCTTTATACCATCGTTTATTTCTAAAAGCTGCGCACTTCCCACTATAGACAACACCCCCCCCCCCCCCCAAAAAAAAAAAAAAAAAAAAAAAGTACAGAAATTAATTCAAATCTACAGATTGATTAATTGATAGAAAAACAACGTTTCACATCTGACAGGAGTGTTGTCTCTTTCGATGCTCTCTGCTGTTTCAGATGATGACAATGTTTCAGTTTCAGTTTCATCGTGGCCCGGCTGATTGCCACATGGTGCTTTGCCGGTGTCGTATAATCATGATCACGTCGCCCATAACATCGTGTCGCAGCGACAGCATTTCCTGTGAAATACTGAGGTGGTCATGAAAAAATGTCGCTGTGCGACAGCATTTGAAATAGTGAAGCGCAACAGGATTTCATGAGAAATGTCCATAAATCGGTGTCGTCGCCTATAAAATCGTGTCCTCATGACAGTGTTTCCTGTGAAATACTACAGCTGGTCATGAAAAAGTATCGCTTTACAACAGTATTTCTCTTGGAATAGTGGAGCGCGACAAGATATTACCAGAAATGTCCGTAAATTTAGGAAATTTCGTCCGTAGCAGTTTTGGAGTGAGATGCGCGCATATAAGCGTACGCATGCATTGACTGAAATGTGGTACTTTGTCCCCAACTTTACCTGAAATGGTTTGCATATCAGATTGCACTGATCATTTCCTTAAGACGAAAATGAAAGGAAGGAAAATTATCCAACGTTTTTTTTTTTTTTAAATTTCAGTGACAGTTCTTTGTGTGTGTGTGTGTGTGTGTGTGTGTGTGTGTGTGTGTGTGTGTGTGTGTGTGTGTGTGTGTGTGTGTGCGTGCCAGCGTGCATGCGTGTGTGCGTGTGTATGTGTGAAAAATCATAATAATTTTTTGTTTGTTTTTGTACTCCCAGTTCTTAAACAGGGAGTACTTTAGAATGGGAACGAAGAAATGCTGTCTCTGTGTGTGTGTGTGTGTGTGTGTGTGTGTGTGTGTGTGTGTGTGTGTGTGTGTGTGTGTGTGTGTGTGTGTGTGTTGTGTGTGTCTGTCTGTCTGTCTGTCTGTGTGTCCGTGGTCAAAATGTGTTCCACTCGCTCCAGACAAAACTACTGGGTCGATCTTTCTGAAAATTTGTAGGTATGTTCATTATGGATCAAGAATGATGCCCGACGTTTTAGTTTACCGTTAAGCCGTTACTAAGGGCTGTAACGGCTTGTAACACTTTTTCTTCTTTATGGAATATCTCAGAATGTACTTGGCCGATCTTTGTGAAAATTAGCAGGTATGTTCATTATGGGTCACGGATGATGCCCAATGTTTCAGTTTACCCGTTACAGTCGTTACTAACGGCTGTAACAGCCTGTAACGGTTTTGCTTCTTTATGCAATATATTAAAAAGTACTTGGCCGATGTTCCTGAAAATTTGTAGAAATGTTCATTTGGGTCACAGATGATGCCTGATGTTTTAGTTTACCGTTACAGCGGTTACTGACGGCTGTAACGGCCTGTAACGCTTTTTCTTCTTTATGGAATATTTCAGAAAGTACTTGGCCGATCTTTGTGAAAATTTGTAGGTATGTTCATTATGGGTCACGAATAATGCCTGATGTTTTAGTTTACCGTTATAGCCGTTACTAAGGCTGTAACGGCCTGTAACGCTTTTTCTTATTTATAGAATATCTCAGAAAGTACTTTCCGATCTTTCTGAAAATTTGTAGGTATGTTCATCATAGGTCACGGATGATGCCCGATGTTTTAGTTTACCGTTACAGCCGTTACTAACGGCTGTAGCGGCCTGTAACGCTTTTTCTTCTTTATGCAATATCTCAGAAAGTACTTGGCTGATCTTTGTGAAAATTAGCAGGTATGTTCATTATGGGTCACGAATGATGCCCGATGTTTAGTTTACCCCGGTATAGCCGTTACTAACGGCTGTAACGGCCTGTAACGCCTTTTCTTCTTTATAGAATATCTCAGAAAGTACGTGGCCGATATTTCTGAAAATTTGTAGATATGTTCATTATGGGTCACGGATGATGCCCGATGTTTACGTTTACCGTTAGAGCCGTTACTAACGGCCCATTATGGTTTTCTTCTTTATGGAAAATCTCAGAAAGTTCTTGGCCGATCGTTCTGAAAATTTGTAAGTATGTTCGTTTTAGGTCACAGATGATAGCCGATGTTTACCAGAATAGCCATTACTAACGGTTACACCAGCCCAAGACGGTTTTTCCTCTTTATGGAATATTCTCACGCGTTTTCAGGATAAACTGGGAGTACGTTTATATGCTTTGCATCTTGTTGGTTTATGGGTTGATAGTGAGTTTGAAACTGGCTAGAAACTGGCTATGCATATTTGCATTAAATGTTCTTATAAATAGTTTGTTTACTGGGTGTGTGTTGAGGCTAGGGTAGGGCATGTGAAAAGGGAAAAAACAATTCAGTTTTGTTTCTGAAATGCCAACAATCGACTGATTAAGACACTTATATACTGATCATAATGGTGTAAAATATCGCACAGCTGCCTATGTAAAGTAGTCAATGACACCGATTTTAGCAACACCAGTTGAGTTAGGGGCTTCAAACGGAACCATTTTCTTTCATATCATGTCTTTGTATTGCGTCTACTAAGATCTGGAAATATGAAAACAGACAAAATATTTACTCACTAACGCTACCACTTTAATTTCCTTGATAATCACACACACACACGCACGCACGCACAGACGCACGCACGCACGTACAAACGCACGCACGCACGCACGCACACACACAAACGCATGCACATATGCGCGCGTGCGCGTGGACACACGCACACACCTAAACACATACTGACTGACTGAAACCAATTTATTGTCAGATTAACTCAAGGTTGTACTGACTAAACACATACGCATACACACACACACACACACCACACACACACACGCACGCGCGCGCATGCACTCCCACTCCCCATCCTCCCGCACATACACACAACACCACACCACACACACACACACACATACACACACACACACACACAACACACACACACACACACACACATTTTCTATCTGCGAAACTGACGATACATTTTCTGTCAGAAATGCAAACATAAATGGTATACTTTAATATGGCAAAGCTGCATCATGTACTGTGACATTTGTACCCTCGAATACGGCGACGTTTTGTTTCCATTTTGCAGCTAAAAGCATCGTTATGATACTTATCGCCACGATCCTGGTTTCCCAAAAAATAACAGCTCTTGCAGCAACATTTCACGTGATAACAAGTCGCTGCTACACACTTTCTGTGGAAATTGTCGCAAGCCACAGCCTCCAATGACAACAACATTTTACGGTATCCTGTCGCAAAACATTGTCGCAAAATGAGCTGCGACAGTATTTCATGGACAGCAACCATATCTTGCAGGACAACGTTCGTGAAAAGGTGTCGCGCGACTAATGTTGTCAGTAAATAATGTTGCTGGGACAGTATTTCACGGGTAATACTATCGCTGCGACACGATCTCGCGGTGACAGTGTTTTATACGACACGAGCTGTCAGTAAAGAGACAAAAGCAGGCCTGCTCTGATGGTTAAAAGCAACAAACAACGATGCTGTTTAAAGAAATTCTATACAGAATCTCCTCAACAATCTTATATTCGAACATAACAGTTTGGCCTATGGCAGATGAAAACAGCCCACACTAATAGCGTAAGACAAGCGACTTGATTTATCCCGTCCATGCTAGATATAAATCAAGACAGAGAACAC
>CM031603.1:35970633-36005683 GCA_018398815.1 Conus ventricosus
GATATCTCCAAGGGTGGGGTGGGGGGTGGGGACACCCTCCAATAAGGAGGAAACTCACAAACAATAACTACCTGTCATAAACCGATATTTCGACACTTTGTGGTTCTGCCAGTGACCGCGGACAATGGTAATTTGTTCCTCTGCCCTTGTCATTTTAAGAAACTGCAATCCCAGAAAAGGCTGTGTGCAATACCGTAGTATGTTTTTGAGTTTTCAAAAAACCAACCAAAGGTGCCACAAGAAGCATAAGAAAATGATGAAAGAGGCAAAACAAGCTATATTTTCTTGTGAAAATAAAAATAAAAAGATATCCTCTAGACACAAGGCTGAGGCATTCTTGGAATGAATCCGCAAGGGACTAAAATACAACAAACAATAATCCAAGGATAGTCCGAGTATAATTCAATATTTCCTTGCGTCATTGCAACCACCACTGCTCTGTAAGTTCTGGAACGGTGCTCGGTACTTATCCTTGGAAGTTTTTTAGTTTGTTGTATTTTAGTCCCTTGCGGATTCATTCCAAGAACTGGCCCTCAGAAAACTTGTGTCCTTTTAGAGGATATCTTTTTATATTACTACTTTTCACAAGAAAATGTAGCTTGTTTTTGCTCGTTCATCATTTCTTTTGCTTCTTTGGGGGCACCTTTGGTTGTTTTTTGAAATCACAAACAAACCTACGGTATTGCACACCAGCTTTTTCTGGATTGCAGTCTTCTTAAAACTGAAAAGGCAGAAGGAATCAATTACACTTTCCGCGTCACTGAGAGAAACACCAAGTTTCGAAATATCGGTATATGACCAGAGTTATATTAGTGATTTCCCTCCTATTCTGGGGTGCCCCCCCCCCCCCCCCCCCCTTGGAGACTATAAGCTTGCTGAAGGTTCATTGTGAGAAGCATATTATTCCCCCCATTCACCCACTCAAGCACATACTGTTAGTTAGGCAGAATCATCTCCACGCAGATATGAATGCTTATCTTCCCCTAGATTCTTTCATCTAAGACATAAGAGCAACTTTGTTTATAATTCAATATATATTATATACAAGAAACTATTAAATTCAAAGATAGTTTACCACCTTTTTCTGGATACAATTCTGCTTAAAACCGAAAAGGCAAGAGTCAAGTTACCACTTTCCGAGGTCACTGAGGAGAAAACAATCGGGTTTCGAAATACCGGTATCGACCAGTGAGTAGGAATGTTAGCGAGTTTCCCTCCAGTTTGGAGATTGTCTCCCCCTTGGAGACCATAATAAGCTTGCTGGAAGGCTCATTTGGAAGCATTTATTTTTCCCCATTCACCACTCAAGCACATATTTGTTGTTAGTAGGCAGAATTATCTACCACGGGCAGATATATAATGCTTAGCTCCCCATAATTTCTTCAATCTAAAGACTTTAGATCAATTTGTTTTATAATTGTATACATATAATAGACATATGTGAGTCCTGTGCGAGCTCACGCGCGTACGACGAGTGCGCGTGTGTTCGTGGTGTGTTTCGCGAGCGACGTGGTTTACTTTTTAATTCTCAATAAACCTCATGATAAGTACGACCTTTGTATTACCTGTCATGCGTACAGAGTGCGGTGTGTGTGCCCGAGCGATGTACATGCATGTTGCACGTTGTGTGTTTGGGCGATTATGTGCGTTCGCACGTGGCACTTTCAATTTGCCTGCGTGTGAAATGTTCATGCTGGTGCGTATGCCCCAGTTAAGAGCGTGTGAAATGAGAGTCCTCTCTCGCTATCTCTCCCCGTGCGCGCGCAAAACGTGTGGTGTATATATATATATATATATAATATTGTTAAAACAAGTATTAAAAAGGAATACTTTAGAAAGCGTTTTTTTAGAATCATTTTAGGCTGTTCAACCATATTAAATCTATATATATATTATTATATCTAATGCTGAACATTTAAGTAGTGAGGAAAACAAGTGCAGGTTAACAATTCTTCTGTCGTTATAGTAATGACTTGGCAAAGATTTGAACTTTATTTATGGAAAAAAAAATTAATTGAAGATGAAGAAAATGGGGGAAATATATTATACCTATGAGAAGCCCTTCACTAGCTGCCTGAGGGAACCATCGTAATCCCTCTCGAAGGCACATTTATTTGTATTGCCTGCTCTTAGGACTTTCGTCCGCTGGATCGGACTCATCAGGGAGACACGGCTAATTGTGTCTGTGCTCTTGGTGTCAAATAGAGACACACCACAGTCCATAATTCTGTGGTGTTCTCACCCCCAAGGGTTCAAAAAAGAATCTAAACATCACCCCCAAAAGCCAGTGAAGGTAGTAAATGGAACAAAACAAAGATGTGGAGAGGAAAAAAGGTATGTGAAAAACAAAGCATTATTCAAACAGTATAAAATGTAGGGACAATCTTTGAGCCTATGCTTGAGGATCCATTCAAGGATGCAAGGGAGATCAAAAGAATGGGAAAAGTCTGAGTGGTCAGCTCTGCTGTTCAATAACCCAAAATTGTGAGTGGCTAAGAATTATCCAGAACAACCTTTACTTGGATCTCATATATAATATATATATATATATATATATATATAATATATATATATATATATATATATATATATGTGTGTGTGTGTGTGTGTGTGTGTGTGTGTGTTTTGTTGTGTCTGTATGTCTCTGTCTGTCTGTCAATCTCTCTGTATTTGGTGTGTGTGTGTGTGTTGTGATGTGTGTGTGTGTGTGTTCCTCAACTTAATGTAAATTTCATACTGAGGGACGATGCCGCATAACTGCCTCTCTCCGGGATCTCTACCACCTGGCAAAAACACTTACTTCCTGCCGTCCTCTATCAAACAGTCCTGGCAACGAACCCCAAACCATAGCGCATTCCCAAAATGCAGCGTGTTATGAAACCGACTGTCTGGAGAGATTAGTAGCCACTTCTCACGTTTCTCTTTCTGTGTAGGCCTGTATGTGCGCGTTGTGTGCTTCTGTATGTGTTACCTTTTCTCTTCCCAAGGCATCAAATAAAGCATTTTTTTTTAATCTAAAGAATGCATGCTACTGATTAGTAGTATTTGGAACACTTCCCTGCGTCCTCCATTAAGCAGACTTGCCACGTTATGATAATTGTAAGCGATTTTCGTAACTGTCATTGTAACATCGAAGATGTGCTTATCTTGAACAAAACCGTCGTGAGACCGACGCATGAAACCAACCCCCAAACGCCGGCAGTGCCCCAGTGTCCCCCCTTTTTACAATATCACCATGTGCACCCTGTGTTTACAACGCACCCTGTGTTTACAATGTCCCTGTTTACAATGTCACCCTATCTTTACAATGTCACCATGTGTTACAGTGTCACCATGGTGATTACAAATGTCACCATGTGTTTACAGTGTCACCCTGTGTTTACAGTGTCACCCTGTGTTTACAATGTCACCCTATTTTTATGAGCGCTGACGGTCAGGGGGACAGTGCAGCCAGACACTCCAGAAGTTTCTGGGATTTTCGGCAATTGAGAACAAAAATCCCTCAATCGCCTTATCGGACACAATGGGGAAAACTGGCTTACGTAAGCAGGGAGAGTGCTAGCCAGTTTCTCAAGTAGCTCTATGCAAATCACTGTGTCCCATCTGTCTCTCTCTCTCTCTCACCTCTCTCTCTCTCTCTCTCTCTCTCTCTCTCTGTTCCTTCTCCCTCTCTTCTCCTCTCGCACTCTCTCTCCTCCTCTCCTGTTCTCTCGGCATTACCTCCCTTCTTTCCTTGCAGCAAGTACTTTTCCTCCTATCCCTTTCCCCCTGGTGCCAAGTCTCCTACTACCTTCCCCTCGGGACGCAGACAGCCGGGATGGTGTGTGTGCAGGGATCCCACGTTGCGCCAAGTCTCCTACTACCTTCCCCCTCGGGACGCAGACAGCCGGATGGTGTGTGTGCAGGGATCCCACTTGCGCCAAGTCTCCTACTACCTTCCCCCTCGGACGCAGACAGCCGGGATGGTGTTGTGCAGGATCCCACGTTGCGCCAAGTCTCCTATACCTTCCCTCCTCGGGACGCAGACAGCCGGGATGGTGTGTGTCAGGATCCCACGTTGCGCCAAGTCTCCTGCTAAACTTCCCTCCTCGGACGCAGACAGTCGGGATGGTGTGTGTGCAGGAGGAGAGGACCCTGTTCCTTAACACAGCGTGTTGATACAGGTCACCCTTCCTCCCCTCCCCCTCCCCTCCCCTCCCCCCCCCCCCCCCCCCCCCCTCCCCCCCCCCCTCCCATATGGCTTGTCAGTGAAGGGTTTCAACTACACTTGTTATAGAAGGTTTATTTTGTCGTCGTCTTTCCAGTGGGGCTCAAGCCAACTAACGGATTTAACATCACTTTGATAGCCATGGTGACGCAAAAACAAGCTTAGTATAATATGACACAGTTAGATAGAAATTACTGATAGTGATCTCTTCGTTCTTCGCCTCGTGATGAGGTATGACAAAGCTTCATGATATAGTAAGAATGTGGCATTGTCAGTGAAGATTGACTGTAAATTGGAGTAGGTCAGTGAGATTTTGAGCTTGTGGCATTGTCAGTGAAGATGACTGACTGTTGAGGTGGTCATGAGATTGTGAAATGTGACATTGTCAGTGAAGGTTGTATAGTTGAGGTGGTCAGTGAGATTGGAGTTGTGGCATTGTCAGTGAAGTTGTATTGTTGAGGGGCAGTGAGATTGGGAGAATTTTTGCTTGTCAGTGAAGGTATTGTATGGTGTCAGTGAGATTGTGAGAATTGTGACATTGTCAGTGAAGTTGTATTGTTGAGGTGATCATGAGATTGATGAGAATTGTGCACATTGTCAGTGAAGGTTGTATTGTTGAGGTGACAGTGAGATTGTGAGAATTGTGACATGTCAGTAAGTTGTATGTTGAGGTGGTCCTGAGATTGTGAGAATTGTGGCATGTCGGTGAAGGTTGTATTGTTGAGGTGATCGTGAGATGGAATTGTGGCATTGCCGGTGAAGGTGTATTGTTGAGGTATCAGTGAGATGTGAGAATGTGGCATGTCCGTGAAGTTGTATGTTGAGGGTAGAGATTGTGAAATTGTGCATTGTTAGTGAAGTTGCTGTATTGTTGAGTGATCAGTGGATTGTGAGAATTGTGGCATTGTTAGTGAAGGTTGACTGTTGTTGAGTTGATCAGTGAGATTGTGACAACGCAGACGTGTTCCAGCACATTTTTTTACCCTTTCGGAGTTGTCCCCCATGTGCCAGATTGTGTACCCTTTTCTGACGTCACCATGTCACATGGGTATTATCTGTGACCGAACAGGGAACGCACGAAAAGAATGCTTTGTTTAGAACATGCCATGTACACTGTTGATGCTAAGTCATACTCACGTGTGTGATATCCTCAATAAGCGGTGTATTCTTGATACTTGCCACCGAGCTGGATTTTGTTAATATTTACATGTAACTGGTTTGAATAGATTAATTCGGAATTTCATTTACACAAAATGATGTCGTTTTCTTTCCACTAAGGGCAACGAACGCTTCTTTTAGTGTTTTGAATCTGAGCATCAAACACTTCGTGATTTTCACTTCATACTTAGATATTTTCTCATTTTTCTCTGCGTAAATGAATAGTTTCTCATTCAATTTTCCTCTGCAGTTACACCATCTGCAAACGCCGCAGAGCTTCAATACCTCTATATACATTGCAACTTAACAGTGGACAGCAAAATCAGATTCCAGGAGATCACTACAAAACACGAGAAAATATCAGAGACATACGGCACGATCGTCAGTCTGAAAGAAGGACAAACTCTTGACCAGACATCAAACTGTAAGTAACATGACCACCAAACGGTAATACATTTGAGAAGATGGAACAGTTCAAGCATCTTGCTTCCACGGTGAGCAAAGGTGGTATATCAACACAGTGGGGTGGGGAGGAGGATACGGTGTAAGATATGCTCACACACACACACACACACACACACACACACACACACACACACACACACACACACACACACACACTCCATCACACAGACACAGACACACACACAGACATAAACACACAGACACACAAACGTCTAATATCACTCAAAGTGAACAGACGTTAAACAGAAGTACGAACGAACGAACACAGACGCAGACAAAAACACACAGACATACACACACGCACCCCCCCCCCACCACACACACCCCCCCCACCTACCCCTCCCCCCCCCCCCCCACACACACACACACATACATCCTGCTGAACGAATCCTTGACCCGCCCTTTGATCGGAATCCGCACTGACGATCAGTACCCAAGCTGACGATGCTCATCCTTGAGCCGCATTTCCTCTTTTTACCCAATTCGGATACAACCAGTACAGAATTTCATGCGTCATCGTGCTGGCGGACAATCAAACACAAGTTAAAACCTTAACCTTCCTCATAGATGTAAAAAGGTAAATAGTGCAAGAAGAGAAGTTAAAAATGTAATTTACAGATTTTTTTTTTTGGTCAAAGAAAAACCTGTGAAGCAAATCAAAGGGTTCATGGATTGCTCACAAGTGAGGCCATATAAAAGGATCATCAAACAAAGGATTCTGCCGGGAAACCAAGCAATACATGTGCCCAGCACCAACAGACACACCTCTCTCCTCACCATCACCCTATGCTGATATCTTGACTGGTGCAGTCCAATGTACCATCCTGATTCCTTGTCCAGGACCTTCCAACAGGGTGTAACGGCGGTGGACGAACAGAGACGGATCTGAATTCTGGGTGAACAACTCTCTGATTTGACTCGCCACATACAACACGAACTCGACCTGGTCACGTATCACTAAGAAAAGAAAAACATTTAGAAAGAGAGGGGGTTAGTTACCGCCAAGGACATTGACAAACAAAGCACAGGACAAGACACAATGGATTTCGATCTCTTGGGTCTTCTTCAGGCCAAAAAAAAAAACCCAGATCAATTAACATTTCGGACAGTGCAAAGAAAGAACGAAGAGTGACTTATCTGTCCATGTGTTCAAAAAAAAATGGCCGCCCTTTTTTTTTTATAAACGTGTGTGTGCGTGCATGTGTTGTGTGTGTGTGTGTGTGTGTGTGTGTGTGTGTGTGTGTGTGTGTGTGTGTGTGTGTGTGTGTGGCAGTAAGATTCCATTCATTCATCTTCAAAAACAACCATAAATAATAACGTTACAGTCGAAAAAATAAACCAGACTAGGAAAATATGAAATGACTGAAATAAATAAATAAATAAACACCAAAATAAATAAACAAATAAATAACAAACATAAAAATCTTTCCAATAACATGTAGCCCCCTTCCCCAACATGTTCATCATCACTGACAGTAACGGGTCATTGCTTTCCATGATACCGGGTTATAAGAGACAGCTGAAGGGAAAGTCTCGCCCCACAATCAAGACAGATGGAAGGAGTATGTGTTTTCAGGCGTGTAGGGTGTCTGTGAGAAATGAGAGAGAAAATCCCTCCATCTCTTTACCTGGTCCCAGCGGCTTACTGGTTTTGCCTTGCGGTGGCACGGAGGGTGTGAATATTCTGATGTGAGATGAAATTAAGCTGGCTGTGTCTGTCAGTCTGTTTGTCTGTTTTTTTCTCTACGTCTGTCTACTTTTCTCTCCCCCCCCCCCCCCCCCTCTCTCTCTTTCTCTGTCTGTCTGTCTGTCTCTCGCTCTTTCTCCCCCCCCTCCCTCTCTCTCTCTCTCTCTCTCTCTCTCTCCTCTCTCTCTCTCTCACTCTCTCTCTCTCCTCTCTCTCTCTCTCTCTCTCTCTCTCTCTCTCTCTCTCTCTCTCTCTCTCTCTCTCAGCGTTTCCTCCACTTCCTACACCCAGCGTCACAGCCTGTGGGAAGAGAATCAGGTGTCTTATGATTTGGTGTAAGGAGGAAGCCTCTCTTCCTGAAGACAACGTGTTGATGCTGGGGACGCCCTAATTTGTCCCCCACCTTCTCCCTGCGCGCTCATTTCAGTGAACGAAGGCTTCACTTCACCACTGATCGCTGAGTCATTTCAGTGAACGAAGGCTTCACTTCACCACTGATCGCTGAGCGGCCCATCAAATCCAAGCAGTCTGTTGTGGTGCAGACTGTCACTCTTCTTGATTTGTCACCGTAAAGTACAGGTTGGTAAAATAAATGGACGTTGAGATTTGCTGAATTCACAATTTGTGCATGACAAAATTTATCCTCATGGAAGTGCTTTTCTTCGTTTGCTCTGAGAGTCCGCCGTGAACGAAATATATTCTGCACAGTCCTCTTCTTCTGCGTACGCAGGCTGATACTCCTGCGGACACCCCCTGTATAGGGAGTGGAGTTTTGTGTGTATGTCCGTTTTTCATCCCGCCATTAAGGCAGCCATACTTCAACTTCGGGGAAGGTGCATGCTATGTGTAACGTGTCATCCATACCAACGGCCAAACTGGCCTTCTCTTCTGAAAGTTGGTGATGGGATTTTACGTGTGTGCAAGATGTTATGCGTGCGTTCACACACGGAACCTCGGTTTATAGTCTCATTCGAAGGACTGTATGGGGAATGGATCAGAACCGATGTTAACTCCGAGGGGAAAATCCCCCTGTACCGAAACGGCCCGGCGGAGATTCGAACCCGCAACCCCAAGATTTTGCCCAGTCAGACAAAACACAACGCATCAAACCTGTACTGGGATGAATGAAACATGATTAAGAAAAACAGCATCATAGCACAAAGGCACAACAATGGCTATGCGTACTGGTGCCATATCTCGTCTCCAAACAGTTGACGAGAAATTACCAAACAATTATAACAATGAATTAGTTTTCAACAAACCTGCAACATTCCCATAGGTTGGTATAAATCAGACTCTTTCCATGCAGAACCAAATAACAACATCATCCGATCATACTAGTAACGAATTCACAGATATTCCGTCTCTTAGATGTTATCTTTCCGAAGAAGCAGTCAAAAAACTCATAACTATCTTAAGACATTAAAATTAGACTGTTGGAATTCCGTGCTACTCGCTTGCTGGATAAAGCTTACTAAGCCTTCTTAAGAATGAGGAAAAGAGTATGCTGCACATCTACTAAAAGAATTCCATGGAGAACGTGTTCAATTCTGTACCATTATGAACTATTCAGCTTTTGCTGACCCCATTCTAATAGGCCCGTCCCAATATTTTTCAGTCCATGTGTCTCAACAAGACATCCTGTATTCTCCGTTCTCCTACTGACAAAGGTATTGCAAGCCTCAAGGCACAATATAATTATATTAAGAGAGCATTTAGTATCACCGCGCCCACCATCCGGAATGTGCCATTTTCGCCTCAGTCTGTATTTCAGTTGTTTTCACTTCTTCAGGAAAGTTTTGTTTTGCACTCGCAAGACATGCGGTTCCACTGCGCGCGCGCGCGTGCCGCGCCCTTCTCATCTCCATAGTCTGACGTGACCACCACTGATGTTCCCTGAAACTGACGCATGCTCATAACACTGAGAAAAATACACACAACAGAAGTGTAAAGATACCTAGACAAATGTCTTGATTTCTGTGTAGTGACATTTAGCGCTGTAGCATCTCTTTCTATTCTCAGCTATACAGCGTTATCAAATCTCATCAGAGATGCCATCATGTATTTTGTTTACTCATCTCAGCGTTTTGTGTGAAAAGTGAATGTCAAGACAGACAAACAAACAAACATACTCGAGCAAAGAAACAACGAACGAACGCACAAATACAGGTGTGAGAGGACAGTCGCTGTGTGAAAGCAATTCCGAACACACAGACAGACACAGACGCACACACCACTCACTCGCACGTACGTACAGATCACACTACACACACGTGTGCAAACACATACACATATACGTAACACATACACACGAGGACACACACATACACACACACACACACACACACACACACACACACACACACACACACACACACACACACACACACCGCGCGCGCGCGCGCGCGCGCGCGCGCGCACAACTACGGGACGATGCTGCATGCTATCTAATGTCTGGAATCATTCTTCCAGACAAGCAAACAGCACTTATCTTCCAGCTGTCCTCTATCAAACAGCCCTGGCAACGAACTCTGAAACGCAGACATCCACATGCCCACTGTGTTTATGAACACCGACTGTCTGAGAGACAGACTCTTTCACGTTTCTAACTCTGCGTGCACGCTCGTGTGTGTGTGTCTGTCTCTGCCCACCTTTCTCTCACATCTGAAATTCAACAAATAAAACTCTCACATCTGAAATTCAACAAATAAAACTCTTCACATCTGAAATTCAACAAATAAAACCTTATGCTAGAGAAGGGATGCTGCTGATTATGTAGTATTTGGAATCATTTTACCATGCAAGTCAACAGCGATTACTTCCTCGCTGTCCCCCATCGCAGACCTCGAGATCATCAACCAGTTCGTAAGCGGTTTTCTCTTTGCAACATCAAACAATGCTCTGATCCAGTAGAAAACCGTGGTGAAACCGGACCCACAAAGTCACACTATGGCCAAGAACACCGACAGTCTGGGAGAGAGACACTCGAAGTCCTCCGGGTTTTCAGCAGTGAGAACACAAATCCCTCAATCGCCTTATCGGACACTGTGGGCCAACTGGCTTTCGTAGAACTGTGGAAGGGTGCTGTCAACTCTCAAGTAGCACTATGCAAATTAGCTGCGTCTCCCTCCGTCTGTCTGTCTGTCTGTCTGTCTGTCTCTCACTCGCTCGCTCGCTCACTCGCTCTCTTGTTCGCTTTCTGTCTGTCTGTTTCTCTCCTCTCTGTTGGTCTGGTCTGTCTGTCTGTCTGTCTGTCTGTCTGTCTCTCCCTCTGTCTCTGTCTCTCTCTCTCCTCTCTCTCTCTCTCTCTCTCTCTCTCCACACACACACACACACACACACACACACACACACACACAAACATATACACACTCATACCCTCTCTCTGTCGTTTTTCACTAAGGCAGGGGCAAAGGTGGGAGGGGTGGGATTAGTCTGAGGCAGAGGGTGGAGGGGTAGTGATGGAGACTGGACACTGGCCGAAATCTGGATGCAAAGCGGACGCACACCCTCAGTAGTAACTAACTCTCTCTCTCTCTCTCTCTCTCTCTCTCTCTCCTCTCTCCTCTCTCTCTCTCTCTCTCTCTCTCTCTCTCTCTCTCTCTCTCTCTCCTCTCCGCTCTTCTCTCTCTCCTCTCTCTCTCTCTCATCTCTCTCTCCTCTCTCCTCTCTCTCTCTCCCTTCTCCCGCACAGGTATCTTCTCTTCCTGTCCCATGGTTGGCATTCTTTCCCATGTGCGCAAGTCTTCTGACTACCCTTCCCTCCCCAGCGACACAGTCAGTCAGGGTGGTGTGTGTGCAGGAAGGAGAGGGACGCCATTCCCCGACCACTGCGTGTTGACACAGGGTCACCTCGTTTGCCCCTGGAGTGACGTCATCAAGGAAAGATTTAAATACATATGTCACACTTTTGTCGTCGTTGGTCAGTGAAGCTCAAGCTTGCCGTGTCTCTCTGTCTGTCTGTCTGCCTGTTTGTCTGTTCTTCCAATGCGCCTGTCCTTCTTTTTCTCTTTATCCCCTTCTATTTTCTTCTTCCCCCTTCCATCCCTGTTCCCCCCCACCTCCCTGTCTCTCGCTCTCTCTCTCTCTCTCTCTCTCTCTCTCTCTCTCTCTCTCTCTCTCTCTCTCCCTCTCTCTCTCTCTCTCTCTCTCTCTCTCTAGTCATGCATAGTTAGTCCCTTAGTTGGGCAAGGGCAGGATGAGAAAAGCATGTGTTTGCTTATCTGTTACCCTTGGAAATAAAGATTATAATCATCATCATCACCATCATCATCTCTCTCACCCCTACCCATTGCTCAGCTTCCTTTCACCTCTTACACCCAGCCTCACAAGCTGTGTCTGTTTTGGGAGGGGAAGAATACTGTGTCCTACGTGAGGAGGAGGAGGAAGAGGTCCCTCTCCCTGACGACAACGTGTTGATGCAGGGGCACTCTAATTTATCTCCTCCTCCTCCATGTGCACTCACTTCAGTGAAAGAAGGCTTCACTCCACCACTCATCGCCGAGTGCTCCACCAAAAACCCCAGCTGTCTGTTGTGGCGCAATTTGTCACTCTTCTCGATTTGTCATCACACACAGTACAGGCTGGCTAAGAAACGAGTGATGAGATTTCCTGCACAATTTCTACGTGATTAATTTATATCCATGAGAGTGCTTTATTCAGTTCGCTCTGAGAGGGCCCCTAACCGAATGAAATACATTGTGCCAAGTCAGACATAGCAACACGCTTGAGAAGTTTATTTGGATTGATGAAACATAACTTTTAAAAAGAGCTAACTCGCAAAAAGGTGCAACAAAAGCTATGCTTGTTGGCGCCACATCTCGTCTCCAAGCGAGAGACAAGAAACTAACAAACATTTATGATACTGAACTAGTTTTCAACAAATCTGTAATACTTCCAAGGGTCAACGTCATACTCTTTCTATGCAAAAATAAAACATCGATCATCTGTTCACAATGGAAAGGTATCCCGTCTCTAAAGTGTTATCTTTACGAGTGAGCATCCACCTGACTCATTACTGTGTTTCGGAATTAAGGTTAGACTACTGGATTGCTGGTAGGGTGCTGCATAATGTGCACGAGGTGATCTTAAGAATACAGACGAACAAAAAACATGAGCATATAGAACGCCTGTTAAAAGAACAACGTTGGACACCCGTTGAATACCGTACCATCACACAATAATCAATTTCTGCTGACCCCATTTTGACAGAAGTAGCATTTTTTGCTCGTCCATGCACATACCAGGTAACCCGTACTCTCCGTTCATCGACCAAAAAAAAGTTCCGAAAGTTTCACGACACAATATGGACACCGTTAGTAAGATAACATTCAGTGTTAGTGCACCCATCTTCCAATGTCCTCTTCCTGATATTTTGTCGGATGTGCCAATTTTGTCTCAGTTTGTATCTCAGTCACATTCACTTCTTCGGGAAGCTTTCTTCCACTCGTATATGCGCAGTTCCATTGTTCTTTAAAAAAAAAAAAAAGACTTCTTGGGTCGCATGTGCGTACTTGCACTGCAAATGTTGTTGATGGGACTCTCTCTCTCCTCTCTCCTCTCTCTCCTCCTCCTCTCTCTCTCTCTCTCTCTCTCTCTCTCTCTCTCTCTCTCTCTCTCTCTCTCTCTCTCTCTCTCTCTCTCCGCCTACCCCCCCCCCCCTCCCCGCATCTCTCTTATATTCTTGCCAGTTCTATTCTGAGCACAGTATTAATGTGCGTGTCTTAAGATTTGTTTCATGGTTTGGTGTTTTAGTTCTGACTGTCTGTCTGTCTGCCGGTATCTCTCTCCTCTCTCTCTCTCTCCTCTCTCTCTCTCTCTCTCTCTCTCTCTCCTCTCTCTCTCATCAATCAATCAATCAATCAATCAATCAATCAGTCTCTCTCTCGATCTCTCTCTCTCTCTCTCTCTCTCTCTCTCTCTCTTCTCTCTCTCTCTCTCTCTCTCTCTCTCTCTCTCTCTCTCTCTCTCTCTCTCCCATCTTAAGTGAAGAAAGTGAAATTTAAGATAATGCATTATAAGAGATGTCTGAATGAATATCATCATTCATCGCATGTGGAGGAAATCAGTAAGATACAATGTGATCATTTGATCGAGTGGATGGTCGAGTCAGTCTTAGGATTTTTTTTTAACCTTACTGCATGACTCCTGTGCGTGAGGACGTAAGTAAATGTTACGAATTCATTTGTTTTTGTTAACCTTTGATTTGATACACACTAGGGATGAATGTGTACTATTTGTTTGCAGGAAATGAAGAGGGAAATGAGATTGTTATTGTTCTGTTACACTTCCTCCCCCCCCCCCCCCCCCCCCCCCCCCCCCGTCAAAAGACCTCTTAGGCAATGACAATAAAATATCAAAGTGTCAAAGTCTCTCTCTCTCTCTCTGTCTGTCTGTCTCTCTCTGTCTCTGTCTCTGTCTCTCTCTCTCTCTCTCTCTCCTCTCTCTCTCTCTCTCTTTCATTCTCATCGCCATGGTCCTACTTCAGCACTGCTAAAGATCCCCAAACCTCACGCTTTGAACACCGAACAAAGCACAAACAACGAAAACATAAACCTTGGCAAGTAATCTCATGATTTCTGCAGAGTGACATTTTGCGCTGCAGCTTCTCACAACATTGTGGGCTATACAGCGTCTGCAGATCTCATCAGAGATACAATCAGCCTGTTTTGCTTATCGTCACAACATTTTGTGTAAAAAATAAACAGACAGACAAACAAACAACTAGACAAGAGCAAAGGAAAAACAACTAACTAAAGCACAAACATTACACAAACACAGGTGCAGAAAAACAGGTGCGAGTTATTACGTCAAACAGAAATCCAAAAATACGGACAGACAGACGCACATGCGATGCACCCGCAGATATGTACAGATCACACTGACAATTGCGCGTGCCTCTAAGCACAAACACACACACTGACAAATACATATACACATATACAAGAAGATAAACACACTCGGTGTCATACTCTTAAACTTCCAACCACACTCATATAATGCGAGAGAGAGAGAGAGAGAGAGAGAGAGAGAGAGAGAGAGAGAGAGAGAGAGAGAGAGAAGGAGAGTGTGTGTTGTGAGAGAGAGAGAGAGAGAGAGAAGAGAGAGAGAGAGAGAGAGAGAGAGAGAGATGGAAAAAAAGATATTTTATGCATGGCTGGCCATTGCCCTTCATGCAGAGGTTAATTACAATTATCGTAGCTCACAATCTACTGCATTTTTTTTCATTTATGCCCTCGCTCCCGTGGAGCATAGGCCATCAACGACCTTCGCCATCGCACTCTGTTCTGGGCTGTTCTGTCATTCATCCATTTGTCCCTTGTTGTTCACAATCTACTGCACGCATGCATAAGTAGCTCTCAATCGAGAACTATTTTACGATACAAGAAATGACAGCGAGCTGAGCGCTTTGAATACGTAAATGAAGTTTAAAAAAAAAGTTTTTACCGAGACATGCCAAAGGAAGTGCTAATTTTAACCGACTTGGGAATCATACAATCTAAGCGTATATACCGTGCTCTTAGTTAGTACAAGATAGCACAACACAAACTGCACTCGTTTTCTGTCTCCTTTCTGCAAAATGGGCATATCTGGTGTGCCTTGCTTTGAGCTCCATAGAGGTGATGATGCTCTGCAATTTCAGAAACACCGATCCTGAATTTAATCGTTATAAACTTTCAAATATCTGCTCAGATTTAGCAGGAAATAGGTCTTAACATTAGGTAAGTAGAAAAGGACCCAATTAAAAAATAAAGAGAGAGAGAGAGAGAGAAGAGAGAGAGAGAGAGAGAGAAGAGAGAGAGAGAGAGAGAGTTCATATAAGCACGTTGTGTGTATGCGTATGTGTGGATATGTGTATGAGCATGTACATTTCGAGCTTGGAAGAAAAAGGGCTAAAATCAATACATGTTTTTTCCCCATAAACCCAGATTCAAGAAAAGCTATGCAAGTCAACTAGGAAGATAATGGATTCTAGTAGCATAACATCTTCACCAACCTACGTATTTTGAACCTTTTTTTTTTTTTGTTGTAAGAATAGAGATTGTGGATGGCAAGACCATAGCTAGTATCGATTCGATTTCTACAGTACGCGTTCTGTCTGTCCGTCTGTCTGTCTTTTGTCTCTGTCTGTTTGTCTGTCTTATCATCTCTCTCTCTCTAGGTCATGTCTGTTCTCTCCCTCTACCTTCACTTCTGTTCCTAGCCATCTTTCGTATACTCCCTCCCTCTCTCTCTGTTTTTGCTCATCTCTCTCTCTCTCATTATGTCTGTGTGTAGTATGTCTCTCTCTCTAAACCATTCCTAACCGTTCTTCCAGCCCCCTATCGTCTCTTACGTCCTCTTCTGTCTCTCTGTCCTGCGTGTTTGTTTTGTTTCTGTCTGTCGTATCCATCCTCCTCATAGTCTGTCGTGATATTCGTGTCTCTCTTCTCTACTCATCCTCCTCACTCGTTCTCTCTCTCCCTCTTTCTTCCCCGTCATCTGTCTGTCTGCTGCCTCTTCGTAATCTACTCTGTCCGATACGAATTCCCGTCCGTTTATTCGCCGGCCCATCCACCTGCCTTCTGTTTCCTTCTCCATACCATTATCCATTCCCTCCCCCTTTCCTCTAGTTCTTGTTTTCTCCTCCTCTCTCTCCTCCTCTCTCTTTCCTCTCTCTCTCTCTCTCTCTCTCTCTCTCTCTCTCTCTCTCTCTCTCTCCCCCCCCCCCCCTCTCTCTCTCTCTCAAAAGTATCGCCTGACAATTGAAAGCAGTTTGCACCCAAGCCATATGTCCCTGGACAGACCTGTCTGTTTCTTCGCTTGTGTTCCCCCCTCCCCTCCCCTCCCCTCCCCTCCCCGCCCCAACCCCTCCCTCCTCCACTCCCTCCTCTTTCTCCATTCGCTCTACGTGTTGGCTGAGCAATCATTTTAGGCTGCACAGAATAGACCCCTGGTGCAGTAAACACCAGGGCTGTCAAACCGTGCGTGCAAACGTGCTAACAATGCAACTGGGTAACAATGTACGCGTTGCGTTGCAAACAATGTAAACTTGCAAAAAAAAGGGTGAGCAAGCTTGTAAAAGAAAATGAGTATACAATGTAAACGGGAACGGATATGGGCATGTAAACTACATGAAGCACTGTGACTATGAAAATATACATGCCAACA
Source organism: Conus ventricosus (assembly GCA_018398815.1). Classification (NCBI taxonomy): domain Eukaryota; kingdom Metazoa; phylum Mollusca; class Gastropoda; order Neogastropoda; family Conidae; genus Conus; species Conus ventricosus. The sequence goes on from CM031603.1 coordinate 35,987,301, forward strand.
ATGTGAACATGTAAACAATGTAAACACCAATAAAGGTAAGCGTGCGAAAAGTGTAAGCGCGTGAACTGTGTGAACGTGTAAAATTACAGGCATGCAAACCACGTGAAGAATGTAACCGAGTGAACAACGTAAAATCATATTAAGAACGTAACCTTGTTAACGATGTAAACGCTTACAACGTGTAAACAATAAAAACGTGCTAAAGATGCAAACATGTACGCCGTGTACATAACATAAATGTCTGAACGATATAAACATACACTTGTAAAAACTTTTAACCATGTAAACAGAACAATAGTATAAAACATGTGGCCACTGACAGCCAACACAATGATGCGCCATTACTGTCTGCGATCTCTTCTCTTGAACACCTTGATTCAATGGATGACCAAATATGTTCATCGACGTTGCCATTAACGTCGTCCTCCTCCTCATCGTCGTTATCATCTGACAAGCCACAATGAGAATAAGCATGTCAGGTGACTTGTTAGACAGACAGCACGGCGTGACGTGAACTCTAACGCGGACAGCCAGGAACTTGACCTGAGAGGAATAACGGAATTCAGCACTCCCATGCTCACGGCGACGTGTGACAGCTCTAAGCTGCTCAGAAACTGTACTGGGATGTGACAGCTCTAAGCTGCTCAGAAACTGTACTGGGATGTGACAGCTCTAAGCTGCCCAGAAACTGTACTGGGATGTGACAGCTCTAAGCTGCTCAGAAATTGTACTGGGATGTGACAGCTCTAAGCTGCTCAGAAACTGTACTGGGATGTGACAGCTCTAAGCTGCTCAGAAACTGTACTGGGATGTGACAGCTCTAAGCTGCTCAGAAATTGTACTGGGATGTGACATTTCTGAGTCATTCCGAAAACATGTTGAGATGCCACGGCTCTGAGATAGTCAGAACTTATGTAGAGATGCGACAACTCTCGTCAGAAATCGTGTTGAGTTGCAACAGCTCTGATTTAGTCGGAAATTGTATTGAGATGTGACAGTTCTAAAATAGCCAGAAACAATATGGAAGTGTGACGGCTCTAAGGCATCAAAGAATTAGGATGAAGTGTGGCAGTTTGAGGTAGTCAGAACTTTCTTTGAGATGTGACAGTTCTAAGATAGAAACCATGTTGAAATGTGACACTCTAAGATAAATCTTAAATAAATGTTAGCGAACCGCCCAGAGAAACGTGGACAAACGAGTCACAAGACAAAACTCTAAGATAGTTAGAAATTATGTTGTAGTGTTGACAGGTGTAGTACAGTCGAAAACAATGTTGAAAATTAAAAGGCTCAACAGGGGACCAAAAAATATAGCTTAGGTCTAAAAGGTCTAAAATTTAAAAAACAAAAACAAACCATGTTAAAAGTGTGTGAGTTCTAAGATAGAAAAAAGTTAATGCGTGCGAGTTGTCATACCCTGAAAAATAGTCTGAACTGATGTGGAAGTGTAACAAGTTTAAGATAGTTTGAACTAGTTTTAAAGTAAATTTTAAAAGTATTTTAGGGACTCCGCCGAATAATGTACACAAACGAATTACAAGACAAAACACGATGCGTTTCGATCTCTCAGGTGTTTTTCAGGCAAAATACACAACACCCAGGACAACGAAAATGAAGACGCTGTTAAATCTTGCCCATCTTGCGCCGAGGTTGATGAAGATAAATGATTGCTCGTTCATTTTCGTTGTCCTGAGTGTCCTGAAGAAGACCCAAGAGGTGAAAATGAGTGGTGTTTTGTCTTGTGATTCGTTTGTCTACGTTATTGGGCGGAGTCCTGGAAATACGTTTAAAATGTGTTTAGATTTGCACCTGCAGTCGCCTCCCTTTGCAGCCAGTGTCAAAGTGTGACAGCTTTAAGGAAAGGGAACAAAAAGAAAATAAGAACAATGCTCAAGTGTGGCAATATTGACAGAGTGAAAAATAGGTAGACAGCTGTGAGATGCTTGAAAATAATTAAGTGAATAACGACTGAATTAAGTTCGAGTGTGAAAGCTTTATGATAGTTATGAATCATCTGAAAGTGTGACAGTTCCAACACAGTAAAAAAAAAAAGAAGCTTGTGGCGTCTTCACGAGGAAAACTGTGTCAACATACTGTGTGAAATGTAACACCTCGAACATCATACATACATGACATCAAAGTGTGGCAGTTCTAATATAGGCGAAAATGCTATTGATGTGTAACAGCTTCAAGACGGGAACAAATACAAGAGTGCAACAACCCTACGATAATGAAATGAAATGCTGCAAAGTGACACATCTGTTTTAATAGCGAAAAAAAGTGAAGAATTACAAGCTCTGAGGTAGTGAAAAAAATAGTCTGGAACTGACAGCTCCAATAGCATTATGAAATAATGATGTGCGACAGCTCTAAGACACTTTGAAGACACGGTAATCAAATAAAACGAACTGTGTAGGTTTACTATTTCTAAGACAGGAATAATGTTAAAGTTTGGAAGCTGTATTGAATCCAAAGATAATGTTGAAGTCTGACAGTTGTTACCAGATGTGGTCTTAGTTTTGCCGAGCGACCTGTATGCAGAACGAAGCTGTAGACACAGGAAAAGAAGTGTTAAGAAGTGGTGTTACTAGAACATGTCACAGATCTATGGTTCGAGTCCGCTTTCTACGTCACTCCAGCAGTTGGTGATCATCTAGTTCATTCTCCGTGGTCTTCAGCAGCTGGTTCAACATAGGGACGGTTGAACAACTGTTCGTCCGATGACCTCAACTGCCGCAGACCGCGTTTGTTTGGCGGGTGATCGTGTAGTAAATTTGATAGACCAGTAACGATGGTTTATTGAACATCACTGTCAATCGAGGCCACGATCTGTCTTTGTTACTATTTTTAGTGAGATTTACCATCACGTCCTATGCAGAGACAGCGAGCTGTGACGCAGCGGACCACTCCGCGCACACCCAGCCGGTCAATGGGACGATCAGTGTTGGTCACGGCGAGCGCAGCGCTGTCACAATCCCATACAGGACAAAACGAAGGTGGCACAGTGGTATCGACGTCGACATGAATGTTCGGACCGACGCATTTCTTTTACAAAACAGTTTCCGTTGTATCTCTCTTTAATGAAGAAAAAGAAGTCTGAATATTGTTGTATTCGCCTGTTCAGGGGGTTTGTCGAAAATCCGTTCTCTCCAGCACAAAAGCAGACAACACGGCCTGTACTCAATGTGCACAGTATGGTTCTCAGAACGGCTGTGGCTCCCAGGTTGTCAGTCATATAGTACCACACACACACACACCCACACACACACACACACATAATATATATATATATATATATATATATATATATATATATATATATATATATATATATATATATATATATATATATTGTGTGTGTGTGTGTGTGTGTGTGTTGGTGTGTTTGTTGTCGATGTGAGACGTGCGTGTGTCTGCCGCAACTGAACCTGATTCTCTCCACTCACTATTTTGTTATGTATGGGGGCCGACTTCCCGCGGTTGAGGGAGGGAGGTAGGACCATCTTTCCATTACCGTGGTTCAATGGAGAGCGGTTCAGTGACGGCGACCGAGGCTTATTAAACTGGATTTTGTGGAGACCCCTGCTTTCCTCCAGTAATCACGGCTCACTGACCGCGGTTGTTCATTTACCCAACCAGCCCCCCCCCCCCCCCCCCCCCCCCGTCCAGATCCTTGTCCTGCACTGTCAGACCTGGTACTGGTGCTCGCCCTTTCCTGTGACGATGGGATCTAGGGCTTTTCTGAAGTGGGAATGTCACCCCGCCCACGTCATAAAGGGGCACTCGTCTCTTCCGGAAGTTGTCTTCCGTCGTCAGCATTATGTGTAGTGAGCGGTCTTGTTCCGTGCGGGCTGTGGTGGTGAGAGGGGGAGGGGGGGGGGGGGGGTGAGTGGGACTCGTTAGTTAATGGGTCTTTTTCAGGTTTCTGTTTTGTTTTCGCTTTTTTCCCCTACCGTTTCCGTAGTTTGCTCCGCTATTGCCTTATCCTTCCCTTCTTTTTTACACAAGAATTTGTGATGCTGCTTATAGGGTGGATCCTGATTTCCAGAGACAGAGGTGGGTGGGGGTAGGGGAGGGAACTGAATAGGCTTCTGTGGATCCTTATACATTCCTATCTCTTTTCGTTTGGTTGTATTGTGATTTTTGCAGTGAATGTGATGAAATTTAGCGTGACATCTGAGAATTCCTATTGTCAATGCCCGTAAACAGATATCACAGGGTGATAGAGCAACATGCGACTTTGGAAGTTCTTTGGGCCGTCTATTCACCAAACAAAATCCTTTCAGAAACAAAACTATTGTATTTGCTAAGACTGCATGCTCTATGTTTGCCTTTTATGCCCCTTCCGTCTTGTTTTGTTAAATTTCTTCCAATATTTTATCAAAAATACATTTTGGAAATGCTGAGCTCTTTTATTTTGTGTGACAGAGAAACACAATTTTACAGTGCTTCTATTTACATAGAAATTTTGTTCAAAATGTATTTGTGTAAGTGTGACAATGAATTTGTCAAATGGTTTGAAGTTGTCGTTCATTGCGATATTGGATTTACAATTGTTTGATCAGACCAATTAAAAGTACTCTAATCCTCCTTCAGTCATCTCTCTCTTCAGATCTCCTAACCATTTTGTACAAACCCTTTCATCTTGGACAGACTAGTCTCACTTCATCCCGTACAATTCTTTAGGACGTTGTCAGTCTAATGGTAAAATACTGGTGAACCGCAAAAAAAATCTTTACAGACCCCTTTTAGATGGTCACGAGACAAGAAACTGTCGTTGTTCTCAGCAGGCTGCGCGCTGGATTATCCCAGTCTGACAGCAGTCATGTCACCAATCAGATCCAAGGTAGTTTAAACAGCCAGCCAATCATTGTTGGTAGTCCTTACATGGGACACGTTAAGACCAATCCTGAGCAGGGCCAACTTTCCGATGACAACAGCCAAGGACCAATCATCAGACTGCATCGTCTGTCAGACAGGAATGTCTGTCGTGTCTTAGGGGTCAAATCCCTCCCAGTCCTTCTCTGATTCAATCATGGTGCTCACTGGGTACAGTGGTATGAGAACACAGGACAGCAGGTCGGAACATTTGGAATTCCTGTTGCGCTGCTTGCTTCCTCATGTCTGGCACAATCATATCTTAAGTTTATAAAGTGCCTGATGTAGGTATTCATTCCTGGTTATAAAACTGGAACTCAAAAGAAGACAGACAGACAGACAGATTGATAAACAGATAGATAGACAGACAGATAGATAGATAGGCGTGGGCTACACACTCACACACACACACACACACACACACACACACACACACACACACACACACACACACAGACACACCACGAACAAGAACAATACTTATTCACACACACACACACACACACACACACACACACACACACACACACACACATGCACGCACACACACACACACACACACACACACACACACACACACACACACACACACACACACACACGGCACTACGTCTGGAACTCAGACCTGTACAAACAATATCTAATGAACTAAACAAAAACCAATTCATCAATAAACTTTCTTTTTACATCGCAGGATCCTTTCATCCATCCATCAGTCTACTAACGCACGATCATAATAACAAGTCAGTTCAGCTACCAACCTATCAATCCCTGAAGCAACCAACTCCTCATTACACAGACAAAAGGCGCATAGAGAAACGATTGGAGAAATCAGACAGCACAGCCCCGGCAAGGACATCTCCACAATGGCATTAGACAAAAAGGATTGGCCACGGCGGAAGATGCGGGCGATAGTGTCACTCCCAACCACTCCCTGCCCCTCCTCTTCTCTTTCCCTCCCTACCCTCTGTTTCTTGACCTCTCCATTCATCCCCCACTACTATACTCCCATCACACAGCCTGATTAACTCTCTCATCCTCCCCCCCCCCCCACCGACACACACACACACACACACACACACACACACACACACACACACACATCACACACCGCTCTCAGTTCCTTCCCTTTCTTTCTCCTTCCCCGTCTTGTTCCCGCTCCTCGCTCACGTCCCTCCCGTGGAGCTCAATACGTAGTTCCGGAAAGCCGGTGACAGGAGGGATAAAAACCTCACGTTCTTGTTTACCCTCCCCCCTCCCCCTGTCATTCACCCCACACACCAGCATCTGTGGGTGGCCCTATCTCTGGGATCCTGACCTGTAGGGAAGCCAGTTAAAAAAAACAGCTATAGTTTTAAAACGTGAATCCCCCTTAACCAATCACCACGAGTTACCGTTCTTGTTTGTTAGTTGTTGATTGATGTTCCCCACTTCACTTAAGATTTCCTGAGAAACAGAAAAACTGAAGTTTTCAGACTTGTTTGAGGGTCTGCTCTATATTCCTTTCCGCATTGTTCATAATGGAAAAGGCTGTGCTAGTCTTGAATAAGTCTGAGTTTGCGTTCCCTCATTTTCCCAGTTAGCCTACTGTTGCTGTGTACACGTGTCAGACAGGGTATATGGACAAGCTTTGAACGTCCTTTTGGGGAATACCTTTTTGTGTGTTTTGTGTGTGCTTTGCTTTCTAAATATGTGTACGCAGATGTCTTGTCACTGGAGCAGAGTTACCCTCCTTGTGTGTCATTGAAATTTATGTTGCTTTTATTTGAAAGAGGGCTGTATAACTGGACTGAAAAAACAGTACAAAAATGCTGTTTAGACTGGACAGACAGTTGCGTAAACGCTGTTTGTGTTGAGAATACAGCCATATAAATATTGTCCGGACTGGAAAGAAAACTACGTGCGCGTTGTTTGGTTTGGGAAGAGAAACATAAAATATATGAATGTTGCTTGGACTGAGAAAACAGCTACTCAAGTTTCATTTTGAATGGGAAGAATATGAATCTTAGTTTGCCTGTGAAGACAGCTAAACAGATAATGTGTTTTGCTGGAGAGACAACTACATAGATACTGTTTGACTGGAATGCAGCTACATAAACGTTTGTAACCGGAAGACAGCCAGATAGATATTGTTCTGACTGGCAATACGGCTATTGAAATTGTGAAATTGTTCTTAATGGATAGACAACCATAAGGATGTTGCTTAGCTTGGAACGACAATGATATACACGTTTTTCAGCTTAGAAAGACAAAATTACTGTCGTTCTGAATCGAAGGAGGAAATTAACCTTGTACAGTGGGCCCCTGAATCCCCGCCGATCGTCTTGATGACCTTGGTACCTACTTCAAATCATTTTTAACAGCACTGACACTGTGAAACTGCAACAACCGGTACTGATGGTGCTACAGTGGTGACGTGTGAAAGGCGAGTACACACACGCCTGTGTCTGCATGAGGGGGTGGGGGTGGGGATGTGTGAGGAAAGGGGTGGGTGGAGTAAGGAGGAGTAGGGGACAGTAGAGATGGGCTACTAGATAGCCTCACCACATCATTCTGGACATGTGCATCAAAGTTTCTTCTTGAATGATACTTTGAAGAAACACTATGAGAGGAAAGGCAAGAAACAGAGACGGAAGGGAAAAGGAAACAGGACAAGAACGAACGACTTTTAAAATTGAAACCTTCTCTCCTGGAAAGCTGTCAGATGGCCAATGAAACCTTCTCTCCTGGAAAGCTGTAACATGGCCAATGAAACCTTCTCTCCTGGAAAGCTGTCAGATGACCATTGAAACCTTCTCTCCTGGAAAGCTGTCAGATGGCCAATGAAACCTTCTCTCCTGGAAGGCTGTCAGATGGCCAATGAAACCTCTCCCGGAAAGCTGTAAGATGGCCAATGAAACCTTCTCTCCTGGAAAGCTGTCAGATGGCCAATACACGTGACATCACGCCATCACTTTGGAAAAGGGATAGCAGAACCTTACAAATCTGTTGATCCCATCCAGCTGTCACAACTTCTTGCAGCACGTGACACAGCATCTGCCTGCTGGAGGTGGAACGCTTCAACCTGATTCATTTAGTGGACTGTGTCTTTGTTGAAATAAAGAGAAAAGGTTGGAAGGACAGACACACAGCAGAGAGAAACATCTAGATAAAGAACAGAAAACCAACAGACAGGACCTCAAAGGAATAGCGTATTCACTCCAAGCACAGGTGTGTAAAAACAAAACGTGAGGAAAAGGGACAGCAACAACTTCAGGAATCTGCTGATGCCACCCAGACCTCCGCAACTCACATCCCAGATGCACGGTGAAGACGTGCGCTGTGTGAGCAGAAACATCTTCAGAGATGTTGACATTTATCCAGGGACATGTCATATCTTCAATATCAGGGGCACCTTGGGGTAAAAGAGCTTTGGCATGATTTACCGCATTGACTGCGTCAGCTGTCATGATACATGGAGAAATGTAATTGCCTGTACAACTCTAAAATCACTGGACGACAATAAGGACAAACAAATCCGACCACAACAACCACCACAACAGCCAACCTGATGACGACGACGGACAGGGGATATGGGTGAAGAGATTGTGTAGGTGGACATTTTCAGAACGTAGGTCACAGGTGTGGTGGACCTGGAAGTCACAGCCACAGACCTAATGCCAACCAGTGATACCAGACCAAGATGACAGTTGGAAGGGCGCTTAAGACACAAAGCAGGGAACAGTTACCTTTGAAATAAATGTGAACATCTAGCGTCAGGTTAATAAGCAAGTAAACACCTTACACTGAAGACAAAGCTGCGAACCCAACCACTTGGAGCATTATTCCTATGATAAAAAAAAACACAGCCCTATTGTCTTCCGTCTTCCAAAGTGCCTGGCTGACGGATCACCTGATAGGGAATTGGGTAGGTCATGGCTAAAGAGTTTCACCATATTGACAATATTGTTGCAACGGCAGGGTGCTACAGTGACCGATAATCTATCAACGAAACCACGCACACGGCGTCTACCACAGTGTCACCACCTCCCCCCCCCCCCCATCACCATCACCATCACCAGCATCACCACCACAACAGTGGCCGGGAGCGCTGAGGATGTCTGAGACCTGAAGCAGTTGTCTGGCACTGGAATGTCAGGGAGAGGAGGACAAATGGAGCCAACGAACCTTGCCTAATAAGTCCCCTGACTCCCCGCCATTCTTCATGATGGGTTTGTTTGGACGAAGTTCAAATCTGAGCATGAACGAACACACACACACGCACACGCACACGCACACACACGCACACGCACACGCACACACACACGCACGCACGCACGCACGCACTCACGCACACACACACAGAGCACACGTGTGCGCGATCACACTCATACACAATCACACACACACCTACATAAACACACATACGTAAACATACACATATGCCCTCACATAGACATAAAGGGAGGGGGGGGGGGGGGGGGAGAAAAAACCCCAAACTATGTCACTCAGAAAAGTGTAGATCGCCGCCAGGGTATAGCCCACACTAAGCTTGCCTGTTAAGTCACTTCGTGTATGAAAAACGTTTTATTTTGTTTTTGTTTTGTTTTGCTAGAGAAGCAATGGTGGACAAAGATTTAAAAAGTTACTTCTAAAGAAGTTTTTTTTCTGAGCACGTAGGAAATCAAATAGGTTAACATGCGTATCACTCGAATGTATGAATATTCCATCAAAACATGGTTCTTCACAGACGACTTCGTACAGTAACTTCCTTTTATGTTCAGTGGAAAAATAACCTTTTCTCTTTCTCAATCTGACCAACGAGAGGGGGGGGGTTTTTGTTGTTGTTTTTTTGTTGTTTTTTGTTGTCGTACCCTGGCTTAAGACTCCAGGGATCATCGAACAGCCGAAGTACTTGAACACAATGGTACAAATGCACAACTGGGGATGAGAACATTACGTGTGTGACCGTTTTTATTACCCTGCCACGTGGGCAGCCACACTCCGACTTCGGGGGATTTGGAGACTGATAATGTTATGCTAGAAGCTGTCACAACGAAGACAATGCCCACATAACTATGCGAGCATAGAACCATTTTGATGTAGCCTTGGTGTTCTAGCCTATGTCAATTGGCCTGACACAGCCTTAAGCCAAGGCGGAAGAACGAGACATCATTTAGATAGTCCATAGACTCTAGCCATGAAGATATTACTGCATCTCATTTTTCAAAGTTTTAGTTTATCTTCAGCCGCGCCACTCTTCCACCATTCTTTCTTTCCCTGACCTGTGATCAAGACTTGTCGGTAAGCCACCCTCATAAGTCTGGCTGTGTATGGTGTTGGAAACTGCTTCCATCGCTGGTGAGTGGTGTTCTCACAGGTTGGTGAGTGATGTTTCACCAGTCGTGTATGGCCCCACTCCTCTCTTGTTTTTGAGTCTCAACTCAGGTTGGTGTGTTGTTAATTTTGACAGCTTCAGTGATTTGTCTTCCCAAAGCAGTTTCTTGGTAACTTGTTATCACCATGCTGTACTGGGGGTGGGGGGTGGGGGGGTGGTTCCTGTTGCGTGTGTCTGTGCTGTGTGTCGCCACAACACTGAGTCATGGTCTCTCTTTGCCAGGGCTGTCATGTGTTGTTGGCCTCGATAGTGTCCAGTGCGTGCTGTCTCTCCAACATACACGCAACTGCACTCACTACATCTGATCTCATATGTCAACCTTCTCTTCGGCATTCCCCCTTCCTCCCCACACACCATGCAATTCTCTTCTGTGCTGCATCTAGGTCGTTTGTATGGAAGAACGAGAGATGAGAACCAACTCGTGCTGATCACCTTAAACAGCACCCTGGGGCCGACTGAAGTGTCACAGAACAGACGTTTGATTCCTCATTGTAAAACATGCTAACAGAGCAACAAACAAACGGATCTGAGTGAAGACCTAACCTCCGTGACGGAAGAAAGAAAGGGTTAACACAGAACAAATAAAAACACTATTATTACTTTCCTTAATGACTGAAAAGGCAGTGTAACGACCTCTGTGTGACAAACTAAAATCGTCCATGTACTGCATGCAACTGAGGCCGTACAAAAGGAATGGAAAGTGAAGGATGCTGTCAGGAACAAGGCAGTACATATGCCGAGCATCATCAGACAAAGATTTTCCTCTCACCATCACAGACGCTGAGATCGTCCATGGTGCAGGCGCATGTGCCACCATGATTCTCTGTTCCAGAGTATTCCTACTCGGTACAATGGGACGTGGACGTCCTGGAGACAGACTGATGTTCAGGATAGGCAACTCAAATGACTTGATTACCCTCTACATTTACACCTCTACCTAGTCAGGTACAACTGAAAACGAAGTGTTGAAGAGACACTGGCTGCACATACGTTGTACCACCACGACTGAATCTCTCATGACAACATAGCCTTGCGGTGTGTCAAATATTATATGAGTATTGTCAAGTGCCAATACATTCGAGTATTCGGGCATGAAAGAATCCAACATTGCTCTACGAAAACAATGAACTTGTCAAAATGAAATCGGAAATGAAATGAGGTAGGGAACAGTAAACGATAACAGTAAACAAGTGGGGTATGTTTTGCTCCATAAGGAAACCTAACACAGAGTAACTTTTATTCAAGACTGGCCACAGCCTTTTAAACTTGAATAAAGTCAGACAAAATACATAGACGAACAATCTAATAGTGGGGGAAAAACAAGCGCAGGCCAACAACTGAAATGTCTGGCAAAGAAGGGACTTGAGGGGAGGGGGTTGTTTGAAGATGGAGAAACTGTGAAAACGAAATTTATATTAAAAAAAATTGTTACAGATATGAAAACTCTTCACTAGCTGCATAAGGGAACCATCGCAATCCCTTTTGAAGGCAGTATATTTTGTATTGCCTGCTCCGAGGCCTTTCGCCCGCTGGATCGGGACTCATCAGGGAGACACGGCTGGTTGTGTCTGCGCTCCGGCGTCAAATAGAGAACACACCACAGTCCATAATACTGTGGTGTTCTCACCACCAAGGGTGCAAAAAAGAATCCCAATAGCACCCCCAGAGCAGCCAGCGAAGAGTAGTAAATGCAACCAAACGAAAGTGTGGGGAGGAAAAAAAGTTGTTGTAAAACTAAAGACATTATGCAAATTTAAATATAAAATGTAGGGGACAGTCTTTGAGCCTACGCCTGAGGATCCCCCCAAAGATGCAAGGGAGATCAAAAAGACAAACACACAGACGGACAGAAACAAATACAACTAACCTCAATTTAATCAAAGCAAAATCGGAAATGAAATGAGGTACAACAACTTTTTTTCCTCCCACACTTTCGTTTGGTTGCATTTACTACTCTTCGCTGGCTGCTCTGGGGGTGCTATTGGATTCTTTTTGCACCCATGGTGGTGAGAACACCACAGTATTATGGACTGTGGCGTGTCTCTATTTGACGCCGGGAGCGCAGACACAACCAGCCCTGTCTCCCTGATGGGGTCCGATCCAGCGGGCGAAAGGCCCGGAGCAGGCAATACAAATATATCTGCCTTCAAAAGGATTGCGATGGTCCCTTATGCAGCTAGTGAAGAGTTTCATATCTGTAACAATTTTTTTTTAAATATAAATTTCGTTTTCACAGTTTCTCCATCTTCAAACAACCCCCTCCCTCAAGTCCCCTCTTTGCCAGACAGTTCAGTTGTTGGCCTGCGCTTGTTTTTCCCCACTATTAGATTGTTCGTCTATGTATTTTGTCTGACTTTATTCAAGTTTAAAAGGCTGTGCCAGTCTTGATAAAAGTTACTCTGTGTTAGGTTTCCTTATGGGAGCAAAACATACCCCACTTGTTTACTGTTTGTCAAAATGAATAAAAAAATTGAAAGAAACTATGCCCAAAACAACTGGCCAAAATCTCCAAAACTGTTCATCATCAGTGACAGTAGCTAAGCATTGCTGTCCATGATATCAGGTTATAGGGGACAGAGAGAGAGAGAGAGAGAGAGAGAGAGAGAAGCTCCGTCTCCCCCACAATCAAGACAGATGGAAGGAGTCTGTGTTTTCAGGCGTGTAGGGTGTCTGTTTAGAATGAGAAGAGAATCCCTCCATCTCTTTACCTGGTCCCAGCGCTTACTGGGCTTTGCCTTGCGGTGGCACGGAGGGTGGTGAATATTCTGATGTAAGATGCAGTTAAGCAGGCTGTGCCAGGTTTTCCATTCTTCTTATATGCCTGTCCATTCCCTCCCCACCCCTTTAACTCTCACATTTCCTTTTCCTCCCCCTTCTCCCCCTCTCCTCCCCCTCTCGCTGCTGCATCCTTTCTCTGATCCCCCCCCTCTCTCTCTCTCTTTCTCTCTCTCTCTCTTCTCTCTCCCCTCTCTCTCTCTCTCTTCCCTCTGCATCTTCTCTCTCCGTCCCCTCCCTCCCCCCTCTCTCTCTGTCAGTGTTTCTATCATCTTTTAACACCAACTTTACACCCCCTTTTTTTATTTGGGAAGTGAAGTGGGACTGTGTTTCATGTGGTGAGGTCGAAGCCATTCTCCTGAAGACAAAATGCTGATGCAGGGGGGGCCTTTCATTTATCTCTCACCTTCTCTCGTGCACTACTCTTGGTGGAAGAAGGCTTACCTTCACCAGTGATCGCCGAATAGCCCCCTAACCCATGCTGTCTGTTACAGCGCAGTTTGTCAGCGCTGAATAATGCGCAGAAGTGTTCTTTAGAATGAAGAAAAAAGAGCACATAACACATGCTTCAAAACAATTCGTTTGGCTACCCCCGTGAAATACTGTACATTATAAACTATTCAGCTTTTCCTGGCCGCATTTTGATAGAACCATCCCAACATTGTTTTCCAAAATCTATGTGCATAGCAGATATTTTGCACTCTCCGTTCTTCTAATGAAAAAAATACTGACACAATATAAAGACATTTAGGAAGACTAAAGTTTTGTTTCTTCACACCCATCATCTAGAAATGTGCCAGCTGTATCTCGGTTTGTATCTCAGTGACTTTCGCTTCCTCGGGAAAAAGCTTTTTTTTATCACTGGCATGATGTGCACTTCGATTGTAGTTCAAAGACAGTAGGATGCTTGGCCTGAGAGAGTACGTGTGTGTGTGGCTGCATTGAAATGCTGCCGACTGCTCTCTGTCTGTCTGTCTCTTTGTCTCTCTGTTTTTCTCTGCCTCTCTCTCTCTCTCTCTCTCTCTCTCACACACACACACACACACACACACACACACACACAACACACACACACCACACACACACGCGCGCACGCACGCACGCACGCACGCACGCACGCACGCACGCACGCACGCACACACACACACACACACACACACACACATTTCTGTCAGTTCTATTCCGTGCGCCGTATTCATTTAACTGTTTTAAGTTCGTTTGTGTGTGTGTGTGGTGTGTGTGTGTGTGTTGTGTGTGTGTGTGTGTGTGTGTGTGTGTGTGTGTGTGGGGTGTGTGAGAGAGAGATTAGGCGTTTTCGTTTTTTCCTTAAATTCTCCTCTCCTCTCTGCCTGTCTGTTTGCCTGATATTCGCCTCTCTCCTTTTCTCTCTCTCTCTCTTCTCTCTCTCTCTCTCTCTCTCTCCTCTCTCTCTCTCTCTCTCTCTCTCTCTCTCTCTCTCTCTGTCTGACGTTAAAACACATTTATTGATCAATTTAGACAGGCATTTAAGATGCATACTGACAAGATTTAGACTTGGCATTTCTGAAATCGCGGTACATCGTATTCGCTATAGAGCACATAATGAAAATGAATTGATATGTCCACTTTGTCAAAAAGAGAAGGAAAGTGAGGTACACTTCATTTATGTTGTCCAGTTCTGTATGACCTAAGAGCACAGTACATTCCGTTGAAATATTACAAAGTGCCAAGTCATTTAGATTTACATTGCTTATGGCGAGTACGCACGAAAAAACAGTCAGGAATCTGTCAATCTATCTTTATAGAGCCTTTAAGCGCTTTCCCAATTCTTACTTCTTAAATTTATTACAATTTGCGTTTTGAATGATTTAAAACGTTCCAATTGTGGGTTATGAGAAAGGTTTGTAAAAATTTGTATCCCATCTTTAGGGGCAATCCCCTAAAAATGTTAAACCCTTTCCGTTCCGTTTTCTTTCCCTCTCTCCCCTTTTCTCCCTCTCTCTCTCTCTCTCCCCTCTCCTCTCTCTCTCCTCCTCTCTCTCTCTCCTGTCTTGTCTGTCTTTTTTTCCCACCCCTTTTCTCCCCCTTTTTCCCTTTCTCTCGATCTTATCTTTCTCCAAATTATAGACTGACTTGAAAAACGGGAAAAGACCCCAAACAGTTCACGCAGTTTTGGGACGTCGAACATGCTGAAGACCCCAAACAGTTTCCGCAGTATTAAAATCAAAACACTGCTAAAGATCCCAAAAAGCTTCACGCAGCATTGAACGTCGAACACGCTGAAGTTTCCCAAAAACAGTTTTAAGGGGGTTTTAAACGTCAAAAACACGCTGAAGACCCCAACAGCTTCACGCAGTAATGAAACGTGGGAACACGCGAAGATCCCAACAGCCCCCCGAAAGTATTGAACGTGAACACTGCTAAAGCCCCAAACAGCTTCACGAAAAATTTTTTGAACGCGAACACAGCGCACACAGAAAAAACCCCATGATACGGGACAAACATTGCGTGATGTCTTTTAGGTGAATTTTCGCTTTTGCACCCTTTTTCAGCCCGGCTATACAAGCGTCTGCAAAATTCATCAGAGATCCCATCAGCGGGGTTTTTCTGATCGTCTCAGTTTTTCCCGTGGGGAAAAACCCAAAACAGAAAAGAGACCAAAAAAAAAACAACTAACCAACGCAAAAAACGTAAAAAAGAAAGAGCAAAAAAAAAAAAACTGGGTGGGAAGAGAGTTACCGCGTGAAAACAAATCCAAAAAAACCTACAGACAGACAAAACACGCCATGCAAAACACACACCACACACACACACCACACACACACACCCACACCACACACCCCAACACACCACCCCACACCCCAAAACTGTACGGTCAAAAAAGAACAAACCAAATCGTGGTCCAGGTTGTTTAGGGGGATAAACCTAACTCAAATATTCTGGGCCCCCAAGTCGAAGGGCTCATGGTTTTGGGTCGCCAAATTTTGCCAGGGGGGGAGACAGCAGACAGTTTTGGTGGCTGGGCCGGGCAGGTCTCGGGAGGGTTTGGGGCAAAGTCGTGGGGGCCACCCCGACTCATCTAGCCAAATTTTGGGGTGACCATTTTCCCCGAATTAAACCACCGGGGCCATTTTAAATAGGAAAGGGGAAAGGTAGGGGTGGGGGGGGTGAAATCTAGCTTTAAACAATTAAAAACCAAATTTACCACCCCCAAAAAGTTAAAGGGGGTTTTAGGGATGATGGCATGATTTGAACATCCAATTTGGGAAATTTTGGGGAGAAAAAACTTCGGGGTTTTTGGGGGTAAAAATACTGACCCAAAGGTACTCGCCCTGAATGACAGATCGGAACGGTATAAGGATGTAGAGTGAGAGAATGAAAAAAAGAAGGGGGGGAGAACGAACAAAAAGAGAAGAGAGAGAGGTTTTGGAAATGGGAAACTCTGCAGGAGGGGGGGCAGAGAGAGAGATGAGGGGAGGAGAAAGAGAACCAAGTTGAGAGTTTGCTTAGTCCCGCAAAGGGGGACTAAAGAGAGAAGGAAAGGGAGTTGCTAATAATGAAGAGGAAAAGGAAAAAAAAAGAAAAAAAAAAAAAAAAGAAAAACAACCATGTCCATTTTTAAACAGACTTAAAAAGAGAGGAGAGAGGAGGAGTGCAATTTCGTTAATGCGGAAAAAAAGAAAGGAGAACCCAACGAGGGTTTAAAGTCCCGGGTTTTATCTTAACCGGGGGGTTTGAACCTCATACTTGGCCAGGGGCCCCTTTCATCGGCAGTCCAACTGACCAGTTTCCCCTCCAGGGCCCAACCCGGGGCCCTCAGGGCCCAAAAAAAAATGCCCGCAGTTTTGTCGTGCTTTTGAAAAATGGCAGTGAAAGAAAAAAAAAAAAAAAGAAAAGACAGTGAATTTTGTGGGAAAATTTAAAATCACCTGGCCAGGTAAAGTGAAAACCCGTTTATAACCCGGGGTTTGTTTAAAGAAAGTTTTAGATAAACGATTTTGTTTAAGTTCAGGAAAAAGAGAATGTTTTATTTTGTTTTATTCCATATGGGATTGATGTTTCGTTCAAAGAACATGTGTAGTAAAGTTATAGACTTTTCCAGTGGTTTGATGTGACGAATGCATGATATATGAATGAGATCGTAAGCAAGCTGTGAGTGTGTTTGGGCTGTGCGCTAGCCCCTTCCTCCATGACATAAACCCGAGGTTGACAATTTTTTGGGGCGAGCTTGCCGGGATATTCTGGCCCATTTATTATAATTGTTCAACTTCTCAGAGAGGAAGCTGGGTGGGATTCAAGTATTGTGATCCTAAGACAAGGGGTTGTCTTACTGTATGTTCCCAAGATAGTTAAATACTAGGCTTGGCATTGCTTTCCAAGATAGTTTTATATTTGGCTTGGCATTTCAGCCCAGAGTACTTATTTCGAAACAGATTGCCTATAATTCGCTCTCATAGTTGGTCAGGCGCTGGGCGTCTTATAAAAACTAATTACGTTGTCCCAAGCTATTATTATCATTCATAGGATTGTGCTATTTGGGGCACTCGTGTCGGTAACCACCAGTTTGGCTGTCGTAGTAATAAAATCTTGTTCAAACAAAAAAAAAAGAAGATATAATGGCGGAAGAAAAGAACACCCCTATTGAACAACTTGTGAGCGTCGCTCGTGATTTAGGCTATGCGGGAGAAGAGTTGCGAGCATTCGTTTAAAAACCAGCAAAAGATGGAAAGGGATGAACGCGCGGAAAGACGCCGTGTTGCCCTAGAGATAGCATTAGCAGAGCAGGAAAAAGGGCCCAAAGCTAGCGCAAAGCAAGGAAACAGAGAGAATAAGGCAAGCGCAGGAAACAGAAAGAATTTAAGCAGGAAACAGAAAGAATAAGGGAAGCGCAGGAAACAGAAAGAATGAAGCAGGAAACGGGAAAAATTAAAGGTTCAATTTAGAGTTGGAAAAAAGTGAGAAAACAAAGGGAGACCACGAGGATGGTTAGCTCACTTTCCAGTGACTCTGTGCGCAGCTATGCTCCCCGACCCAAGTTGCCAAAATTCTCGAAGGAACCGATTCGATTGATGCATACATCAGTCGTTTCGAAACGTTTGCGACCAGTCAGGGTTGGCCTTCAGAAGAGTGGGCATCATTTTGGGCAGCGTTACTGACGGGTAAGGCATTTCAGATTTTCACTGCGTTACCACAGAACAACAGTCCCGATTTCAGCGCTGTGAAGGAATCGTTGATGAAAGGATTTTACCTCACAGAGGAGGGGTTCAGGAAGAAATTTCGTTCAGCTAAATTACAAGCAGGTGAACGTACACTCAGTTTGGTGCACGTTTAGATCACTATTTTGAGAAGTGGTTAGGTTGAGCTAAGGGAAAAA
>CM031603.1:36006683-36019183 GCA_018398815.1 Conus ventricosus
TTAACCATAATTTGAAGAGGACAGCCAGAGGTTGTTGAAGTTCGCAGAGGTGTATAGAGAGGCACGTTTGGGCACTAAGGTGCAGGAGAAACAGGTGCTAGGCACAGGTGAGAAGAGTGCAAGGAGACTAGGGAGTTTTCTGCAAAGTCTGCAAACCCAGTGGTGGGGCAGAAGGAAGGGCAAAGGGACATTAGGTGTTTCATTTGTCACAAGAAGGGACATGTGGCGAGGGATTGTCGCATGAGGTTCCAGAAGGCAGCAGCCTTGCAAGAGGTGGATAAGGGTCGTCAAGGGAAACGACCTGCAGTGGAACCAAAAGGGATTCAGTCTGAAGAGGGTGGAGTGCAGCCTATGGCTAGCACTGGACAGCAGTCAGTGTCAGGGATGGAGGGCACTAGGCTGAGTGGTTCGTTACCAGTGGAAGAAGGGTGGATTGGCCAGCAGAGGGTGAAAGTGTTACGAGACACTGGTTGTTCATGCGGGTAGTACGAACAACGCTGGTCGAGAAAGGGGATTTGACAGGGCAAATCCAGACCTGTACTCTAATCGATGGCACTGTGAGGGAGTTTCCAGTTGCTAAGATAGAAGTACGTACCCTTACTTCTCAGGCGAGTTGTCTGCGTTGGTGATGGAGAAACCCCTTCATGATTTGATCATTGGAAATATTCCAGGGCAAGGGATCCAGGGGATCCTGAGTTGTTGACTGCTACAGGGGCAGCAGTTCAAACACGGAGCAAGAAGGAGGAAAAGGTTGTAAACCGTTAGTCGTTCCAGGCAAGGAAGTCAGGCATAGATGTGTCGCCTGATGAGTTTAGGGCAGCGCAGGAACAAGACCCTTCGCTCGTGAAGTCTTGGGAGTTGGCAAGAGGTGGAGAGAAACAGGAGGTTAGAGGAGGTGAGACAGAATTTCTTGTGAAAGGCGGGCTGTTGTACCGAGTGTTCACCAAGGGGAAGACAGGTAAGGTGACCACTCAGTTAGAGGTACCAGCAGGTTATCGTGACACTGTCATGTCAGTGGGTCACGAGTCGCTCATGGCGGGTCATCTCGGCACCAGCAAAACAGCTGACCGAATCTTCGATGATTTTCATTGGCCAGGAGCATTGGCAGACATCAAGCGTTTCTGCATGTCATGTGACTGTGTCAAAGGGTCAGGCCACAAGAGGGGTGAAGAGGAAGCTTCTCTCTTAACATCCCCCCTTTAATTGACACACCGTTCAGTGAGAGTGGCTGTTGACTGATGGCCCCAGCGCGCCCTGTCCTAAGGCGGCACAGGTATGTGTTGAACGCTGGTGACTACGCGACCAGATACCGCAGAAGCGGTTGCATTTGAAAAGGCGTAGATACGCAACAGGCGCTGACGGGCTGGTAGACATCTTCTCAGTCGCGTGGGTTGTGGCAGCACAAATTCTCAGTGACAGGGGTCACAGTTCACCTACAGGCGTGATGAGGGAGGTCAACAGCTGCTAGGGATCACACAGCTTCTCACTACACAAAACCCCATACTCACCCACATTGCAATGGGCTTGTGGAGAGAATTCATGGAGTGCCTGAAGGGCATCTAAAGAAGCTCTGTGAGGAAAGGCCAGCAGAATGGAACCCGCTCACATTCCAGGGGCAACAGGTTCGCCTACAGGAATCCCCCTCAGGAGAGCACAGGCTTTTCGCCATTTGAGCTGCTGTATGGGCGGACAGTTCGGGGACCAGGTGCATGCTCTCAAAAGAGCTGTGGTTCCGGAGATCAGGAGTCCCGAAGAGGTCAAAACCACTTATCAGTATGTGTGGACCTACTCAAATAGGCTCGAGGAGACATTGTAAGGGGGTCGCAAGGGAGAGTTTTTGGCAGGAGCAAGGGTCGTCCAGAAGACGCAGTATGACAGGAAGGTGAGGAAGCAATTCCTCAAGGTGGGGAGATCAAGGTCCTGTTAACTGCTTCCCTACGATCACAACAACTGCTGATGCCATTGGAAGGGACCATCACACATCATTGAAAAGGTAGTTCAGGACTACAAATCGATGTGAAGGGGAAATCAAAACTTTTCCATGAAATTTGCTTCCGCGGAAATAATTCAGCGTGAGACTCAGCACATAAGGCGCAGCAGCTATCATTGATGGAGGTGAAGAGACCCAGCATAAGAAGGGGGATTTTGTTGCCTGAGTTTTCCAGGAGAAGAGTCATACAGGGATGTTCACTGTATGAAGGGCTAGAACCGTAGGAACAGGAGGAAGTTAGGGGCTCCTAGAACAGTATAGGGCTCCCCTGACTGATAAACCAGCAGGACAACGCTAGCGACATGTACGGTGGAGTAACACGCAAAAACCCACATGTGAAAGCCTACCCGATTCCCATATGCACCAAGCAGTGATCGAGGAGAGGTAGAAAAGATGTTGGACCTTTGGGTGATTGAACCGTCCAAAATCTCGTATAGTGCACACCCGCGTCTTAGTGAGAAAAAGTCATGTGAGCATCGATTCTGTGTTGACTATAGACGTCTGAACTGTGTCACCAAGGACGATGCAGAGGTCATATCCGAACATGGAAGACCTGTTCGCTCAGATCGCCACAATCAAGAGGCCAGGATTTCACCAGGATAGATCTGAGCAAGGTTACTGGCAAATAGGCCTTGAGTGAGGACTCAAGGAAGTCACAGCCTCTCGCACTCCTATGGGGCTTATACAGTGGCCGAGTACTTCCTTTGTATGGTCAACGCGGCCTGCATTCTTCTCTTCGGAGATGAGGAAGTTATTGACGGATTGAAGGCGTTGTGAATTTCATGGATGACATTCTGATAGCATCCGAGACATGAGAGCATATGAGGGCAGCTAGGAGCAGTTTTTAGAGAGGTTGAGACAAGCCAATCTCACAGCCAGACCAACAAAGTGCCAGGTTGGTTTTCCAAGCCCTGGAGTTCCAGTTTTGTTGTCGGAAGGCGACACAAAGCAGCATAAGAGAAAAAGGGAAAGGTGGAGAAGATTGATGAATTCAAGAGACCCAAAGACCAAAACAGAAGTCCAGGAGTCTGCTAGGTTTTTATTGGGTTCTATAGGGAGTTTTTGTTCCAAATTTCGCAGCAATCACGAGTCCTCTCAGTGATTTGGTCAAGGCAGGGAAACCGGCAGTGTCGAGTGGGTCAGGACGCTTGCAGAGCAAGCAACTGCAGACGGGTTGGAAAGACTAGGTTCCCGTCCCATCTTGAAGGCTACCAGATATGTCCAAACCATTTTTGTTGCGGACAGATTGCATCAGGCGGTGGGATAGTGCAGTATTGTTGCAGATCATGAAAGAGTCGAGTTTCCCTGTGAGTATGCTAGCAGGAAGTTTACAAAGTGGTGAAGAAGGGTACGCAACGGTGGAGAAGGATGTTTAGCTGTCGTGTGGGCCGTGCAGAATTCCACAAATACTTGTATGGGAAAGAATTCGTGATAGAGACAGATCACCAACCACTCAAATTCCTGCAGAGGCGCAGTTGAAAACCAGCAGAGTTCTGCAGTTGGGCAATGGCACTGCAGCCCTACAGGTATCGCGTGCCAGGGTCCATCCCAGGCGACAGAAAGTCGGAGCTGACTATTTAAAGTCGCTAGTCTAGCAACTGCAACTCAGAGGAAAGTCAGTTTCCCCCCCCCCATATCCGGGTGCGCGTTGATAATAGGTTTGATTACATTTATGTTGAATTGGATATGGTTCATTCCCAGTTAGTGCGTATGTTTCGTTATAATGTGTTTTTTTATTGTGTGAGACTTGTTCATATTTTTTCTTGTGAGAACTTGTTCATGTGGATGTGTAGTTATGCATGGAGCATACAGTCGCTTGTGTAATGATGCCTTATTTCAATAAGTGAGGAATGGAGATTCCTCATGAAGTGTCCATGGATCGTGTTCATATTATATTGTGCTTTTCATAAGAATTGGTGAAAAGGAGAGATGACAAAATCCAGGTATGGGAATGGCATAAGTGCGCACAGAGGTCGTTATAAAAAAGAAATTGAAATAACGCAAGAGCGCACGTCAACCATAACTCATTGGGGTGGTATTCACTAATGATATATTTTTATAATTTATAAACCGTTGGTTGCAAGTATTTTTTCAAACTTTGGCAACGGGTATCTGTGTGTCAGCAAATTCGGTTGTTGTTGTTTTTGTACCGTGGTTTTGAGACTAACTTGCCGGTGCATAGTCTTTTGCAAGGGGGAAATTGTCACGGTCAAAAATATAACAACCAGTCGAGGTCCAGGTTGTTTAGACATAACTCTAACTCAAATATTCTGGGCGCCACGTCGACGGCTCATGGTTCGGATCCAGCCACTTTAGCAACAGCGGGGAGACAGCAGACAGTCTGAGTGGCTGTACCGACAGTCTCGGTAGGTTTGGTCTGAACGTCGTGGCGCCTACCCAGACTCATCTAGCCAATTTAGAGTGACCCAGAGTCCACGAAATAAGCCACACAGGCGCCAGTTAAGTAGGAAAGGGGAGAAGGTAGTGTTGGTGGGGGTGAAATCTAGCTAATCAATTAAATGACCAAATTGACCACCACAAGAGTAAGTCTGTGTAGGCAGACTGGCATGATTTGAACATCCAATGGAATTAGAGGGAGATAACTTACGGGTATCAGGGGTAAAAATACTGACCAAGGTAACTCCGCCCTGAATGACAGATCGGAACGGAATAAGAAGGATGTGAGAGTGAGAGAATGAAAAAAAGACGGAGGGGAGAACGAACAGAGAGAGAAGAGAGAGGTTCGGATGGAAGCTCTGCAGGAGATAGGGGCAGAGAGAGAATGAGGGAGGATAGAAGAGAACCCAGTTAGAGATTAGCATGAGATAGTCCCTGCAGATGAGGACTAAAGAGAGATGTGGAAAGAGAGAGTTTGCTAACTAATGAAGAGGAAAAGAAAGACAAGAAAAAAAAAAAGAAAAGAAAAGCAACCATGGTCCCCATTTGATAAGAGCAAGACTAGAAGAGAGAGAAGAGAGAGTGCAATCGTTTAATGGCAGGAAAGAAAGAAAGGAGAACAGATCGATGTTGATAGTCACTGTTCTATCATAACCGGGTTCGACCTCATACTTGGCCAGCGCCACTTTCATCGCATCCAACCTGACCAGTGCCAGCAGTCCAGCCTGACCGTGCCATCAACCAAAACAGTGCCAGCAGTGTTGTGTCGTGCTTGTGAAAGTGGCATGAAAAGAAAAAGAAAAGAAAAGAAAAGACAGTGATTCGTGAATAGTTAAGATCACCTGGCAGGTAAAGTAGAAATTTGTTTATACCGGGTTTAGTTAATGAAGTTTTAAAATAAACGATTTGTGAAGTTCAGGAAAGAGAGAATGTTTTATTTTGTTTGATTCCATATGCATTGAGGGTTTTCGTTCCATGAACATGTGTAGTAAAGTTATAGACCTTACAAGTGGTTTGATGTGACGAATGCATGATATATGAATGAGATGGTAAGCCAAGCTGTGAGTGGTTTGGGTGTGCGCTAGTCCTTCCTCCACTGACATCACCCGAGGTGACACACACACACACACACACCACACACACACTTGCACCACACAGGGTAAACTTCCAGTTACACTCAGTGAGAAGAAGAGAGGGGGAGAGAGAGAGGAGAGAGAAGAGAGAGAGAGAGAGAGAGAGAGAGGGAGAGAGAGAGAGAGAGAGAGAGGAGAGGGGGGAGGAGAGAGAGAGAGAGAGAGAGAGAGAAATCTAAAGACTCAAGATGATTACCCACTTTGACCGCTGTCCCTCATTACCGCAAGTTGAATGCTTTGAATAGATAAACGATAAAAATGTCAAGAAGACAAGCCAAAAGAAGTGGTACCCAAAAAATTGACTTTGGAATGTACACAATTTCAGCAGTTTTTACTGTTCTATTAGGTTGTGCAAGACGGAAACAGCTCAACACAAAACTGCACCTCGTTTTCTGTCTCCTTTCCGCAAAGTGGGCATATCAAATCTGCCTCACCCTGAGGCCATGACGGTTTAATGCTCTGCAATTTCAGAAACACCCAGCCTGCTGGATGTGGTCGTTTAAATACTTTTAAATACCTGTCCATGGTTTAGCAGTATATGGGTTTTTAAACATAAGGTTCGGTGGAAAATGACCTGTGTAAGAGAGAGAGAGAGAGGGGAGGGGGAGGGGGAGAGAGGAGAGAGAGAGAGAGAGAGGGGAGAGAGGAGAGAGAGGGGAGGGGGGGGGAGAGAGAAGAGAAGAGAGAGAGAGAGGGAGGAGAGAGAGAGAGCGAGAGAGAGAGTGAGAGAGAGAGAACGAAGAGAGAGAGAGAGAGAGAGGAGAGAGAGAGAGAGAGAGAGATAGAGAGAGGAGAGAAGAGAGAGAGAGAGAGAGGAGAGAGAGAGAGAGAGAGAGGGGAGAGGAGAGGAGGAAGGAAGGAAGGTGAGAACATATGTGCACAGACATACAAAATTGATGATAAAAGATAGACACCCCAAAAAACAACACCGTTGAAAAAAAAATCATATTTAAGCGGTTCGACATCATACTAGACATGGTCTTGCCATCCTCAATCGCTATTCTTACAAGAGAAAAAAAAAAGGTTGAAAACCCGAGATGCTTGTGACGATTTTATGCTATTAGAGTCCATTTAATTCTCATTTGTCTTGCATACTTCTCTCGATTTGGGTTCCTTTTTAAAAAGTATTGATCTTCGCCCTTTTTCCAGGTTCGGAAGATACATGCACATACACATATCCACACATACACGAAAACGCATTCGTACACACCTGCACACGCACACCCCTCACCCCCTCCCTCCCTCCTCTCTCTCTCTCTCTCTCTCTCTCTCTCTCTCTCTCTCTCTCTCTCTCTCTCTCTCTCTCTCTCTCTTACACACGATTTTTACGGTGTTTTTGCACTGCTCTGTCTCCCTTCCCCGCCTCTCTCTCTCTCTCTCTCCTCTCTCTCTCTCTCTCTCTCTCTCTCTCTCTCTCTCTCTCTCTCTCTCTCTCTCTCTCTCTGTTTCTGTTTGCCTGCCTGCCTGCATGTTTGTCCATCCCCCCCCCTCTCTCTTTCTCTCTCTCTCATTCTCTTTGCTATTTGTGTGTCTATCTTTTAACCATTTTGCCCATCCATCTGCACGCTTTTGTGTATGTGTGTTTCCCTCTCCCACCCTCCCTAATCTCTCTCTCTCTCTCTCTCTCTCTCTCTCTCTCTCTCTCTCTCTCTCTCTCTTCTTCCCTATGTATCGAATGACAATTTAAAGCAGTTTGCACCGTTGCCAAGTGTCCCTAGAGAGATTCTCTGTTTCTTCGCTTTCCGCTGCTCCCTTTCCCGTCCTCCCTTCTGCCCTTCACTAAATGTGTCGGCTCAACAATCAGTACAGGATGCACAGGATAGATCCCTGCTGCAGCAAACCCGAAGGGTGTGAGGACTGCATGCATAAACGTGCAAATGACGTAACCACGTAAGTAACTCAAACATGGAAAGGTGAGCAATGCCGTCAATGTAAATGTGTAAACGATGTAAACGTGAAAAGGCTATGGACATGTAAACCGTGCAAACGATAGAAACTGTATAAACATGCAAACAATGTAAACATACAAACAATGTAAACATACAAACAATGTAAACATACAAACAAAGTAAACATACAAACAATGTAAACATACAAACAAAGTAAACATACAAACAATGTAAACATACAAACAATGTAAACATAAAACAAAGTAAACATACAAACAATGTAAACATACAAACAATGTAAACATACAAACAAAGTGAACATGTTAACAAGGTGCACGTTGAAAGAAGGTAATGTGTGAACAACGTGAACGTATGAGTTATGTAAATGTGTAAAAATGTAAAAACATCCAAACAATGTATGAATATGAAGTGAAACAACGTCAGCTTGTACACCATGTAAAACGGCACTAATAAGGTAAACGTGTTATCAGAGGGGCCCGTGGCCACATGGTTACAGCGTTTATCTGTGGAGCTGACTATCATGATTTCGAGGCACAACAGGGATGGCATTTTTTTTCGGTTTGAAAACCCTATCTGTCCCCCTGACCTAGTACATGGGTACCTGATACAGTTCGGAAAAGGTTGAAGGCGGCGGAAAGAGCTAGAGAGGGACAGCCCCCATCTTCCATGACGCCATGCCCTAGACACGGTGAATCAGCTGACTGTCCTTAACGGCCATCAGGCTGTGGGATCTTTCACCTTAACCTTAAACATGTAAACGATGTAAACATCTAAACCATGTAAACATTATAAACGTGTCAACAATGCTACAATGTGTGCCATGCGAATAACGTGAATGTATAAACGATGTACACAAATACAGTCGCAAAGCATTTAACAAGTGAACAACATAAACACATAAACGTGTGGCCACCGGCTATTAGGCCCAGTGATACGCCATTACTATCTTCACTCTCTTACCTTGAAAAACCCGACGTTCTGAACAACCAAACATGGCCATAGTCGTTGCCGTTATTGTCCACCTCCTCCTGCTCCTCCTCCTCCTCCTCCTCGTTTTTTATCATCTGACAAGCTGCAATGGGAATCAGGAGGGTGGGTATGGAAAACCGCTTCACATGTCATGAAGACAGTGTTCCGAAGACATAGCATGCCAGGTGACTAGTTGGACCAACAGCATGGCGTGACGTGGGCTCCAGTGTGGACAGGGTGGAATCTGACCTGGGAGAATAATGCATTCCTGTACTCCCAAGCTCACATCGATGTGTGACAGCTGTGAGATTTTCAGGAATAATGTTGAGACGTGAAAGTTCTAAGACAGTCAGATATAATGTTGAGATGTGACAGTCCTAAGATAGTCAGAAGTTATACAGAAATGTGGCAGTTGCAAGATAGTCAGAAATTATACAGAAATGTGTCAGTTGCAAGATAGTCAGAAATTATACAGAAATGTGGCAGTTGCAAGATAGTCAGAAATTATGCAGAAATGTGTCAGTTGCAAGATAGTCAGAAATTATGTTGATATACGATCATTTCTAAGACAGAAATCTTGTTGAGATGTGGCAGTTCTAAGATGGTCAGAAATCATGTTGAGATGTGACAGTTCTAAGATAGTTAGAAACATTGTTCAGATGCGACAGTTTTAAGATTCCATACCATTTTAGACTCACATAATTATGTTTCATCAGATCAGTTTAAAGACATGAAGGGTTCACATATTCCTTCAGTCATCTCTCCCCACTAAATCTAGTGATCATTGTGCACAAAATGCTTCTTCTCACTTCATCTTCTACCACTCTTCCGGTAGTTGTCTTTCAACTGGTAAAATAACAGTGAAACGTAGATGACTGTTTATAGACCTCTTTAAGATGTTGGTCACGATACAAGAAACGCATGATATTCCGGGGAGGCTGTGCGTCATACGATCCCGGTCTGACAGCAGTCAAGTACCAGTCAAATCTCATAAACTTTAAAAAGCCACCTGGTCGTTGTTGGTGATCCCTGCACAGGACACGTTAAGACCAGTGCTGAGTCCGGCCGACTTTCTGATGACAAGACAACGATTAATCATCAGACTGCATCTTCCGTCGTATCTTGGGGAGGGGGAGGGTCAACCCCACCCCCACCCTCCAGTCCTTCACTGAGTTAACTGCTCATTGGGTACCATTGTCTGAGAGCAAGGGAAGCAAGCTTGGAATGTCTAGATTTCCTGATGCTTCGCTTGGCTCCTCGAGTTTCGATCTTGTCTTTCGTTTATAGACTGGCCGGTATACCAAGTCGTTTTTGCTTGTAAAATGTCTCATCAACACACACACACACACACGCGCGCGCGCGCGCGCGCACGCACTCACACACACACACACACACACACACACACACACACAACACACACACACACACACACACACACACACACACACACACACACTGTACTCTTATCACCTGTCAACGGAACAGCAACGAGCGAGGCTACGGGATGCACAGGGCAGTTGATTGACGGTGGCGTTTTTTTTGTTTTTGTTTTGTTTTTTAACCGGTGGGCTTTGCAGTCATGAAATATAGGCCGATACACCCACGGGAGGGCTCCAGTGGAGGTTCTGTCGTGTCACACCCGGTGGCCTTTAAACAATGGCATCTGCCAGGGAGCAATTAATGGAATGCCGTGTGCGTGTCTGCACCCTATGATTATGAACACAGCGCAGGCTTCCAAGGGTGGTGCAGGATTGCTCCCAGCTGGTTTATTTGGCGGCTGAGGACAGCACTTCTCTGGGTCCTACCCGCAGCTCCAGGTGTGTGTGTGCGCGTGTGTGTGCGTGTGTGCGCATAGACAACACACACACACACACACACACACACACACACACACACACACACACACACACACACACACACACACACACACGACAACTCTCATCTGGGCCGACAGCATCAAATGAATAAACTCCCACCCAAAAGAAAAGGAGATAAAAACCGTTAATGAATGAATACATCACAAAAGTTATCCATCCATCAGCATACTGACTCCAAACCATCATCACAAGTCAATCGAACAACCAGTCCATCAATACCTGAAGCAAACGAAGACAAAAAAGGCGCAAAGAGAAACGAGTCGGCAAATCAGACAGCGACAGCCCTGGAACGCAAATCTCCACAATGGCATTAGACAAAAGGATTGGCCCCGGCGGAAGATCTACCGATAGTGTCGCTCCCAACCTATTCCTGACCCTCCCCTCCTCCCACCTCTACTCCTGTCCTCCGCCTCCCCCCTCCCCCCACGTCCTCCTGTCTTTCCTGCCTCCCTCCATTCTTCCCCCTTCACTCTACTCCAATCACACACAGTCAGACACTAGATTCCTCTTCCTTTCCTCCCACACTATCCACGTTAATGCCGGTCTCTTCCCTTTCTCTCTCCCTTCCCCTTTCGTTCCCACTCCTCTCGCTTTCCACCCCGTGGCTTTAACTCAGAGTGTGGGAAGGACATGTGTGAGGGTGTCGCAATGATATAACGAAATGGGCACTACAACAAAAAAAGAAGTCAGCTGATCCCTCAGCTCGATGTATGATTCCAGAAATCCGGTCACAGAGTGGGTAACAGACCTCATCTCCCTCTTGAACCCCCATCCCCATCCCACATCATTCAATCCATTCATCCTCCACACCAGCATCTGTAGGTGGCGCCATCTCTGTGACCCTGACCTCGGGTCAAGTCAATCGAAAAGCTGTGTGTTTTAAAATCATACATGATTTACTGCAATCCTCCATACCCAACCTTGCTTGTTTGGTATTTACTGTTCCCTGTGTTAATTACCATTTCCTTTCATATTAATGAAACTGACGTTTCATGTGAGTGTTTAAGGTCTACTATGTGTTCTGTTCGACAATGTTCATAATTAAAAGGCTGTGCAGTCTTGGATACCTGAAAACGTGCGCCTTCGTTTCCTCAGTTGTTGTCGCTGTGTGCATGTGTCAGACACGGGGTACAAAGACAGGCTTCGAACATCCTTTTGGGGAAGTGGGGGTGGGGGGTGGGGTGGGGTGTCAACTTGTTTGCTTTGTGTGTTTTGTTTTTTCCGCATCTGTACTAGGTGAACCGGTGCCTTAAGGAGTTAAGGCATGTACTTGTTTCATCATGGGAACAAACGTTACCCTTCTAGTGCGTCATTTAATTAAATGTTGTTTTGATTTGAAAGACAGCCATGTAAATGCTTGGACAAAAATGCTATTTGGAATGGGCGGACAGCTGTATAAATGCTGTATGAGATGTAAAGATAGTTGAATAAATATTGTCCAGACTGGAAAATCAAATACATACATGTTGTTTGGTTTGGGAAGAGAAATATTTAAAGGTTGCTTGGACTGGGAAAAAAACAGCTGCTCAGGTATTATTCTGAATGGGAAGACAGATACATGAATGTTAGTTTGACCGGAAGACAGCGGTATGGGTATTGTTTTGCTGGAAAGACATCATCATAAATGTTGTTTGACTGGGATACAGCTACAAACACTTTTTTTCTTTTCTGGAAAACAGCCATATAGATATTGTTCTGACTAGGAATACAGCTGTCAACAATTGTTCTAAATGGATGGACAGCCATATGATGTTGCTTAACCTGGAAAGATAGCGATGGATATGTTGTGCAGGTCAGAAAGATAGAACAAGTCATTGTGATTCCAAAGATAATGTATACGTTTGTTTTGAGTGACTAGACAGCTGTGTGAATGCCCTGCTTTTTGAAATATTCTGTCACATTTATTTTGCATACACTGCATCGGGTGGGGCAGAGTGGTGCGTAAGGAGGAAGGGGGAGAGGCAATGGGGTGAGAGGGAGGGAGGGGTTTGTGGGGAGGGGGTGCTTGCTATATGAAGGAGTTTCTGTTTTCCTACCCCTGCTTTTCGTTCACTTCACTGTGTATCACTCTGTCATTGTGTCTCATACATTCTTTATTCATTTCACTGTGTATCACTCTGTCATTGTGTCTCATACATTCTTTATTCATTTCACTGTCTGTATCACTCTGCCATTGTGTCTCATACATTCTTTATTCATTTTAATTGTCTGTATCACTCTGTCA
>CM031603.1:36024183-36029183 GCA_018398815.1 Conus ventricosus
AGTAGTCGATTGTGCCACACTTGGTCGTAAGCCTTTTTGACGTCAAAAAACGTAGCAAGAACATTCTTTCGTCTGGCAAACTGTTGCTTAATTTGAGTAGTTAGTTTAATCAGGTGATCAATGGTTGATCTACCTCTTCTAAAGCCTGCCTGATTAATTGGAATAACCTTGTACTTTTCACAATAGTGATTAAGTCTCCTTAATATAATTCTCTCCATAAGTTTACATGTGTGTGACGTTAACGCAATTGGTCTATAGCTATTTTTATCATTCCGGGGCTTTCCTTGTTTGTGAATGGGTACAACAATTGACTGCTTCCATACGTTTGGTAGTTGTCCACTTTCCCAGCATTTTTGAAAGATAAAATGTGTGTGTGTGTGTGTGTGTGTGTGTGTGTGTGTGTGTGTGTGTGTGTGTGTGTGTGTGTGTGTGTGTTATGTGTGTGTGTGTGTGTGGTGTGTGTGTGTGTGTGTGTGTGTGTGTGTGTGCGTGTTGGTGTGTGTGTGTGTGTGTGTGTGTGCGTGTGTGTGTGTGTGTGTGTGTGTGTGTGTGTGTGTGTGTGTGTGTGTGTGTGTGGTGTGTGTGTGTGTGTGGTGTGTGTGTGTGTGTGTGTGTGTGTGAGGAAGGGGGAGGGGGTAAGGACAGGTGAGGGACAATGGGGAAGCGGCTACCAGACGGCCTTGCTGTGATTCATATCATTCCGGGTGTGTGCTTTAATCGTTTCTTCTTGGACGATTTATAAAAAATTTAAAAAAAAGAAATGGAAAGAGAATGAACGGCTTACAGAATTGAATTTTTAAAAAGCACATAGATGCATTAAAAAGGCAGATCGATTCATAAAATGAGGTGCTACCACGACCTGAACCTGGAAAAGGGATAGCAACAACCTTAACAATCTGTTGATACCATCCAGATGATCACAACTCAATGCTGCACGTGACACAACCTCTGCCTGCTGGAGGTGGAAAGCAACAGTGTGCTGTGTAAACATCTCTGGAAGACGTAGCCACCACTGTCAGGGCAGCTCAGACGGTCAGTACCAGGGACACCTGGAAATACAAGAGCTTCAACCTGATTCATTTAATGGACTGCGCCTCTGTTGAAATAAAGAAAAAAGGTTGGGAAGGACAGACTCACAGAAGACAGAAATATCTAAATAAAGAACGGAACATCAAAAGACAGGAACTCACAGGAATGGCGCATACACTCCAAGCACAGGTGTGTGAAAACAAACTGTGGCGTCCTCGCCAACTGTTGGGAAAATGGACTGCAACAACTTCAGGAATCTGCTGATGCCATCCAGACCTTCACAACTCACCTCCCAGGTGCACGGTGAAGACGTGCGCTGTTTGAGCAGAAAGATCTTCAGAGATGCTGACATTTACCAG
This sequence comes from Conus ventricosus, assembly GCA_018398815.1. Classification (NCBI taxonomy): domain Eukaryota; kingdom Metazoa; phylum Mollusca; class Gastropoda; order Neogastropoda; family Conidae; genus Conus; species Conus ventricosus. The sequence continues at coordinate 36,025,572 of CM031603.1, forward strand.
GGTCAGGACAAGTCAGATTTTCGACATGAGAGACCTTGGTGTACAAAGGTGTTGACATGATTTATCACAATGACTGCGTCCGTCGACAGCAAAAAAACAACAACAACAACAAACAAACAAACAAACACGTGGAGAAAACAACAGACTTGTATCCTGTTCCATGATCACAGTACGAACATGAGGACCAACAAGTCCAACCAATACATTCACCACAACAGCCAACCTAATGACGACGGCGTCCTGGGGAGATGGGTGACGAGATAGTGTAGATAGGCATTTTCAGAGCGTAGGACACAGTTGAGGTGGATCTGGAAGTCACTGCCACGGACTTCCTGTAATACAAGAGAGTGTGAAGGTCCCTGAAGGCGCCAGCCAAGGAACGGCTGCCATGAAAATACGAACAGGTAGGGTTGGGTGAGGTTTGAAAAAAATGTAAATTCCTCAGACTGGAGACAAAGAAGCCAGCAACTTGGAATATTAGTCCTGTGATAACAAAAAAAATTCGCCATATTGCCCCCGTCTTCTAAACTGCCTGGCTGACTGGGAATTGATAGGGAACTGAGTAAATCATGGTTGATGGGTTTCACCTATTCTGAATATTGTTGCAAAGGCAGTGTGCTACATTGAACCGATAACATATCAACCAAACCACGAACGTGGCGTCTACCACACTGTCAACACCCCCATCACCATCACCGGCATCACCACTACAACAGTGGCCTGGAGGACGGAGGATGTCTAAGACCTAAAGCAGTAGTCTGGCACTGGAAGGCCGGAGACAGGGAGAAATAAGCAAACGAAGCTTGTCAAATAAGTCCCCTGACTCCCTGCCGTTCCCCTAGATGGCTTTGCTTGAGCCAGATTCAAATCACTGTCACAGCTTGAATGCGAGCAAACACACACACACAACACACACACACACACACACACACACACACACACACACACACACACACACACACACACACGCACACACACACACACGCACACACACACACGCACACACACACGCACACACACACGCGCGCGCACCCCCACCCACACGCACACTCTCTGATATTACCTCCCCTCTTTCCTCAAAGCAAATGTCTTTCTCTCTAAGTTCATGGTTCACATCCTTTCTCAGTTTGAACATTTCTCACATCCCCCTTGCCACCTCTGGGACAGACACAATCACGATGTTGTATTCAGGGAACGGGGATTGGGGGGGGGGGGGAGGGAACCGCCCTCATGATCACGGTGTATGTACTGGACGTTGGGGTCACCTCGTTCGCTCCCTGTGGTGATGTCGTCAGTGACGGATTGTTTATCTACACTTGTCACAGATTGTTTGTTTAGGGTTTTTTTTGCCATATTTCAGCGAACTTCAAGCCTGGATGGCTTTACAGCAATGGCACTACACACAACTTAGATGCTCCCGCGTCTTGCGATGCATGAGGCAGTCAAGGCGCTCCACTGTGCACGGTCCTCAGCCAGTTTGCTAGTGTCACTCCATCCTCTGTCAACGAGTCTGAGGTCTCTCTCCACTGTCTGTCGCCAGCTCATCCTTGGTCGTTCTCTTTTTCTCTGGCCTGCTGGGGTCCATTTAATGGCTTGGTTTGCAGGTCTTGAAGAGGGTAATCTTAAGACATGACCCAGCCAGTGGAGGCGCCGTCTGCAGACGGTGGTTGACACGGGGAGCTGTTTGGACCTCTCCCTGACGTCTTCATTTGGTATCAAGTCTGAGCAATTGATGCACAAGATCTTACGTAGGCATTTAGTATCAAAAGCGTCGAGTTTCTCCTCCCAGGTAGTCTTCAGTTGCTAGGTTTCACCGCCATATAACAGCGTTGAAATCACACTGGAGTTATAAAATTTCAATTTGATTCTAAGGGAGAATTTCTTGCTGTTCCATATTTTGTTCAGCTGATTGAATGCTGATATTGCTTTCCCAATACGACACTTCAGTTCATGGTCGAGGTGATTGGCGTTGTTGACAGAGCTGTCTAGGTATGTGAAGTTCTCTACTATACACAACGGAAGCGACAATAAACGTACTATGAAAGCAGCACAGTACAGACAAACACAACTAACAATCACCTGTATCCTTATGGCATCGTATATCAAGTGTTACCATGCTACTCAAACCATCAGTGAGTTTGTGGTAACAAGTGTTCCAGTACACTTTGTTACCCTTTTCCTTTCGTCACCAGTGTGCCAGCACATTTTGAGCCTTTTTCTGGTGTCACCTTGTCACACTGATGTTACAAATCAAGGAACACACAGACAAAAGACACTGAGTATACTGTCACTGCTGCGCCGTAGCTCACATCTGTATAACATCTCAATTAGCGTTATATTCTTATTGAGTTGATAGGCCTACAACCTATTGCTAGATATTTGCTAATGTTCAAATATTACCTGGTTTGTCGTGTAACCTGTTTCTCAATCTCATTCGCATCAGATGGTGTCTTTTCTTTTCCTCCTGGGGAGGCAATGCTACTTCCAGTTTCTGTATTACAGAACAATTTTATTTGTCATTTATCTCAACAAACTTAGATGTTTTGTCATTCTTTTCCTTTGTACACATAAATATATTCTCTATATCCACAAGTACACAATCTAAGAAAGCTTCAGAGCTTTAACGCCTTCGTCCATCGGAAGCAATGGAACTGACGGTAGTAAAAGAGAGCTGAATTCTAGGGGATCACCAACAAACCGGAGAAAGTCTGTAGAACTCACGGCTAGGTGGTCAGCTCAGATGAACAGTCAAACTTGATCCACAGTGTCAGACTACAAGGTATGCGGCTCTGGAAGGTCAGACTTTGGAACAGGTGGAACGGGTCAAGCATAGTGTGGACCATTGTGAGCGAAGGCAGACACTTACAACAGGGAAGGCACAGAGTGGCCTGCCTGCCATGACACCAGTCACCAACACATCAGATGTACCAGTATGTCAGTGAAGTTCAAACTTTATGAATCACTGATGGAGTCTGTCCTCTTGTGTGGATGCTCTCTCTGTGTGCTGACAGCAGAATCAGTAGAAATTAATCCAGGCTTCGTGTTTCAAAGTGTTTCTTCACACCTTATACCATGAACATAAAACAATGTCTGTCTGTCTGTCTGTCTGTCTGTCTGTCCGTCTCTCTCGCTCTCTTCTCTCTCTCTCTCTCTCTCTCTCTCTCTCTCTCTCTCTCTCTCTCTCCTCTCTCTCTCTCTCTCTCTCTCTCAGAGTGGAAGCGGTTTATTTCTGATTAAGTCATAAACAGGATGTTGAAGAACATAATAAAATAAATGTACATACCCCTCTAAAGTTTGAATGTTCCATTATAATATAGTACCTAACAGAAGCGTTCGTAACAATAACTGCCCGGATTCATATTCAGCAGAAAAATTGTCTTTTCTCTCTCTGGATCTCTGTCAACGAGAGATGATAACCATCTCTTTGTTGATCACCTTAAAAAGCGCCTCTACCTGATCGCCTATGACTGGGAAGAAAGAATTGTGGAGAGACTGACTGCATAGGTATTGCATCACTACGGTTGAATCTCTTAAAACAATGTGTCTGTGTGCTTTTTTGAAATACTGTGCTGAAAGGTTCTGGCATCTTCAAGTGTTCAGGTATCCAAAAAA
>CM031603.1:36034183-36051683 GCA_018398815.1 Conus ventricosus
GTGTGTGTGTGTGTGTGTGTGTGCGTCCGTGCGTGCGTGCGTGCGTGTGTGCGTGTGTGCGTGCGTGCGTGCGTGCGTGCGTGCGTGCGTGCGTGCGTGTGTGCGTGCGTGCATGCGGGCATGCGTGCGTGCGTACGGGCGAGCGTGCGTGCGTGCGTGCGTGCGTGCGTGTGTGTGTGCGTTTGGATATGTGTATGCGCGTTTATTTTCAACTTTGAAGAAAAAGGCAAAGATCAATACACTGTTAAGAAACCAGATTCAAGGGAAAACTGTGCAGCTCGGATTTTGGAGATTGTTTGCTTGTTTTTTGTTTGTTTGTTTGTTTGTTTTTTAGGGGTAGGGGTGGCGTGGGAAGGGGTAAGAATAGCAATTGTGGATGGCAAGACCATGGCTGGCATCGATTCGCACCGCATAACATATGATTTTTAGATATATTTTTGCGCTTCTCTCTCTCTCTCCTCTCTCTCTCTCTCTCTCTCTCTCTCTCTCTCTCTCTCTCTCTCTCTCTCTCTCTCTCTCTCTCTCTCTCTCGTTTGTGTTTCTGTATATTTGAGTGAATCAGTCTCTGTGTTTCTCTGTATGTCTGCCTCTCTTCTCCCTTCACCTTTCTTTCACAACTCCCCCCCCCCCCTCTCTCTCTCTTTATTTGTGTGTCTATATCTGTGAGTCCATCCATCTGTATATTTGTGTGTGTGCCCCCCCCCCCCCCCCCACTCTCCCTCATTCTCTCGTCCTATCCTCCCGCCTCTGTCTATCTGTCAGTCCATTCGCCTGGCTGTTTACAACCACCCCCTCCACTCTCTCTCTCACCCCCTCCCCCCTTCTCTCTCTTTCTCTCTCAAGTATTGCCTGACAATCTAAAGCAGTTTGCACCGTGGCCATAATGTCCCTAGTGAGACCTGTCTGTTTCTTCGCCTGTGCCCCCACCCCCTCCATCCCCCTTTCCGTCCCCCACTTCTCCCTTTTTCCTTCCCCACCCCTCTTCCCTTCACTCCATGTGCTGGCAGAACACTAACTACAGGATGCACAGCATAGATCCCTGCTGGCAGAACACTAACTACAGGATGTACAGCATAGATCCCTGCTGCAGAACAATAACTACAGGATGTACAGGATAGATCCCTGCTGGCAGAACAATAACTACAAGATGCACAGCATAGATCCCTGCTGGCAGAACAATAACTACAGGATGCACAGCATAGATCCCTGCTGGCAGAACAATAACTACAGGATGTACAGCATAGATCCCTGCTGCAGAACAATAACTACAGGATGCACAGCATAGATCCCTGCTGGCAGAACAATAACTACAGGATGCACAGCATAGATCCCTGCTGCAGTGAATGAACTTCAAGGCTTTGATGATAACACGAGTACACATGTAAACAATGTAAAAGTGCAAAAATGTGTACATGAAAAAGTGACCAATGTTATCAAAAATATGCATGGACAATACAAGAATGAAAGGGCTATAGACATGTAAATTGTGTAAACAATGGAAGCAATGTAAACATGCGAACAACGTGTGAACATGTAAAAATGCAAACGCCATGAAAGGTAGACGTGTGGTTCATGTAAGAATATGAGCTGTGTAAAACATTTCAAACATAAACATGTAAACTATGTAAAGAATGTCAACGTGTGAACAACGTCATCTTGTTAGCCGCGTAAAACCATATTGTGAACGTAAGCTTGTTAATGGCGTATGTCTCCAAACCATATGAACAATATAAACGCATTAGCAACACAAACATGTAAGCCATGCAAATAACGTAAACGTGAAAGCGATGTGAATAGATACACTTGTAAACCATTTAAATGTGGAAACAATGTGAACGTGTAAACGCGCGGCCACCGGCTGTCAGGCTCAATGGTGCTCCATTGCTGTTTCCAGTCTCTTACCTTGAACACACTGATGTAATGCACAATCAAATACGGTCATCGTTATGGCCATAATCGTCGTCCTCCTCTTCATCGTCATTATCATCTGACACGCCACAATGGAAATCAGGAGGGTATGGACAACCTTTTCACCTGGCGTAAATATAGGTGGATTTTGTTAAATATTTTGAAAAGCCAAAGTTCAATACCATATTTGGTTTACATATGTTTTGGTCAGACCAGTTCAAAAACATTAAGCCTTTAAATCCTCCTTCTGTCTTCAAATCTCCTAATTATTTCGTACAAAGTACAGACTAGTCTCACTTCATCTTGTACATCTCTTCCGGAAGTTGTTCGTCGAGCGGTAAACTACCGGTAAACCGCAAATATACATTTTACAGACCCCTTTTACACGGTCACGAGACAAGAAACTGTCGTTGTTCTCTGCAGGCAGCACGCTGGATTATTCCAGTCTGACAGCAGCCATGTCACCAATCAGATCAGGTAGTTTGAAAAGCCAGCCAGTCAGTATTGGTAATACTTACACAGGACACGTCAAGACCACAGACATACAGCGGTTTTAAAGTCGATGGGTAAGACCCAGACATACACACAGAGGTTTTAAAGTCAATGGTTAAGACCCATCCTGAGCCAGGCTAGCTTTCCGATGACAACAGCCAACGACCAATCATCACACTGCATCTCTTGTCAGACAGGAATGTCTGTCGTGTCTTAAGGGGGGGGGGGGGGGGGGGGGGGGGTGGCAAATCCCTCCCAGTCCTTCACGAATATGATTATGGTGCTTACTGGGTACCATGGCCTCAGAGCAAGGGAAACGGTGCTGGAACCATGGTCTTGATTTCCTACTGGTTCCTCGTGTACCAGACAACCATGTCTAGCATTAAGATTTTTTTTATAGACTGGTTGACACATCGAGCCATTGCATGTGAAGTTGTGAAATTGATTATTATAACAAGATAGACAGACTGACGGACAGACATGGACATAGACAGACTGACGGACAGACATAGACATACATACAGACAGATAGATAGATAGATCGAGAGATAGATCGAGAGATAGATAGATCGAGAGATAGATCGATCGAGAGATAGATCGATCGAGAGATAGATCGAGAGATAGATCGAGAGATAGATCGAGAGATAGATCGAGAGATAGATCGATAGATAGATCGATAGATCGAGAGATCGATAGATCGATAGATATAGATAGATAGATAGATAGATAGATAGATAGATAGATAGATAGATAGATAGATAGATAGATAAACAGACAGAGACAGACAGACAGAGACAGAGAGGGACGATCCCTGTAACAGATAGTCAGAGAAATAGATCTGCACACACCACACACACACACACACACACACACACACACACACACACACACACACACACACACACACACCACTGCACGTGCGCGCACATGCTCTCTCTCTCTCTCTCTTTCTCTCTCTCTCTCACACACACAGACACAACACACACACACACACACACACACACACACACACACACACACACACACACACACACACACACACACACACACACAACAACAACAACAACAACTACTTACTGGATAGACAACAGTAATTGAATTCACAAACAAACAAAAAAAAGCGACCCTGAATGAATGAACTGCAAACGCCAACGGTCCATCAATCAGTCCACTAGCTCACAAACCACCATCACGAGTCAGTCCACTAAACCAACCTATCAATCAACCCTCCAAGCAACCAACGCCTCATTACACAGACAAAGGCGCATAGAGAAACGATGTGGGAAATCAGACAGTAGGGCCCCAGAAAGGAAATCTCCACAATGGCATTAGACAAGAGGACCCGCTGCGGCGGAAGATACAGCGGATGGTGTCACTCCCACCCCCTTCCTGCCCCCTCCCGTCTCGCTGCTCCTACTCCTCGCCTTCCTCTGGACCCCCCCCCCCTCCCCTCTTCCCCCCTCACTATACTCCCATCACACATTCACTCTTTCATCCCTTCCCGCAACACATTACACACCATTCCTGGGTTCCTTCCCTTTCTATCTCCTCTCTCTTTTCCGTTCACCCACCTCGCTCACTTTCATTCCCCTGGCTTTGACTCAGTGTCAGAGAAGAACATGAGTGAGGGTGGCACAGTGGTAAGAAAGGTGATAGGCACTGTAGTGCAGCGACGTCAACTACCCAAACCCAATAGCTCAACGTATGGTTCCAGACACCTAGGGACAGAGGGGATAAAAGCTCGTCTTGCTCCCTAGCCACGATCATTTATCCCCTCACACCAGCATCCATAGTTGGCGCCAGGTCTTTGTGACTCTGACCAAAAGGGCAAGCCAATCCAAATGCTCCATGTTTTTTTTCTTTTAACCTGTTAATGAACCACGGGAATCCCCCATACTCCATCAACAGGAGCAGGAGTCACCCTTCTTGTTTGTCAGTTGCTGTTTACTGTTCCCTGTCTTCTTTAGCATTCCCTGTCATGTCTATCCAACCGTAATGTTTACTGTTCCCTGTCTTCGTTAGCATTCCCTGTCATATCTATCCAACCGTAATGTTTACTGTTCCCTGTCTTCTTTAGCATTCCCTGTCATGTCTATCCAACCGTAATGTTTACTGTTCCCTGTCTTCTTTAGCATTCCCTGTCATATCTATCCAACCGTAATGTTTACTGTTCCCTGTCTTCGTTAGCATTCCCTGTCATGTCTATCCAACCGTAATGTTTACTGTTCCCTGTCTTCTTTAGCATTCCCTGTCATATCTATCCAACCGTAATGTTTACTGTTCCCTGTCTTCTTTAGCATTCCCTGTCATATCTATCCAACCTAGGTGTCCTGTACCTTTCATGTTCTGGAGTGTGTTCTGGTTTTCTTTCTTTTTTTTTCTTTTCTTTCTGCGTACGCAGGCTGATACTCCTGCGGACACTTCCTGTATAGAAAGGCAATGGAGTTTTGTGTGTATGACCGTTTTTTTTATCCCACCATCAAGGCAGCCATACTCCATCTTCGGGGAAGGTGCGTGCTATGTGTAGCGTGTCATCCATACCAACGGCTAAACTGGCGTTCTCGTCCGAAAGTTGGTGATGGGATTTTATGTGTGTGCAAGATGTGCGTGCGTTCACACACGGAACCTCAGTTTATAGTCTCATTCGAAGGACTGTGTGGAGAATAGAGTCAGAACCAATGTTATCTCCGAGGGAAAAATCCCTCTGTACCGAAACGGCCCAGCGGAGATGCGAACCCGAAACCCCAGGATCACCAGAGTTCGGCGCTCTACCCACTGAGCTATTCCGGCCCCCGTTGTGATTGACAATGTTTAAGAGTGTGCCAATATCAAATACGTGTCTACTTATGCTTGTTGATTTCTGCAGTTGTTGCCGTGTGTCAGGCCCAGGGAATATGGTCAAGCTTGGAACATTCCTTTTGTGGGATGTCTCCAATTTTTATTCTGTGGCCTTTATTTTAACGTTTGGTGATGTAAGCCGCATTCGTTTGGAAGTGTGTAATTGTTTAATACTGGGAGCAATTGTCATGAATGTAGATGCGGTTTGTATTGGGCTGCTGCTATATAAATGTTGTTTTGATTTCAAAGATAGGTAAATACAAGTTTGAACTCAGAACACATCCTTGATTTGGAGTCCGAAAAACCGGGATGCCTGGAAAATACCTTTATTGGTGAAAAATGGAGTTGTAACTTTGGAAAATTCTTACTTTGTATGCTTTACAACAGCAATCAAACTTTCTCAATTCTGATGCCTTTATGGACCAGTTTATACCAGGACCAAATTGTCCAAGTATGTTGAATGTAAAGAGTTAAAAAGGGAAAGGTTTGTGTTGAATTTGTAAGATGTATCACGTTATCACGCCATTGATGAGTCGCTGTGAGAAGGTAAAAACCAAACAACTAGATGTGAATCCAGTTTTCATTGCAGAATGAGGTCTGTCCATTCTGAGCAGCACCAGTATACCGTCACACATAAACCTTTTGATGGAACAAATATCATAAGGCTATCCCATGTGTTAATGGGTCAAAACCCTACTCTGTTGATAAAAAACTGTTTGGTACCAAATTAAACCAAGCAAATACGCCTTGATGGGAGCAAAAATAGAACACGTAGACCTTAAACGTTTGCATTCTCCTCCTTTGCTAGTGCATACATGGATTCTACCTGTCCACAAGTACACACATCCACAAAACACCAAAAAAACACACACACACACACACACACACACACACACACACACACACACACACACACACATGCCACCTACACACACATTCACCTTACACACACACACGGACCACACACACACACACACAAATAGTATGACAACACACACACACGCACACACGCATGGCACACAAACGCACACACACACACACATCACACACACACACACACATCACCACACACACACACACAACAACACACACACACTCACGCACGCACGCACGCACGCAACGCACGCACGCACGCACTTGCACACGCACCGCCCACCACGCACGCCACGAACCGAACGCACGCACGCACGCACGATCACACACTACACACACACAAACACACACACACACACTACATCACACACACACACAACACACAAACACGCTGTGCGCACACATGCACGCATATGCATGTGTCCACTTGCGCTCACTTCACACACACACATATGCACGCGCAACGCACTGCACCGCCCACGAAGCATGTAAAAATAGGCAAACCACACCGGTCAATGGTACAGATTCTGTGTGTGTGTGTGTGTGTGTGTGTGTGTGTGTGTGTGAGTGTGTGTGTGGTTGTGTGGTGTGTATGTGTGTGTGGTGAGCGCGCGCACGCGCGCGCACATGCGTGCGTGCGTGAGATGTGTGATGCGTGTGAGCGTGTGCGGGTTCGTGTGTGTGTGGTGGGTGTGAGAGTGTGTGTGAGTGTGAAAAGAGAACGGTTTTTTTGTTCATCAGATTTAGTACAATCATATTCAATAGAGTCTATACTCACACATTATATGTTGTCTCTGTAACCTGTAATTTTGGCAAAAATACTATGGCTATACATTGTTGTGTATTGTAACCCCCATTATGAGTGGGGATGGCCTTCATCAGTACTTCAAAAAATAATAATGACGCATCCTCTCTCTCTCTCACTCCTCTCTCTCTCTCTCACTCTCTCTCTCTTTATCTTTTCTCTCTCTCAGTGGTAAAACGCACCTTTTGGCATACACGATCACACACATACACGATACGCGCACACACGATGCGCGCGCACGACACATGCGCGCTGCGCGCGCCACACACACACACACACACACGCACACACACACCACACATCACCACGCACGCCACCACGCACACGCAACGCACGCACCACACACACACACACACACACACACACACACACACGACACACAACGCACAACTCACACACATACGACACTCACACACACACCACACACACACACACACACACCCACACACACACTTAGCGGTTTAGCATCCCACGTACTCTTCTCTCCTCTCGTCCTCTCTCTCAACTCTCGTCTCTCCTCCTCCTCTCTCTTCTCTCTCTCTCTCTCCCACTCCTCTCTCTGTGCATCCCTCAACTCGTTCTCCCCTCTCTTTCTTCAGTGTGTTGTGTGAGTGCTTGCGTACGTGCGTGCGCGCGCATAACGTGTAGTGTGTGTGTGGTGTGTGTGTGTGTGTGTGTGTGAGTGTGTCGTTTGTGGAGTGTGTGTGTGAGTGTGTGATGTCAAGAAGGAGTGATGCGACGCTGTGTACTAGAAAAGAGGCTGCCTCACTGTCGGCAGATCACTGCTCGAAGCTTTTATGGCGAAACTCCTTGAGTTGTGATAACGATACGATACGACGCGAGGCGTCTTAGGGACTCCGTCGGGGGGCTTTGACGAACTTGACGAGGGGGTGAGAACAAGAAAACCTGCGAGGTCCCACCAGCTTGTTTAATGTCGCCGGCCCTCAGCAGCATCGTGGATACCCCGAAATCCCCTCCAACCATCATCAACCTACCCAAGAACAACCCACCCTGTTTGCAAATGCAACACACCTCGTCTCTTTCTGTCATTGCCTCTCCTCTGCTTCACTACACACCACCCCACCTCTCACTCACACTCTTTCTCTCTCTCTCTCTCACTGTTCATTTCAGATGAATCTGTTGATCTTTATTCTTTGTTGATTTTTTTTATATGTACTCGTGCAGATCTTATTTTATGTATAATTGTTTTGATTTGCTTTTTTTAGCACACACATTTTTTTTATTGCCCATAGGGTTGGGAGATGAAAAAAAAAAGTATTTACGCTTAATCCATTCCTCTCTTAAAATGAAATTTCGTCATTGGTTCGTTCTCTCTCTCTCCCCTCTCTCTCTCCCCCCCCCTGTCCTGTCTCTCACTCTCTCCTACTCTACTCGCTCTCTCTCTCTCCTCTCCTCTTTATTTCAAGGGGCTTCTTACAACACTGGAGACCGGAATAGCTCAGTTGGTAGAGCGCCGACTCGTCATCTTAGTGATCCTGGGGTTGCGGGTTCGAACCTCCGCCGGGAGGCATTTTCGGTAGACAGGGGGTTTATTTCCCTCGGAGAAACAATGGTTTCTGACACCATTCCCATATCAGTCCATCTGAAAGAGACTAAAAAAAACCGAGGTTCCGTGTGTGAACGCACGCAAAACCACTAGCACACACGTAAAATCCCCATCACCAACTTTCCGGAAGAAAGGCCAGTTAGGCCGTTGGTATGGATGACACGTTCCACATAGCAGGCACCCTGCGTGAGAAATGTATAGAATAGAATGAGTAAAGGAAAATAGTGTTCGATTTTGAACGATAACCAGACTGGATTATCACAGGGAAACGACTGAATGAAGCGCCAGCTGCATCTCCTTCATTCGGCACTACCCAGGAATGCAGCCCGTTGTAGTAGAACGCGTGTTAGATTGAAAAGCGCTTAGAGCTGGCCTCTTGCCGAGAATAGGCCCTATATACGGAATTCATTATTAATATTATTAATATTTACAACACTCCTCTTATTAACATACAGTTATCCATTCTTTCATATATATCACCAAGTTTCTTCCATTCCATTCCTGTCTCTATTAAAAATAAATAATTCATGCACTAGCATCCAAATATTTTCTTCACTTCTTTATATTTTATCGGTACCAATATTCTGTTGTTCTTAGACTGTTAGTTTCTATCCTTTTTATCTATGTAATTTAAGTATGTGTGTATATATGTATGTTATATAAGTATGTATTATGCATGTTTAGTATGTTGTATTCATTTACTTGTACTTACTTTCATGTGTGACATTCAATTGTATTGTACCCTTGCATGTATGCTCCAACGCCACGGAGATCTCAAAAGGCCAGTTGCGCTGAGTGAGTAACTTCACTGGGAACGATTCAAAGAAGCCCGAATTCTGACGTGGAAAGTATTTGACCCGGTGGCGTATAATAATCTGGGAACCGAGATATTGGGAACGCGTTCCCAGATTTACCGATGATATCTGGGACGCGTTCCCAGATTTCCTGAACTTCCAATCATGTAACTCTGAGGAACGCGTTCCCAGATATCACGGTAAATCCTGGGAACGCGTCGAAAAAAAGAAAAGTGACAAGAAGGCAAAGATCTCACCAGCACCTAAATAAATCGTTACCTAACCTTACCTCGAAAATCCATTCTATTTATCGTCTTCTTTCTGCCCTTCTGAGCTCTGAAAGACCACTTCCCCAGATATCACGGGCCTTCCCAATATCACAGTAACATTTGGGAACGCGTTCCCACCCAAAATCGTGATAACAGGGAAGCCGCCATCTCCCCAGATATCACGTTCCCAGAATTTCCACTGTGACACCTGCCATCAATTGCGGCGTGAAGCGTAGCGCTAACGATTGTTGAGAACAGCGACTCCTGCGCTTTTAACTTTTCAAACATGAAAAAACACATAACAGGAGAAACAGATTTGTATGAAAAGTGAACTTTACGCTATACAATGATTTAGAAGCGACCACGTAACACGCAGTCCGCAAGCACGCACTCGCACTACGCAGCGGGCTCGGCACGCGCGCGCGCGCGCGCACACACAACAATCAATTCAATTCAATCAATACAATCAAATTTAATCCATTGACCCCTCTGGGGCATAGGATACAAAATGTACAAAGAGAAAGACAAACTCACATCAAACAATGTGTGAACAACTTAATGCTAAATGTGCTGGAAATCGGTGAACTGTAACTGATCACAATACAACAATCTTCCCAATTTAAATGAACAACCAAAAACTACACACAAAATCTACTTCCTTTATAGAAATAACAATACAAAAGTAGAAAACATCCTTAGTTTTTAGATATTTTATTAGGCTTGACATAAATCAAACTAAGAACATTATAAATAGTACATACCATGATGCAATGAAATACATCTCCAATATCACCCATTTCACAGTTGACGACCAAAACTCAATCACATGGACCTTAAGGTGTCTTCCAATTTCAATTTGGCAATTTAAGGTGACTACATCTAAATTTTAATAAAGGTAACTAACATAAATATCTGCAAAAGAAGAAATATAATAGTTCTTATCCAAAGCCAGTCTTTATACTATTATAGAAAACCCACTTGTAGCTGTTTTTCACTAGAACAGCCCAATTCAAGTCGAGCTTAATTATGGGCCATCTAACTAACTCCATTTAACCCACATACGTAAGTTATTTTCTTGATTTTGTGAATAATGTAGATTCCCAAACACAAACAAAACCAGTTTCACCTAAAATACTATTAACATAACTAGAGGCCCATGGTGAAACGAAAATACCTTTTGTATAATAGTACATGTAAGATATTAAATTACTTTGTTTGAATACTTCTTAAAACATGAACAACTAAGTATAGCCCAAACCTTATCAATCCTTACTTTAATCATACAGAAAAGGATAGATTTCCGTAACACCATTAATCATTGAAGGCATTGTAGTTTTATTTAATCAAATAAATTCTTTAAAAAACGTAACTGAAACTTTTCTAATATAACAACATTTTCATAACCGCCAAATTTCACAACCAAACAAACAACACAGGTACAACTAAGGAAATAAAATAATTGTATGCAAACATCACTTGGCAATTTTTCTGCTTCCTTGCAATTGTAATAATGAAAACATAGCCTTGACAGCCGATTATAAGCACATTTATTTGCATTGTAAAACGAACCTGTTCTTCTGAACTCGATGCCTAAGTTATTGTAATTGAATTAAGAACCTCTATTTTTTCGAATTCCCAAAGAAAAAAAAATCACGCATACTATTTCGACCATGAAAGACAACTATTTTGTTTTCTTATGGATTTACTTCTGGGTTGCCATTGGGCATGCAATATATATATAAAGCATTAAGTTTCTTTTTGTAAAGCTGATTAGAAATGCCCAGTAAAATTGTATCATCAGCATATACCAATACAAGCAATTTAATAACTGTAATCAAGTTTAACTCTTGCGTTAAATCATATACAAGAGTAGAACAGTTATTGTCAATAAGGAACTGTTGTAGATCATTTAAAAATAATGAAAACAAAAGGTGAAAGGTTTTCTCCTTGACGAACTTTCCCCTAAAACTGCCAAAGAAATCTGATTTTTGACCATTTTAAGAAAATGACGATTTTATTTTGATCATACATATTGATTACAACGTGCAGAATTTTCCCCAATATCCTTGTACGTCAACAGATTGTGCCATAAAGCATGTCCTCCAAAATAGAAATCAAATGCTTTTTCAGTAATCCAATAACAGCACAGTATAATTTTTCCATTGTTGACTGCAAAAACATGTCCATCATGATTTTAAGAACAAAAGCATGTCAAGCGTTGTGAAATGCAAGCGTCTAACACCTGCTTGTTTTCAGAAATAAGTTTCAATTTGTTTCAACAAAAAAAGGTAAGTCTGCTATTTAGAATTGAACGTGAATAATTGCCTACATAACCTTAACAGTGTACTCCCTCTGAGTATATTGGCAGTCTTGTTGATCTTCCTTTGCCTTTATAGAGTGGTACAATTAACCCTGTCCACCCAATCTACTGGTATAATACAGAATCCAAACACGATTAAACATAAACAATAAAAACTTTGTCAATAATGAAACTATTCCTTTATATATTCATTCCTTACTAAATCAACTCCTGCTGCTTTTAATTATTCTTAAACCATATAATGACTCGTTCAATTTCATCCTCATTAATTAATCATTTTAAAATGTCTAGATTAATATTTCCTTCAAAAACTTCATTACTAAAAATGATATCCATTACAGTCCAGTATTTTGGGATAAGGGACTGGAAAATGATTTTTAAGCTCTTCAAAGGTATAGGGACACGCAGAAGCTTTTTTTCCCTTTAATTTCCTCCAATAATCCCTTGATTTCTAGTTTTTTAAAGCTCCAATTTCCTCTATGACCATTTTCGCGTTGCACTTCTTTCCAGATCGTCACAAAACATTTTTATATTCTTTGCTTTTTAGCAGTCAAGCAAGATTATATTAGATTAGGCACAGTATTTGACATTTAACTTTATGCTTTGCTTTAAAGTACAGCTTCGAGAAACCGTACACTCCTTACAAACCAGCTTTGATTCTGCTCGTTGAAATAATTATTTCTATTAATGTAAGTATTAGAGTAAGTACCAAATGTCCATCGCTGAATCAACAAGAATTGACGAAAACCGCTTATTCCATTTTCACTGATTAGATATTGTCCTTTTTCAAATAAAGTTACAATTTACATCAACATTGTAATTTGCTAAATGTTCTATTATATACATTACATTTGTGTTATCCCAACTTCTAATCTCTGCACCAACATACCTTTGATGCAGATAGTGGTTAGTACCATTAGGTTTATTGAAAAAAAACAGTGATATTAACTGTAAAGACAGCAAAATGAAATTCACATCAGAGAACAACGCATCAAAAACATTCAACTTTAAACTTACTTGCATTTTCCAATCAAATATCTATAATCCAATGAAATAGATCAACAACTGGTGCTTCCATACTGTGCACTGTTCCAATCCAGCAATCTGAACCAATTCTTTTCCGGTAAAAAATATATATAGACAGTGAATTACATAAACTAAGAGACGATAACCATAATTATTAGGCCTCTTCATATCATGAGGATTGAACTATGACAAAGTTGGAAATTAATCATTCGCTCATATCATAGAGAACATCGGAGAACACAGACTGAGTGAAACTGATACAAATCAATAAAATCATTCATACTTTTTGGTATAAGCATAAAAAACGCCCAACACCAAAACAATACAATACCTAAAATTTATCTTGTAAAATAGCAATCCATTTTCAAAACCCATCAACATCAACATTGCTATAAACTGAACTATCGGGAGGGGATGAAACGCCACACCAAATAGACGTCTTTAATATAACCTGACAGTGATCCTGCCACACACATCCACAAGAAATAAGGTAAAATCTCGCAACACACGTAGATAGCTTGCTTTTGATGGCTATTCCCAATACCACCAGAACTGACGATTAGACAGGCAATTATCTGGTTAAACATTTAATATGTCATAATCCCCAGTCACTGAAGCAATCGAGATAAATAAAGCATCTTGGGTCATCATTTTTAGCTCAAGGAAACGGCAAAGTCGAATAGTTGAATTAGTTCACAATACCAACACTGGAGACGGGAACGCAATCCACACACATTTAAGAGATACAAAAGCCAGCTCACGATCATGGCGAACAGTGTGATCCACATCCATATCAATAACATAGTCATCGTTTGACATCGCAATTAGAAAACGCCAAGCATGAAAGCAAAAGGATTCACAGTTGAAGTTTACAGCACTAGATGATCGCTCATCATAAGATTTGATTGAAGAATAGAACAAATACCAACACATAGACAATATGAAGATGAGAGTACTGCCTACCAGCACATATAACGTTAGAGACATACACAAGAGTCATAAATCACCACGACCTCCGGGCAAACCCCTAGGCTGTGTAGATGAAATGCTGAACCCAAGCGCCGTTAGTCTAACCTTCGTCCCACACCGAGTCCGGACAAGGTCGTCAGTGACTCTACGTACACGCGCTTGCTGCCGGAAGATCCCGTCACCTGCCACTGCGGTTCCTCCCATGGGCGGCTTCAACTGACAAACAATTTGTTTTGCCATCATGGGTAGTGTATACCCTGTCCACACCAGGGTGCTGCCTAACAAATTTTGAAATAATATTGAAGCGTATGGGAGTCCAGTTCGTCGTTCAGGGTAAACTCCTTTCATGTCATGTTTTGCGCAGATCTCTCATCCTCATCATGATGTCGCCTGCTCCTTCGTGAAAGTGAACTTCACCAGCCTGTCTTGGGCTTTCCTTGTTTTTTAGCCGGTTCTATGCACAACAGATATATCTTGACATTAGATCAACCCCCAACTTTCTTCCCCAACTCCATCACTTTTTCTTCCACCATATCTCGTCTCCTCTTCTTTGAGTCCATGATTCACATGTTCCCCTAAGCTGATATTGATCCAGCCTATCCTGCTCGTAACGCATGCAAAAGATTTCCCTGCTGAGCCTTCACTGAAATAACATCTTGAGATTTTCAGACACTTTTCTGACAGTTCTGTAACCACCTCCTTAATACAGTACATCCACAGAATTTCTTTAATGCAGCCCAAGAACTGGAACGAGGAGATCTACAACGCGTGACTCAATATCTCCAGCATCAACAGTATGACGTCAAAGTTTGACCCCCTCGTTCCCTTTTTCCCCTTTTCCCTTTGCCTTTGGCAGACGGACAGACTTATTGCTGTCGTTCCATTCGCCCCAGAACAGCCCCACTTTCAATATCTAGGTCAACAACCTGATGTTCCTCAAGATCGCCAGCGTATAAAACTACTTGGGCCAACTTGAGACATGGTGAAGGTCAGTAACTAGACAAGCAAAAAAACCGAACACGGACTCTCAAAAATAGCAAAAACACTACACTGTTTCAATTGCGACGAACCACTTTACACAAAAGTCCACGACAATTAATAACACACCGAAAACTGTAAAATATACAAGTTAGCTCACTAACTCCACAAAATTCCAACAATTTTTTTTCACGAGCAGTTTAGAAAAGACAGCTTACAGAACTCAAACCGAAAGTACGTCACACCACACACACACCACACACACACACCACGCACACACACACACACACACAAAGAATTAATCTGAAAGTTTTTTTTTTTTCGTTGGAGAGAGGGCATGGGAGGGGAGTATAAACTATAACAATGTCTATTTCAGCTGCGTTTTTTTTTAATACTCTTATTATAGTTGTTGATGTTGTTTTTAATGTGTTTGTCGTTATCATTATCATTACTACTACTAATTTATTATTTTTGTTGTTATCTATCATCAACATCGTCATACACTAACTACTACTACTACACTACTACTACTACTATAGTACTACTACTAACTACTACTACTCACTATAGTTGTTGTTATCATCATCATCTTCATCAATCATCATCATCATCATCATTTCATTGTTATTAGTACTGTTTTGTTGTTATATGAAAGATCATGTGTCTAAATTCATGTTCGATTATCTCCACATGCGTGGGCCGATTTTACACAAATGTGTTGTTAGAACAAATTAATCTCATTTGTCTGGTTTATAGTTTCGCGGGGCGCGCGCGCGCGCGCGTGCGTGCGTGTGGGTATGTGCGCGCACACTTTGATTGCCCTCACACTCATACACGAAAAGAGGGAGAGATACGATAAGATAACATTCTTTCGTTATTAGGATAACAGATAAGCCCTCGTGCGCTTTTTTAACGTCCAATCCTCACCTGGAGTAGGGACTACAATGTGCAGTGAAATAAAGTAATGTATGGCACACCTCAAAAAACAAAAACAAAAAAAGGAGAAGAAATATTGGTAAATAAAGACAAAAAATCGGTCATGCAATCAGGATGGAATGTCAAAGACGAAGAAAAGAGAAACGAAAGGAAAAAAAAAAAGGAGGGGAGCGCGGGCGGGGGGGGGGGGGGGGGGGGGGGGGGGGGGGGAAGGGTGGGATGGGGGGGCGGTAAGAAGTCCATAATGGAACATGAGGTGTATAGAGGCAGCAATGAAATGATTGACAAAGTGACACAAAATTAGAGAGAGAAAAGAAGAGTAAGAGAAGATGAGAGAAGAGAGAGAGGGAAGGAGAAGGAGGAGGAGGAGGAGGACGGAGGAGAGAGAGAGAGAGTGAGGGGGGAGTAAGGGAGCAGGAGAACATGACAAATGGAAAGAAGTAGCAAAGCACAAAATGTAATCATTTTTCATACGGCGTGAAACTACATAAAAGGTACAATGTAACATAGTCACATGCAATTTAGCAGGAGAGAGAGAGAGGAGAGAGAGAGAGAGAGGAGGAGAGGAGAGAGAGAGAGAGAGAGAGAGAGAGAGGGAGAGAGAGAGAGGGGGGGGGGGACGACGGAAGGGAAAAGGAAATGAGAGGGAGAACATGAGAAATGAGAAGTTGTGACAAAGCACAAAATGTAATAATTTTTCATACGGCATGAACATAAAGGTACGATGTGACATAGTAATATGCAGTTAAATAGAGAGAGAGAGAGAGAGAGAGAGAGAGAGAGAGAGAGAGAGAGAGAGAGAGAGAGAGAGAGATTGATTGATGATTGATTTGATTGATCTTTAATACCCAAGGATGAAGATTTTAGGCCAAAGCCTAGTCTTACAATCTGTCCTTGTCATGCATACATTATTTAAGCACATATCATTCATACAGACAATTCAACATAGCAACATGATAATCTAATTCTACAATGATAAGCAAACTGCTCATAAAAGCACTAATGAGATGGGGGATGGTAAAACAAAAGGAACTTACAAGCAAACAAACAAACAAAAACTACACAGAGAGAGAGGTCAGAGGAGGGTGGGGAAGAGAGAATGGTAGGTAAGGGGAGGAGAAAAGGGATGGTAGACAGAGTGGGAGTGGGGATAAGCGATTTTAACGGAGTAGGTTTTATGTTGAGACGATTTATTCAAAGTATGGTTCACAGAAGACTTAGCGAATGGACGCTAATCATTGTAATCGAATAATTTTACTACTGAGACATAAAATGTTTATGCAAATGTTCCTTGAAAGGTTTTAAAGTATTCATGTTTTGTAGATTCGGTGGAAGTGAGTTCCAGAACATATGGTCCAGGGTAAGCTAGACTTGTTTTGTATAGATCAATGCGTGGGTAGGGAAAGAAGGAATTTCGTCGAGCCAGAAAAGCTGTTCGATCTTGTAAAAAGGGCATTGATATAACATGGCATAGTATCTGTCAAGATTGTAAACTAAATGATGCCTTGTTGAATTCCAATTGCCTATTCAGAGGAAGTATGTTCAGCGCTTTTAGTTTTTCGTCTGTTGTTGAGATACAGCTGGATGGAGTAGCTTTGCTGCACGTCTATGGAGAGAATTCAGCCTTTTTTTGTGGACGTCACTACATGCCGTCCCACACTGTTGAGGCGTAATTTATACGTGACATTATGTGTGCATTGAAGAAAGTTTAAGCACATTACTGTT
>CM031603.1:36056683-36069183 GCA_018398815.1 Conus ventricosus
AAGATAAATGAAAGAAAATCATAATTAATGTAATTAAAACTTTTTTTGATCCATGTGTTTAAGTATTACTTTATGGCATCCCCCATCCTCCGCCACCTTCCCCTCTGTCTACGAATGGATATCATAATTGATGAAGTTCACTTGTTTTCTCTCTCTTTGTCTCTCTCTCTCTCCTCTCTCTCTCTCTCTTTCTCTCTCTCTCTCTCTCTCTCTCTCTCTCTCTCTCTCTCTCTCTCTGTACATATTTCTGTCTACCTTTACCTCTTTCTCTCCCCCTCCCCCTTTCTCTATTCCCTCTCTCTCTTTCTGTCTCTCCCTTTCTATTCAGTTTCTTTCTCTCCTTCCTTCCTCTGTCTGCTGTCTACACCCATCTGTTTTCCTCCCTCCTTCCCCTCCCTCTCCTTTTATCTCCAACTCATATTTCTTTTTTCCATTTTGATGAAATCATGCTACCACTTATGCTATTTAGCTATTGCTTTGTGTGTGTGTGTGTGTGTGTGTGTGTGTGTGTGTGTGTGTGTGTGTGTGTGTGTGTGTGTGGTGTGGTTTGTTCTCGTTTACCCTATGCAGGTGCTGTGCACTGCATATTCTCAAATGGAATACAAAAGGTCGTTTGTGTGCTTGACGATGGGGATGATGCAGATAATGTCAGTGGTGGCAATTATTGGTTATTGTTGTTGTTATTATTGTTATGATCTCAGGGTGGTGTTTTGTTTTCATTCTTGTCATTGCTATTGTCATTGTTATTGAGATCCATCCTTCTTACTTCGAAAATGGTGTGTGTGTGTGTGTGTGTGTGTGTGTGTGTGTGTGTGTGTGTGTGTGTGTGTGTGTGTGTGTGTGTGTGTTTGCATTAGTACTTTGTGTTGGCTCTATGAGTAAAGAGATGTGCGCGCGTGCGTGCGTGCGTGCGCGCGCGCGTGCGTGCGTGCGTGCGCGGCGCGCATGTTCTTATACACAGGTGCATGCGCGTGCATGCGCTCGTGCGTCCCCGCGCGCACACTCTCCTTTTTTATGTCTTGTTATTTTGATAGTTAGCATGTGTTCATGGCAACTTTGTTTTAGTGTGACATTGAAAAGAACTTTTTTGATTATTTAATGTTGATTTCGTCTAATTCTGTTGTAGTATTGTACTTACGCTACTTGTTAAAAAAAATATAAATGAAAGAAAATGATAATTAATGTAATATGAACATTTTTGATCCATGTGTTCAAGTATTTACTTTAGACACTTTCCCCCCTCGTCTACGGATGGATATCATAACTGATGAAGCTCACTTTTTTTTTCTCTCTCTGTACATCTTTCTATTCTGTCTACCTTTACCCTCTCCCCCCCCCCCTTCTCTATCCCTCTCTCTCTCTCTCTCCTCTCTTCTCTCTCTCTCTCTCTCTCTCTCTCTCTCCCTCTCTCTCTCTCTCTCTCTCTCTCTCTCTCTCTCTCTCTCTCTCTCTCTCTCTCCTCTCTCTCTCTCTCTCAACACGTGGGGCTGGGCGGGGAGGTTGTCGTGATGATTGTGTACTTGCTGCTGAAATAGATAAAAGTGTTGACAGTATCAGTGCAGATGTAGCTAACAGTCTTGATGATCTTGTACCTTTGCATGCTGTTGTTTGTGCCAATGATGGGGTGAATGATGGTAATGATTGTGCGATGGAAGATGGAATTTTAAGTCATGGCGGTGACAGTGCGACTGAACACGAACATGACGCGAAAACAAATACACATATCCCTTTGACGTCTTTTGTAAATAAGTGTGTAAATAGTGTGTCCTTTCTTCACTGGAATATTTGTGGATTGTTTCGTAAATTACACGACAGAGACTTTATCCACTTTATTTCTTCTTTTGATTTTGTATGTTTGGTTGAAACTTTGCTGAATCATTTGAGTCAACTATTTTTCCAGACCATAGATTATTTGTAAAACCGGCTGTAAGGCTTACGAAACAGGGTCGATGTTCAGGAGGACTGATTTGTATGGTACGGAAAAGTCTTCTTCCGTATGTTCTCAAGTGGATTGTGACCATCAGTATTCAATGTTATTTATGCTTGATAGAGACTTTTTCGGTTTTAGTAAAAATGTCTTACTTGTATGTGTGTATGTCCCTCCGGAAAATTCACCTTTCTATTCCAAGTGTGGTTTTGATGATGGTATTGAATTGCTGGAGAATTGTGTTGTCAACAACTTGATGATTTTGATGATATTGAATTATTTATTTTGTGGGTGACATGAATGCAAGAACTTCAAACATTTCTGCGGAAATGTATGCGAACGTGAATTATACATTAATTATGACAAGGAGGTTAATATTATATATGAAAGATGTTCTCAAGACAAGGTATTAAATTTGTATGGAAAGAAATTACTTAACATGTGCACTGTATTTAGGACTGATAATTCTGAATGGTGTATGTAATGGCGACCTTGAAGGTCGTTTCACGTACATTTTGATGTAGGGAGCAGTGTGAATGACTATTTTTTAGCATCTGTATACTTTTTGGAATTATTGTATGAAAGGATTTCTCTTACTGTGATGGAAAGATACGATTCTGATCACTTGCCACTAGTGATGTGTATTGAAATGCAGACTGATCAGCCACATACCAGTATTGCTCCTAGTGTTACAGTGTGGTCAGGGTAGTCAGTTCATTGTTCAGTATTGCTGGAATTCAGATTATGGTCAACAGTTTACGGATCTTATGAATTCCACATGTTCTAGAAAAGTTGAAAGCTGCGGAAGATCTTATTCATGTGGACGTAAACAAGGCACTGTCTTTATTTAATGAAACTGTCAAAGAACAAGCTGAAAATATGAGGAAAATTAAACCAGTAAACAAGAATTTGAGCAGAATTGGTTTGATCAAGAATGTAGGGCAGCCAAAAGTAAATTACGTAAATTGTACAGAATTTTTTTGAAAACGCTGGATAAAAATGACAGAGTATCGTTATGTTAGCAAGAAGAGAATACAAAAATTTAAATAAAAGAAAAGAGAAAGAATACAATGATTCTCTTTTGAATGATCTTATGTCCTCAGTCAAAAATCAACAGTTTTTCTGGAACACTATACACAAAATTTCAAAAAAGAAATCACAACCTATAAATAACATTCCAATGGAAGATTGGTTCCTACATTTTAAAAATTTGTTAGAAAAAGATGACCAAGTGTACAGAGTGACCAATGTGGAGATTGATAATGAAGAAAATATATATGATAGACCAATATCCAGAGAAGACATAATACTAGCCATTAAAAAATTGAAAAATGGTAAAAGTGCTGGACCTGATGGTATCATTGGTGAGTTTTTCAAGAATTCTGGTGAGACCGTTGTAAGCTTTTTATGTAAATTCTTTAACTTTCTTTTGACACTGGGGGTTTATCCAGAGGACTGGAAAGAATCCATAATATTGCCCTTGTTTAAAAAAGGGAGATAAATGATGTAAACAATTATAGGGGTATATCTTTGTGCAATATATGTAGTAAACTTTAGTTCCGTTATCAATAACCGATTACATGAATGGATATCTCAGAATAATATGACAGGAGAACACCAAGCAGGATTCAAGAAAGGCTACTCTACAATTGACCATATTGTTTAGTCTTTTAGCCGCAGTTCAGAAACAATTTGTGAAAAATCGAAAGTTGTATGTTGCTTTCGTAGATTTTGAAAAAGCCTTTGATTCAGTTTCACGGATATTGTTATGGCCTATTTTATTGAAGAATGGAATTAAAGGTAAACTGTACCGTTGTGTAAGGAGTATGTATAGTGAAGTGAAAGCTAGGGTCAGATCTGGAGCAAAATTATCAGATTATGTCATGTGTACCAGAGGAGTTAAACAAGGGGATGTCTGCAGTCCAGTTTTGTTTTCCTTGTTCATAAATGAACTGGCCATGGAAATTATTCAAAATGGTAGGCATGGTGTAACTTTTGACCTTTTGGAGATTTTTGTCTTGCTTTTTGCTGACGACATTATTTTAATGTCTACAACTGTTGTTGGTCTTCAAAGACAATTGAATAGTTTGTATTCCGCTGCATCTAGATTAGAATTAAAAGTAAATATGAATAAGACTAATATTATTGTGTTCCGTAAAGGTGGATATTTGGCTCGAACTGAGAGATGGGTCTATGGTAAGTCAATATATTCTTGTTTGCCAATGCATATAAGTATCTTGGTTTTTATTTCACAACCAGATTAAGTTTCACTTTTGGATGCCAAGACCTTGCAAATTAGAGCAAAGAGAGCAGTCGCTGTTATACTTCACACGTTATATAGATTGAATTGTAATGCATTTTCAGTGTTCTCAAAGCTATTTGATTCTCAGGTGCAGCCAATATTACAATATGGGGCGGAAATTTGGGCTCTTGAGAAAAGTGTTGAAATAGAAAATGTCCATTTGTATGCAATGAAAAGATTTTTAAATGTAGACAGTCGAACACCGAATGATCTAGTTTATGGTGAGCTTGGACGATATCCAATCTATGTTAACTCGTTTTTGAAATGTATTATATACTGGCTGAAAATAACTAGAATGGAAAGAAAATCAAAATACCTCTTAAAGCTTACAAAGTGTTGAGAAATCTGGATTGCAATGGCAAGAAGACATGGGTTACTAATGTTCGCCAGTGCTTAACTTCTTATGGCTTTGGTTATGTTTGGGACAACCAAGGAGTTGAAAATATACCAGGATTTTTGAAATGTTTTAAACAAAGAGTAATTGACTGCAGATGGCAGGACTGGCATGATCACATCTATAGTAGTGAGAGATTTGCGCAATACAGACTCTTTAAAACAACGCATATGATAGAACCGTACATTCAAATGGATATGAATAGATATTGTTAAGAGTGCATTGAGTAGTTTCGATTTGGTGTTTCTGACATTGCGTGTCATCGTTTTAGGTACAGTACCATTAGTGAAAATGAAATGATATGCCGCTTATGTAATCTGGACAGGGAAGATGAAGTCCATTTCCTTTTTTGCTGTCCTGCTTTTCATGACCTTAGAGTGAAATTTATTAAGCCAAAGTATTTTTCTGAACCCTGTAGCTTTAGACTGAACTTACTCCTCGCATCAAGAAATGAACATACTCTCTTAAATCTTTCTCGGTACATTTATGAAGCGCAACAAAGGCTGCGTACCGTTTATTCTTGATATCATTGCATTGTGCATATATGTTTGCTTTTTCCTTGCATATTCCTTCATGATTAGTATTTATATCATGTGTATTGCAGGTATCACCCCTTCAGTATGGGGCTCTGGCCTTTATCTGAATAAATTTCGCATTCGCATTCGCATTCGCATTCTCTCTCTCTCTCTCTTTCTGTTTCTCTCTTTTTGCTGTTCAGTTTCTTTCTCTCCTTCCCTCCTCTCTCTGCTGTCTACACTGATCTGTTTTCCTCCCTCTCCCCTCTCCCTCTCCTCTTATGTCCACCTCCTCTTTCTTTTTTCCATTTTGATGAAATCATGCTACCACTTATGCTATTACGCGTACACATACAGATACGATGGGGATGATGCAGATAATATCAGTGGTGGCAACTATTGGTTATTGTTGTTATTATTGTTGTTACGATTCTCAGGGTGGTGGTTTGTTATCTTTCTTGTCATTGCTATTGTCACTGTTATTGAGGTCCATCCATCTTACTTGGAAAATGTGAGTTTTGCATTAGTACTTTGTTTTTGGTTTATGAGTAAAAGCATGTGCGCACGTACAGACACACGTGCGCGCGGCGCACACACATACACGCGCGCTCGCGCACGTACATAGCGCGCGCGCGCGCGCGCACCACACACACAGTGCACATGCTGTTTATTATTTACAGTGACATTACTGATTAAAAATTAGCTTCTCTTGGACATTTTTTAAAGATAAATGATAACATTTGTGAATATATCAACAAATGATGTTGACTTATTTCAATCATGTGTTTGTTTGATTCTTGATTTATGTATTCATGCATTAGTTCAAGGCATTTTTTCACTTGACTACGGATGGATATCATAATTAATGAAGCTTACATGTTTCTTTTTCTGTCCTTCTTTCTGTCTGTCTTTACTCTTTCTCCCCCCCCCCCCTCCCCCCTCTTTACTCTTTTCTTCCCCCTCCCCACACTCCCTCTCTCTCTCTCTCAGTCTCCCTCTCTCCCTCCTCTCTGCCGCCTACTCCATTTGTTTTCCTCCTCTCTCTCCCCTCCCTCTTCTCTTACTTCCTCCTCCTCTCTCTCTTCTATTTTTGATGAACTCATTTTACCACTTGACT
Organism: Conus ventricosus; assembly: GCA_018398815.1. Classification (NCBI taxonomy): domain Eukaryota; kingdom Metazoa; phylum Mollusca; class Gastropoda; order Neogastropoda; family Conidae; genus Conus; species Conus ventricosus. The sequence goes on from CM031603.1 coordinate 36,062,939, forward strand.
TACGCCATTAGCTGTTGTTGTTGTTGTTGTTGTTGTTGTGTGTGTGTGTGTGTGTGTGTGTGTGTGTGTGTGTGTGTGTTGTGTGTGTGTGTGTGTGTGTGTGTGTGTTCTAGTTTACCCCATGCAGGTGCTCTGTAACTGCATATTCTCAATGGAATACAGATGGTCACTTGTGTGCATGACGATGGGGACGACGCAGATAATGTCGGTGGTGGCAGCCATTGGCAATTGTTGCCATTTTTCTTATTTCTTGTTCTTGTTCTTCTCAGGGTGGTGGTCTTTGTCTTCTTGTCATTGCTATTGTTATTGTTATTGAAATTGCAAGGTGGTTCATATCCATCACACTTGAAAAATGTTTGGTTTATCGGTGAAAACGTACATGTGTGTGTGCGCGCGCATGTTCGTGCGCGCGCACACACAAATACAGAGATGAATACATGCGTGCAGGTAAAGAGATTTTTTTTTCTCTTCCCTCCCTTCCTCTGTTCATCTGCCTCCCTGTCTGTAATAGCCCTATTTCCAATATGGTATTATGTTTGGATTTGTGCGTTAATTAACAGGTAATCAAAGTCCCGTGCTCTCCAGTGCGGTTGTCATTTATAAAGAATATGTTTTTCCCTCCATTCTTATGTTTGGTTATTAGGTTGTTGTTGTTGTTGTTGTTGTTGTTGTTGTTTTTCGTACACAGTATGCCTTTTGTGCGTATTGGTTTCTTCATGTATCGAACGCGGTGTATTGCAAAGAATTGGTTTCCTTTTTAATCCAGCCCACCCCAGTTTCATTACCTTTTATCAACAGCAATGCATTTCTGTTGCTATAATTGTTGTTGTTACTACCAAGGTGAAATGATTTCTCACAGACAAAAATTATGGACTAACTTATTACTTTTATGTGAAATACCCACATTGTTTTTCAATTTGTATAAGAAGTGATGTACGAGTAACTTATTTATGCAAAATGCCTTACGACTTAATATGGCATCAATAACGATTTCGTCCCTGAATTGCCAGGGACTAGGAGACCTTCAGAAGAGAAGACGTATTTCATTTTCTTAGAAAAAAAGTCACACTGTATCTACTGCCTTCAGGACACTCACTTCAATGAAAAACTTGAAAGATATATAACGTCTGAATGGGGATATAGATGTTTCTTCTCCTCCTTTAAGGTCAAATGCAAGGGGAGTTGCAATATTATTTAATAATAATTTCGAATTTAAAATTAACGAAATAGAAAGGGATTCAAATGGAAACTATATCATATGTCTATGACAACCTTCGAGAAGAAGATTCTGCTGGTAAATATTTACGGTCCTAATAAAGATAATCCTGAATTTTACGAAAACTTAAAGGGCAAAATACAGAAATATGAAAATCATACACTTGCTTTAGTTGGTGACTGGAATCTTGTCCTCGATCCCTACTTAGATTATGATAATTATAGCAATTATAAACAATCCAAAGGCAAAAAAATGTGTTGAAAACATGATGGCTGATTTCGCTCTGTCAGACGTTTGGCGAGATAATAATCCACAAGTAAAACGCTATACATGGCACAGATCATCACCTTTAAAGCAGAGTAGGTTAGATTTCTTCTTTTCTCAGAAGACCTTATGTTGAATTTTGAAGATGCAGATATTACACCTGGATATCGAACAGATCATTCAATGGTTGTTCTGAAATTGAAATTTGGGAAAGCTATTAAACACAACACATTCTGGAAATTTAATTGTGAATTGTTAAAAAGACAAACAATATGTAGACGAAGTACATAATTCAATCGATGAAATCATTTGTGAATATTCGAAAGAACAGTATGACGTAGAAACACTCTCTCGAATCCCACTTAAAGATGTTGAACTTACTGTATCAGATAAAGTTTTTATTGACTTTTTGCTCATGAAAATAAGATCGAAAACTATTGCCTATGCTACTATGAGGAAAAATAAAAAAGCTTTAAAAAGTAAGATGATTTATTAAAAGAAATCGCTGTATTAGAAAAATAAAATAAAACAGAAGATGATTTTATATTATTAAAAGAAAAACAACAACAACTAGTTACACTCAGAGAGAAGAAAATACAGGGAGTTATATTAAGATCAAGAGCTAAATGGATTGCTGAAGGGGAAAAAATATCAAACTACTTTTGTAATTTAGAAAAGAGGCACTATGTTAATAAAAGTATGACAAAATGGTGGACAGCAATGGAACACTATAGATGAGCCAAGTAAAATAAAGAAAGAAGTTCATTTATTTTATAAACGACTGTATTCCAAAGAAACCTATGATACATGTGTCGTAAAAGACTTAATTCAAGAGTGTCCAAAACTATCTAGAGAAGAACAAGATTCCTTAAATGGAGAAATAAGTTTAGAAGAAGCCGGCTTTGCTTTGAAAAACATGAAAAATGGTAAAAGTCCTGGTTCAGACGGTTTTGGAGCTGAATTTTATATAATTTTTCTGGAAAAAACTTGGTCCTTTTGTAGTTCGTGCTCTAAATCAGTCAGTGAAGGATGGGGAACTGTCAACCACTCAAAAAGAAGAAATAATCACCTGCATACCTAAACCGGACAAATCGAGAGATAATATAAAAAACTGGAGACCTATTTCAATTTTAAATGTTCTGTATAAAATTGGGTCCGCATGCATCGCAAATAGAATAAAAAGGTTCTTCCGAGCCTAATAAGTAAAGATCAGACAGGTTTCATTGCAAATAAATATCTTGGGGATAACATACGGCTTATTTATGACCTAATAAACTATCTGGAAGTGAGACAATTACCCGGACTTTTACTCTGTTTAGATTTTGAGAAAGCTTTTGATTCTCTGGACTGGGAATTTTTGTTTAACATTTTGAGAGAATATGGTTTTGAAAATAGTATATGTAGTTGAATACAAACATTTTATAAAAACATAAAATCAACTGTTATAGTTAATGGTCAAACTTCGGATTGGTTTCACATTGAAAGAGGTTGTAGACAGGGAAATCCACTTTCGCCTTATCTATTCATACTATGTGTAGAAATCTTAGCAATCATGATAAGAGAAGATAAAGATATAAAAGGTGTTAAAATAAACAACAAAGAACTTAAAATATCACAATTGGCCGATGATACACAATTAATGAATAATGGAGATCGAATATCTTTTGAAAGATCTGTCCAATTAATAGAGAGATTTGGAAAGTTTCAGGACTTTTCCTAAATGCAGATAAAACACAAGCAATATGGCTAGGTTGTAAGAAAGGCTCAAAATAAAATTATGCAACATTTAAATATACAATGGAACCCTGATAAATTTAAAATGTTGGGAATATGGTTCACAATGATGTAAAACACTGTGAAAAGATAAATTATGCTGAAAAATTATCAGAAATAACAGCCTTGTTTAAAATATGGATGAAAAGAAATATTACTCCTCTTGGACGAGTTGCTGTGTTAAAATCGTTGATTTTATCTAAATTGATTCATCTATGGATTTTACTTCCAAATCCACCAGATGACTTCATAAATGATTGCCAGAGAATGTGTTTTAGGTTTATTTGGAATGGTAAACGGGAATAAAATAAGTAGAAAAATTGCAATAAAAAAACATAAAGGAGGGGGGTTTAGGCATACCCGATATTAGCAAGCATATCAATGCTCTAAAACTTACCTGGCTGAGAAGATTTAAAACAACAAAACACATGTGGAAAAATATTGCTTGTGTAATGTATCCCTTTTTCGAAGAAATAGAAAAATATGGTCCTTGTTATCCTTTGAATAAATATAATAATGTATTCTGGAACCATACATTCATGGCATATAGAGATTTTTGCAGACACCTGAAAGCAAAAACACAATCAGATGTTACTGTCCGAGCAAGTCTTTCATATGATAAATTTAAAAATTGGTAATAATGTAATCAAATATAATTGGACTTGGAAAGGAGTTTACTGTGTTTCACATTTTTTGAAAAACGACGGAAGTTTTCTAAGTCTAAATGAATTTAATAGAAAATATGATATGGGTGTATGCTTCTTGGCTTACTACGGCTGTGTAAGTTCTATTAGGAAATATATACAGCAAACTGGTCTTAATATATCAATTAATCAAAATATAAAAGAAAAACCAAGAGCTCTAAAAATAATATACTCTATATCCAAGGGATCAAGACTGTACTATGACCTTTTCACATTTGACAGCAAACTTCCTAAATTCGTGCCAGAAATGGACTGAAAAAACTGGGAACAGAAATTTCTTGGGAAAAGATTTTCAACCAAATCATAAAATACAAGAAATAAAACTTAAATGGCTGCAGCTTCGTATCGTACACAGGATTCTTGGAACTAACGTAGTTTTAAAGGAAATGGGGATTGTGGGGAATAACAATTGTGATTTCTGTAGAGAAACTAAGGACAACATACAGCATGTTTTCTGGAGTGTGATTACTCAAAACAGCTTTGGAAAAAAAATTGGAGAGATTGCTAAAGTCAAAATGCTTTCCAGGTACGAACTTTACATTTTGTGAGAAAGTTATACTTTTTGGACATGATGAAATCATATCTACAGACTCGGTTTTAGATTTAATAATTCTTTTAGGAAAACAGTATATCTATAAATGCAAATTTGACCATTGTCTTCCTATTAATGCCTCCTTCCAAAGGTACCTACTTTCACGTTATAAAATAGAAAAATACAATGCAGATATAAATTGGAATGGACATGTTTTTAAAACAAGATGGTTACCATATTTACCACTTATAGAAACGGCATGAAAAAAAGGGAAAAAAAGAAGGGAAAAGATTAAAGAAATATGAAAATTATAATTACGTAAAGTGATTTTTTTCTCCTGTAAATGTTGCATTGATAAAATAATACTTTGGGTTGGATTCATCAGTGATTACAATGTTTAGAGTGCGTTACAATTATGAACATACATGTATACAAATGTCTTTATTCTTGCTGATGTTGCTGTTTACATCTAATGTTGATCGATAGCTGTTCGTCACATAGATGTACGTGTACGTGGGTTGTTTTTGTTTGTTTGTTTTTTATAGCCCTTTTTTTCTTTGTGTATGTTTGGTAAAAAAAATTATTACTCTTTATGTACCAATGTTGTTATGTTTTTTTGTACATTGATTAAAACGAATTAATAAAAAGTTTAAAAAAAATATATATCTATTATATATATATATTATATATATATATATATATTGCTGAACAATTAAGTAGTGGGGGAAAACAAGTGCAGGCTAACAATTTTTCAGTCGTGATAGTATTGACTTGGTAAAGGTTTAAACTTTTAGAGAAAAAAAAAAGGGAGTTGAAGATGAAGACAATGGGGAATATATTATAAATATGAGAAACCCTTCACTAGCTGCTGAGGGAACCATCGTAACCCCTCTCGAAGACACATCTATTTGTATTGTTTGCTCCTAGGCCTTTCGTCCGCTGGATCGGACTCATCAGGGAGACACGATTGGTTGTGTCTGTGCTCTTGGTGTCGAATAGAGACACACCACAGTCCATAATTCTGTGGTGTTCTCACCACCAAGGGTTCAAAAAAGAATCCAACAGCACCCTCAAAGCAGCCAGCGAAGGGTAGTAAATGGAACCAAACGAAAGCGCGGAGAAGAAAAAGTTGCCGAAAAACTAAAAGCATTATTCAAACAGTATAAAATATAGGGGACAATCTCTGAGCCTATGCTTGAGGATCCATTCAAGGATGCAAGGGAGATCAAAAGATATGGAACAGTCTGAGTGGTCAGCTCTGCTGTTCAATAACCCAAGCATTGTGAGTGGCTAAGAATTTCTACAGAACAACCTTTACTTGGATCTCCTAAGAGATGCAATCTCCACCGATTGACCAAACAATATAATGCTGAACAATTACGTAGTGGGGGAAAACAAGTGCAGGCTAACAATTTTTCAGTCGTGATAGTAATGACTTGGTAAAGATTTAAACTTTTAAACTATATACATATATACATAATTATGAACAATATAAAAGTGTCCTTAAAAAATCTGAAGGTGCTCAACCCCTTGGGGAGGAACATCTGTTAAACATATTTTTTTAAATGAAGTGTTAAAATCTACAAGCTTGTTTCAAGCCTTGCTATCTTCAAGATAGCAAGGCTTGAAACAAGCTTGTAGATTTTAACACTTCATTTTAAAAAATATTTTTAACAAATATATATATATTATATATATATATATATATATATATATATATATATATATATATATATATATAAAATATATATGTCTG
>CM031603.1:36074183-36096683 GCA_018398815.1 Conus ventricosus
TCAAGTGTTTGCCTAAATCCATTTGCAGATAAAGTTTGACATCGTGAACTGTACAAAATGTCCGATACATGGTAAATCTATCGCTATTTTTGACGTGAGCGTCCCATTCTTGCCACCTGCACGCAATCAATCTTTCTTTAAATTCACAAAGAAATAATCTATCATTTGCACACCTTGGTTCATCCAAACATAACCAAATCCAAATTTGTATAACTGACTACGGATATTTGACACCCAGTTTCTTTTATCTCTTACATCTAGGTCATATAACATCACATAAGCTTTCCGTGGTAATCTATAATCATTCATTTTAGTTAATTTTAACCAGTATCGAATACAGCTTAATACAGAATTTATGTAAATAGGATATCTATTGGTCTCTCCATAGACAAGGTCATTGGGTGTTCGCATTTCGACTCCTAAAAACTTCTTTAAGGCAAAAAGAAGTACTTTTTCGCATTGACGGCTGCAACGTCTAGTCCCCAAAGTTCTGCACCGTACTGAGCAATGGGCTGAACCTGGGAATCAAATAACTTCAACAACAAATCTAAACTAGAATTCTTCAAAACATGAATTTTTCTCATAATCAGAGCAGAGCTTTCTTTGCTTTACTTACCAGGTCATTGCATGCTAATGTGAAGCTGAGTTTTGTTGAAAACAATATACCCAAGTATTTATAAGCATTTACCACAGGCATCACAGCATGGTTATAACGTCCAATGCTCTCTTGCTGCTAAATAACCACCTTTTGAACACAATTATATTGCTCTTACTTAAATTCACTTTCAAATCAAGAGAAAAAGCTGCGCGTTGCAGACTATTTAACTGGGTTTGCAAACCAATAATTGTCTCTGATAACAGTACAACATCATCTGCGAGTAGCAAGATAAAGAGCTCAAAATAGTCGATTGTAAACATTGCACCATGTTTACCATTTTGAATTATTTCTATGGCAAGTTCTTTAAATAAACAAAGAAAATAAAACCGGACTGCACACATCCCCTTTGTTTAACACCATAAGTGCACTTGAAAAATCAGTTAATTTATAAACCACACCGTATCTTAACTTTAACATTATTATACATACTTTTAATGCAATGGTATAGATTACCACTTATATACCATTTTTTACTAGAACTGACCAAAGAATTTTCCCCTGTTTATAGTATCAAAAGCTTTTTCAAAATCAATAAATGCAACATATAATTTTCTGTCAAAAGAGAACTGTTTTTGAACAAGAGCTAACAAAGTAAACATGTGATCAATAGTCGAATAATTCTTTTTGAACCCTGTTTGGTATTCCCCAGTAATGTTATTTTCTTCAACCCACTCTTGTAAACGATGATTAAATAACTGTATTATAAATTTTACTACTAATATTGCATAGCGAAATGCCCCTGTAATTGTAGGATTGTTGACATCACCTTTTTTTGTACAGAGGAAATACAATACTTTCTGTCCATGTGTTAGGAATATAACCTTTCTGAAACAAAGCATTAAAGAATATAAACAAAGAAATCTGCAACACAATCACCTGCATTTTTTAAACAACTCTCCAATTATTCCATCCGGTCCAGCAGCTTTTTTCATTTTAATCTTTCTAATTGCTAAAAGAACTTCCTCTTTTGAAATTGGTCGATTAAAATAACTATCATTATCATCAACATTAAATTCGTCATCATCTGCTTCATTTTTCTTTTTCGAGTAAATTTTTAAAGTGTTGAAACCAGTCATCCAGAGTGATATCATTACTAATGTGTTTTCTTTTACATGAAATTTTATTTACTTTTTCCCCAAAAATTGCTTTTGATTATTCACAGAAGATAACAATTCATTTAACAACGACTTATGAAAATCATTCTCTTTGCGTTTAACAGATGCTTATACTCTCTACGTGCAATGCAAAAAGCATTTTCGTCTTCATGATCTCCTGTTCGACGGGCTGTTATGTAAAGCTTTCTTAAATTTTTCTTTGTTGTTTTACATTCATAATCGTACCAGTCATCTGATTATCATTGTCCCAGTGCTGATCTCTTATTCATGCATTTAAGCGCATCGCTTAATACAATCGTTAAAAGTAGACAAAGCTTTGTCAATATCATAGTCGTTTAAAAACGTACAGCCAGCTCTAATGTTCTACGAGATTCCTCAGAGTGCATTGAGTTAATAAACACTGGCGCTGCATCATTGTTCCAGACTATCTTATTTAATGTTGCTTCACATCTGGAGATTTCATACTGCCATGCTCTTCCGAAAACTTTAAGTGTAATTCAAGTGGCATATGATCTGAATGAAACATATCATGAATATTGAGTTCACACAAGGATTCAAATATGGCAAACAAGTTCATTTGACATGAAAAAGTAATCATTCACACTACTGCCTGAATCTGAGATGTATGTGTAGCAACCATAGTGGTCGCCATTACATGCACCATTCAAAATACGTAAATCAAATGTAGTACATAAATTCAACATAAGCTTACCATATTTATTCAGCACTTTGTCTTGAGAATTCCTTTTGCTGATCGAACTGCTTGTTTTTAATGAGTAAATAAAATTTTCACTACAAAAATCATCAACGTTAATATCAGCAGTTCGACTGTTGAAATCTCCCGACAATACAATGTATACATCATGAAATGCAACTGAACAATCTGCTAAGCATTCTTCCAGAAGACCAATGCCATTGTTTACATCAAAAAAGAATAAAATGGTGACCCTCAGCGGAACATAAAGCACACATGTACAATAATATCTCTCATGGTACCTAATAGACCTTTGTCTATAAAGAAAAACTATAATATTAGAGTAATCTACGTCAATAGATCGAACAAATGGAGCATACATTCTCTTAATAAACACACAACTCCACCAGAAAAACGACCATGTTTAGACAATTTAACAGCAGATTTACAAAAGATCATATAATCAACAAATAAATCTGACTGAAATGTCTCTGTAAAGGTTTCAACAAAACAAATATGTCAAAGAACGAACATAAGAAACAAAATCTTTATGTTTTAATTTAGGGAGCAGTCCATTGACGTTCCACTGCAAGACTTTAAAACGCTTAATAGAAAACGCACGTGCTTCACAATCAGAATTAACTTGACCTAACACAGAGCGCGACCGTGAACTTTTTTGCACGGCCGCACGGCCTGTAACCCGCTCGCTCACACATTCATCACTGTCATTGACAAAGTCACAAGCTTCAAACATACAAGCACGTGCAGCGTCAGCCTCACAAATATTCTCCTGTTGTTCAACCGGGGTTCAACTTATTGGGTGCTCCGCCTAAACTAAATGTGGAAAAAACATTATTCACACAACAAAACATAGAAGAAACACCTTCACAAGAAGAGCGGCCACTGTCCTATTTCTTTCACTCAGCTTGCCCTCTGTGTCTACAAAAAACTTAGTACCCTCTATGATGAGATGGTCAAATACCATTGACGCCTTTTTATTGGCTGCCCTTGCTTGTTTCAAATGGGGTAAAAGTTTCCGTCTAATTTCTCTAACTCTGAAAGAAAAATCTTCCCCAATGAAAATCTTAGTGCCTTTCAATTCCCTCTCGCCCTAAGTAACTCTACCCTTGTCCTTGTAGAAGGGACAGCACCCGATTATCGGAGCGTTGGGCCTCTGGTTCAAACGATGTAGGCGGTCGAAGGAACGTCCTTGGCCAGCTCCAGTCGGTCATGAAGAGTTCCCTGACAGCAGCTTCCAGGTCATCTGCCGACTCCTTCTCTGGTTTGTGGAGCCCATGGATGATGACGTTCTTCCGTTTGGATCTGCATTCCAGGTCGTCAGTCCTCCTCTCCATCTCTTCCATCCTCTTCTCCAGGCGGTTGTTGCTCTCCCTCAGCGCGGCGTTTTCTTCTCGTAGACGGGTACATTCTTCTTTCATGTTCTTCATTTCCCGTGCATCGTATCAAAACCGTCTCTGAGGCCTCTGATGTCATCCCTCACCTCATCAAATTTCTGGTTCAACTGATGGAGCATAGACAAGACATCACTAGAGCACCGATTTTCGGTTCTGGGAAGCATCCGATGGTGTGTCTCGTGCACTAGCACCAGGGGAACGAGAGGACTGAGATCCAAGTTGCGTTTGTTTCGTGGAAGAACGGGGTCCTGGATTCAGTTCAACGTCGCCGCATCGTAACAGCAACAAACTCCCCCAGAAGAAATAGGTGAGGAGGAAACCAAACACGACACCGGTTGTCCTAGTTTTCAATTTTCAGTCCAAGTCGCGGGAGATTTGAATTTGCACGTTTCTTCATAAACGACACAAAAACAAAAACAAAGAGACCACATCGCTGTCTAAAATCCAACGTTTCTGAAGGCATGGCACCTCACAGCATCCTCTGGCAGAAATGAGTCTACAACAATGCCTATAACACTTAAATTTGCTATTTTTTCAGACGCGATTCTACATGGTGTTCACCGGCTGACATCCACTCCAGCTCCCCGAGAGAGAGAGAGAGAGAGAGAGAGAGAGAGAGGGGGGGGGAGGGTGCTTGTGCATGAGTACGTGAATATAGCAAAAAAAGCTCGTGATCTCTCTCTCCCTCTATCTATCTCTCTCCCCCCCCCCCCCCAAATGTGCGCGCGCGCGCGTATGTGGGTGGGTGGGTGCGTGCGTGCGTGCGTGCGTGCGTGGTGTGTGTGTGTGTGTTTTGTGTGTGGTGTGTGTGTGTTTTGTGTGTGTGTGTGTGTGTTGTGTGTGGTGTGTTGTGTGTGTGTGTGTGTGTGTGTGGTGTGTGGGGTGTGTGTGTGTGCGTGTGTGCGTGTGTGTTGTGCGCGTTCATTGCCTCTTCCGAACTTGAAAGGAAAGGGCAAAGCTCAACAGATATTGGAAGAAGCCAGGTCCAACAGAGAAACTTTGCAAGTCGAACGAGAAGAAGTGGAGTCCAATTGCAGAAACTCTTAACGGACTTCTATTCGGACTTCAACTCGTTTCCTTTGTCTTTTATAGTTACTTTCTTGTTGCTGAAAGAATAGCAACTGCGGACTGCACGGCCATGGCTGTATTGATTGCACCGCATAACATGTGCTTTTGTTTTTAGATGCTTTTCCTCACTGCCAGGCTCTCTCTGTCTCTGCCCCCCCCCCCCCCCCTCACTCTCTGTTTTATGTTTCTGTGAGTCGTCTCTCTCTCTCTCTCTCGCTACCCTCTCTCTCTCTCTCTCTCTCTTCTCCTCTTTCTCTCTCTCTCTCTCTCTCTCTCTCTCTCTCTCTCTCATTCTCTGTTTTATGTTTCTGTAAGTCGATCTCTCTCTCCCCCCCACTTTCTCTCTCTCTCTCTGAAGTATCACATGACAATTTAAAGCAGTCTACGCGTGCCATGTGTCCCTCGAGAGATTAGCTGTTTTCTCCCTTTTGTTCCCCCCCCCCCCCCCTCTCCTCTCCTCCCTTCGCTCCCTGTGCTGACTGATCAATCGCTTTAGCATACACTGCATAGTCCCCTGCTGCAGTGAAGCGTCTAGGAGTTAGAACTATACGTGTAAACAATGAAAACTGTAAATAATGTGAACGTATAAAACAAGTAAACCTGAAAACATGTCAGCGATATCAACAATGTAAACGTATAAACAATGTTAATATGAAGACGATGCAAACATAAAAACATTTTCAACAGTAACAATAAGTGTAACATCAAACGATGTCAACATATAAATAACATGTACATGCGAAAAAAAAGTACATGCTAAAACAATGTACACATATAACAATTTAAACGTGTTACGTACGTGGACGGGAAACATTAAATGTAAACCATTATACAGAATAAGAAAATGTCAACAATGCCGACGTAAACTATATAAGAATGTGAAGTTGTAAACGATGTAGACGTTCATGTTAAACAAAATAGACATACAAACAATGTAAACATGAAAGCAAGCCAACAAAGTCAACGTGTAAATAATGTGAACTGTCTATACATGCATACAATGTCAAAGTATGCATATTGGCCCACTGGCTGTCAGGGAAATGAATATGTCTTTTGTTCTGTTTAGTCCCCTGACATTCCACACCTTGAGTCACGTTTGATCATCGCCGTCTATCGTCGCCCTCAAGATCATCGCCGTTCTCATCTGCCAAGCTCCAGTGAAGGGGTATGGGACCGACCACTTCAACTGCCATGAAGGCAATGTTCAGCATGCCACACTTCACGTGCCATGAAAAACAATGTTCACATGCCACACTTCACGGCCATGAAGGCAATGTTCAGCATGCCACACTTCACGTGCCATGAAGACAATGTTCAGGGGGCAAAGCGTGCCACACTTTCACGTGCCAAGAAACAATGTTCGCATGCCACACTTCACGTGCCATGAAGATAATGTTCAGCGTGCCACACTTCACTGCCATGAAGGCAAGTTCAGCATGTTTAACCTTCACATGCCATAAGACAATGTTCAGCATGTAAACTCACGTGCCATGAGACAATGTTCAGGACAAAGCATGCCACACTTCACGTGCCATGAAGACAATGTTCAGCATGCCACACTTCACGTGCCATGAAGACAATGTTCAGGGACAAAGCACGCCACACTTCACGTGCCATGAAGACAATGTTCAGGGGACAAAGCACGCCACACTTCATGTGCCATGAAGACAATGTTCAGGGACAAAGCACGCCACGCTTCACGTGCCATGAAGACAATGTTCAGGAGACTACGCATGAACGTGACTCGTTGGATGGACAGGACCGTGTAACCTGGACTGCAATATGGACAGCATGAACTCAAACAGATGAGGAATAACGGAATCCCACTCTCTCAGGCTCACAGCCACGTGTGACAGCTCTAAGACAGTCAGGAACAATTTTGACGCGTGACAGCTGTGAAATAGAAATAATGGTGAGGTGTGGCAGTTCTAAAATAGAAATAATGGTGAGGCGTGACAGCTCTAAGATAGAAATAATGGTGAGGTGTGACAGCTCTAAGATAGAAATAATGGTGAGGTGTGACAGTTCTAAGATAGAAATAATGGTGAGGTGTGACAGTTCTAAGATAGAAATAATGGTGAGGTGTGACAGTTCTAAGATAGAAATAATGGCGAGGTGTGACAGTTCTAAGATAGAAATAATGGTGAGGTGTGACAGTTCTAAGATAATGATGAGGTGTGACAGTTTAAGATATAAACAGTGTTGAGGTGTGGCCCTTGACAATTTTTGAAACGTAATGATGTATACGCCAGCTATAAGTATTTTAATACTAGTGTTCAAATCAGACAGCTGCAAAAGTGTGACAGGTTTTAGTTGGCGGAAAACAAGTTTTGAGTTTAAAACGGGTCTAAGATACTAAAATAATGTTGAAGTGTGACAGCTCAAAGATCACGAAAAAAATAAGTCTGAGTTGTGGGAGTTTAATATCTTGGAAAATAATGTTTTAACGAGACAGCCCTAAGATCTTCAAAAACGGTGCTGAAGAGTGACGTAATATAATCAAAACAATGACGACGGGAGACAGGTCTCCGATACTTATAAAGTATGTTGAAGTGTGAGAGTCTTAGGATAGTAAAAAATAATGTTGAAATGTGAGAGACCTATGACAGTTAAGAAGGGAGAAAATAAGGAATGTTAAAGTAGGAAATTTTTATGAAAATGAAAAAGTGAAAATACGACAGCTCTAACATGGTCAAAAAGTGTTAAGTGTGGCAGCTCGAAGACAATTAGAATTAAATTCATATCATACAACTCTGAAGAAGCTATCATAGATGTTTAATTATGATAGTGAAAAGTGATGCAGTTACGTTGTATCTTTGAGATAATAGAGATAGTGTTGAAAAGTGCCATCTCTGATATATTGTTGTTGTTTGTTTTGTTTTTTTTAAAGCAAGGCTAACGTTTGGCAGCTCTAAAAATATCGGAGTGTGATTACTTTATGACAGTGGAAAAAAAACTTACAGATGTGCAAAAACTCTTAAGATAATACAAGTAATGTTGAAGTGTGATACCTCTGAGATAGTAGCAAATAATTTTGATGACTGACAGCTCAAAGATCGTGAAAAAAATTGTATGGAAGAGTGACAGCCCAAAGGTATTGAAAACCAATGTTGGCAGTGCATTAGCTCTGAATAAGAATGTTGCAGTGAGGCAATTTGTGGATTCCGAAATTGCTAAAAAAAAATGCTGGAGTTTGACATTTTTTTTACCGTGAGCCGTATCCAGGGTAAAGTCGTACGAGCAGGGAAAGTAGTACTGCCAGGGCGTGCCTTAGGTTTAAGTTTGAATCCGCTTTTCAGACTGCCTCATTTTCCACTGTTCATTTTACGACGTCAGGGGCTCTTTCTTCCTGTCCTGTCAGTGCTGACTCTAGTGCTGATCAGGTCCCGTGACGATGGAGTCTAGTGCTGATCAGGTCCCGTGACGATGGAGTCTAGTGCTGATCAGGTCCCGTGACGATGGAGTCTAGTGCTGATCAGGTCCCGTGACGATGGAGTCTAGTGCTGATCAGGTCCCGTAACGATGGAGTCTGCTGAAGAAGGAACGTCACCCCACACACGTGACAAAGGGGCACTCGTCTCTTCCGGAAGTTGTCTTCCGTCGTTGGCATTATGCGTGTTCAGCGCTCTTGTTCCATGCAGACTGTCTTGGCAAGGCGGAGTCAATGAGTGGGACTCGTTGTTTAGCGGGTCTTTGTCATCTCTCTGTTTTCTCTCCCTCTTCTCTTTGCCACTATCGTCTTCAGTTGCTCTACTCTTTCCTGATATTTTTCTTTTCCATTTTCAGAACCTTCTATGTTGGCACTTGTATGACAGATCTTGAGTTCAACAGACAGAAGTGGTTATAAATTGGGGGCAGCAGCTGGATGGGCCGTTGTTCAATCGTTATACATCCCTTCATTCCACCCCCCCCCCCCCTTCCCTCTCGTTGTGAGTTTATAATGAAGATGCAATGAAGGTTTCCTTAAAATCTGTACCGTCTGAAAATTCCCATTTTCCATACCTGTAAACTGACATCCCAGACTGACAGGCAACAGGTGACATTGTGATTCCTTTGCCGTACTCAGCCACCAGACGTACGTTCGACCCGGAACCTACAGATTTCATTTTCTGAGACTACAGAAGCCAAACTCGCCGATCACGTCCTCTGTTCCTCTGCTGGCGGCATTTCCTGAATAAAACGTACGTTCAGAGGCTGAAAGACAGCCAAGAAAAACACCGTGTGGAATGCTGAATATTTGGTGTTAGTATGTGTGGCATAGAAGCGGCGGGGAGCAAAACCGACAGTGCTCCAAATTTCAAAGAAATCTATTCAGAGATTTGTTTGTATATGCATGCAGCAGTCAATCTGTCAAATGTCCCGAAAAGCCAGCGATAAACATGTTATTGGGTTTGATTAGACCAAATCAACAAACACTGAGCATTCACATTTCTCTCGTTACATCTGACCAACATTATGAACTATGTTAGTGGACAAAATGGTCTTCATTTTTCCATAGACAAAGTGACGCATAATTATGCGAACCAGTCTTCAAAAGACAGAATGTCAGTGCATAGCAAATGTATTTTTTACAGGTTCCTTTTAGATGCCCGGTCACGTGACAATAAACTGTGTCTGTTCTTTGCAGACTGCGTGTTGGATGATTCCAGTCTAACAGCTGCCAGAAACCAATCAAATCAACCGTTCTTTAAAAAGCCACCCAATCGTTGTCGGTAATCCTTAAATGGGACACGTTAGGACCAGTTGTGACCGTCAGACCAGCTTCCCCATGGCAACAGCCACGACCAATCAACAGGCTGCATCTCCTGTCAGACAGTAATGTCCGTCCGTCTGGGGTCAAATCCCTCCCAGTCCGTCCCTGATTTAATGACGGTGTCCATCTGATACAGTGGTCTGTGTGCAAGGAAGGCGAGGTTTGAAAGCCTGGATTCCCTAATGCTCCGTTTGGTTCCTTCTGCCTCACACACTTATGTCTCATGTTTGTACACTGATCGATCGCCATGCTATTTCAGGTTGTACAATGGATTTGAAGGAGAGTGAGACAGACAGACACAGAGAGAGACAGACAGACAGACAGACAGAGACACATTGAGAGCGTGTGTGAGTGAGTATGTGTGCGTATGAGCGCACGCGCTTGTGTGTGTATGTATGCGCGTGCGTGCGCGCATGTGTATGCATGTCAGAGAGAGAGAGAGAGAGAGAGAGAGAGAGAGAGAGAGAGAGAGACAGACAGACAGACAGACAGACAGAGAAAGAGGAGAAAGTGTGTGCGTGTGTGTATACATACGCGTGTGCGCGTGCGCGTGTGTGTGCTCGCGCGCGAGCGTGTGTGAGCCGTCGGAGAAGAGTACTATAAAATATAACCTGAAGCGACGAAAAACATGTCCTAACATCAACTGCCACTGACGGTTCTGACCGGTGAGTTCATCAAAAGCATACCACAGTTTTCCTGCCTCGACACCAACACGAATGAGATCGACACAAGAGACATGTCCACAACAATGTGGCTGCCCCCTTCAGATCATTTGATGGGTTGGCCGGGTCGGACAACTGACCATAACAGAACTGATCACTGGACATTAGTATCGCGTAGGTTCATCGTCACAACATATTTCTCTGCAAGATACGGTGGAGGACGGGCCATCTCCAGAGTACGGCGCCACATAGCTTTTTTTTCCTCTGCCTGTGCATGTTGAGGAGAGAGAGAGAGAGAGAGAGAGAGAGAGAGAGAGAGAGAGAGAGAGAGAGAGAGAGAGAGAAAAGAGAAAGAGAGAGTACACCAGCTGTCTCCGGGACGTTTAGAACGTTCATCAGTGTATCAAGGTCATCTTATTTACTAACACACACACACACACACACACACACACACACACACACACACACACACACACACACACACACACATACACACACACACACACACACACACACACACACACACACACACTCACTCATTCACTCATCCACTCACTTACACACACACACACACACACACACACACACACACACACACACACACACACACACACACACACACACACACACACACACACACACACACACACACACAAGAAACGACCACTGACTTGCGCATGTTTTACAAAATAATAGATCCCCTGATCCTGACGCCGCAGCTCTACAACCTGGGAGTGCAGTCCATGATGGGCAGATCACTGAGCCCTGTGAGCAGACCTTGCCAGGACCTTACGGAACGAAAATGCTGTGAGCCACCTAAGTCCAGGAGAAAGAAAACGAATTCCAAGCCAGCAGGGACAGAGCACATTAGTCTCTTCCTTGCAGACTGGTCAGAGATGACGAAGGTCCTCACTGACGTAAGCATCCCAGCACACAGAGCCTGAAGTCTTTGACAGACACCTGTCTGGCACAATCCAGTCTCGTGGGAAACACCTGGTCAGAGAGAGCTCCATCACGTGACAGTGGAGGAGAAGAAAACGTAGGAAGAAGGAGCAAGGCAGTGTACACAAGCTGTCTGTCTAGCAGAAGGATTCTATGATGGGCGACCCTGGCAGAGCGTCCTGAAGAATGGAATCTCCGATTGACGTACCCTAGCAGAGCAAACACATCTGCCTCGGACAGAATCTCTCCTACGTTGCAGCCTGTCTGAAAACAAGGCAAGGTCTACTAATTCACGACCATCACATCAAGTCAGTCCAATAACCAATGTGCAAGTCCCAACAACCCGATCCAGTAACCAATCTGCAAGTCCCAACAAGTCAATCCAATAACCAATCTGTAAGTCCCAACAAGTCAATCCAAATACCAATCTGTAAGTCCCAAGTCAATCCAGTAACCAATCTGTAAGTCCCAAAAGTCAATCCAATAACAATCTGTAAGTTCCAACAACTCAATCCAATGACCAATCTGTAAGTTCCAACAAGTCAATCCAATAACCAATCTGTAAGTCCCAACAAGTCAATCCAACGACCAATCTGTAAGTTCCAACAAGTCAATCCAACGACCAATCTGTAAGTCCCAACAAGTCAATCCAACGACCAATCTGTAAGTTCCAACAAGTCAATCCAACGACCAATCTGTAAGTCCCAACAAGTCAATCCAATCACCAATCTGTAAGTCAATCCAACAACCAGTCTTTAAGTCAATCCAACAACCAGTCTGTAAGTCAATCCAACAACCAGTCTGTGAGTCCATGAAGTACCCAGCCCATCCTGACACGGACAGATGGCGCACAGAGAACAGATCAGGGGAATCAGACAGAACAACCTTAGAAAGGAAATCCTCCACAAAGGCATTAAAGAAGGGGATTGACTCGGGCGGAAGATACAGCTGATAGCGTCACTCCTTCCCCATCGACTTTCAAGATGCCCCCCCCCCCCCCCCCCCCGCCCTTACAGCCCTTTTCCCCTCCCTCTGCCCTCTTGCCTGTCTTTCGCAGCCCCTTCATCCCCCCCCCCCCCCCCCCCCCCCCGAAACACACACACCATCACTATACTCCCATCCCACCACCAGACGTGAAATTCCCCCATCCTTCCCTCCGACACACTATACACTATTCCCAGTTCCTTTCCTTTCTTTCACATTTCCAGTCATCCTTCTTCCCGCTGCTCCCTCAATTTCCTCCTCTGTTTCCTGGTCTGAGGGCGGGGATCAGGTTGTAGGAGAGTGCGGCACAATGCTTAGACATGTGACAGACACTCCGGTGTGAAGAAGTCAACCCGACCCAACAGCTCAAGATGTGGTTCCTGACATCTGGGCAACAAGCTCACCACCCTTCCTACTGCTATCATTCACACCCACACAACAGCATCTGTAGGTGAAGCCCTCTCCCTGACCCTGACCCTCAGCCCCAGCCAATCAAAGATCTTTGTTTCGAAACCGTTTTACTAAGATACATTTTTCATTAGAGTCGTCAATAACAGTCACATGCTTTGGGGGGGTGGGGGTGGGGGGAGGGGGGGGATCATAGTGCTGATGCTAAAACAAGCTGAAGATATTAGATACAGCAGTTAGCTTTTCTTCCTCACTTTTCTCTTGGGGAAGAGTTCCA
This sequence comes from Conus ventricosus, assembly GCA_018398815.1. Classification (NCBI taxonomy): domain Eukaryota; kingdom Metazoa; phylum Mollusca; class Gastropoda; order Neogastropoda; family Conidae; genus Conus; species Conus ventricosus. Next base: position 36,087,160 of record CM031603.1, read on the forward strand.
CTGAACCAGATAGCGACGTAATAAAAAATGATTCTCGACAGCTAATCTTCTTCTTCATAAATACAAACTCTCTTTGATGATGTTCTGAAGATTTGCAACAAAGAAAAGAACAGAAATTGACAACGTTTTGGTCGTAGATCGTCTTCGGAACTTCAACGTTTTGGTCGTAGACCATCTTCGGAATTTCAAACATTTTTTGGTTGTAGACCGTCTTCGGAACTTCAACGTTTTGGTTGTAGACCGTTTCAGGGACTGGTCAGCCCTGAAGACGTTTTACGACCAAAACGTTGACGATTTCTTTTCTTTGTTGTTGTTGTTGTTGTTGTTGTTGTTGCTGTTGTTGCTGATGTTGTTGTTGTTGTGTCTATTGCAAATCTTCAGAATATCCTCAAAAATAGTTTTTATTTCAAATAGTTTTTATTTCAAATAGTGACATAAAACATGATCAACGGGAATCCCCTGTATCTAGTTAAGCGGTTTAACAAGGATGAACTTGCAGCGAAGAAAAACGGCCAATAGACTGTCTAATGTACAGCCAGATACATGTTGTTTGGATTCGAAAAACAGCTGTACGAACGTTGTTTCCATAAGAATTATACAGCTATACAAAGTGTATTTTCTTGTAAAGAGCCATGTAAACATTGTTTTGATTGGAAAACAGTTATATACTAGTTGAGTGAATTGCAAATGCAGCTTGATAAATGTCTGGACCAGATGGACAGATATATGAATGTTTTTGGTTTATTGAAAACATAATGACAGAAGTGGGTTTTTTTTATTGAAATGCTGGTCAACATTGTTGTTTGGATGGCAGAGGCAGTTTGCTTTCTTTCTTTCTTTCTTTCTTTCTTTCTTTCTATCTATCTGTCTATCTGTCTATCTGTCTATCTGTCTATCTGTCTGTCTGTCTGTCTGTCTGTTTGTCTGTCTATCTATCTATCTATCTATCTATCTATCTATCAAATGATAAAACGAGTCACGTTTTCCACTTGTTCCTCCGCCCAGGACTTCATTATACGAACTTTCGACTTCTGGGTTGACAACTGGACACAGAAGATATGATAAAAATAATGAAACACACACACACACACAACACACACACACACACACACACACACCACACACACACGCCACCACGCCACCAAGCGCACATGCTCCAAAAAAAAGAGGCTGACAGACAGAAAGAAACAAAGCCCCTGCTGATACACAACTGAATACGTCACTACTCGCAAACCAAGATCCTGTTGAGTGCAAAAATGCTATAAAGCGCGGACTGATTGTGGACGGGTTAGAAATGGAAGGATACGAAGAGCGAAAGAAACAAGGAGGAGAATGTCAAATGAAAGAATAAAAACACTTTGAAAAAACAACAACAAACAAACAGGATGCAAGCCTATGACAGGACGATGAAAACCCATGCCACTTCATCCGACACAATCCTTTTCAACAAGTTAGGTTAGAAGAAAGGCAGGACAAACTGATCCTCCAAGCCACACAGAACGTTGCATACCCCCATCATACTCCTCCCACCCCTATCATCCACCTCCCATCCCCATCATCCACCTCCACCCCCATCATCCCTCCCACCCCCATCATCCACCTCCACCCCCATCATCCACCTCCCTCCCACACCTCCACCATCCCACCCCACATCACCTCCACCATCTCACCTCCCCACATCACCACCTCCCACCCCCATCATCCACCTCCCCATCCCATCCTCCACCCTCCACCACTCCCCCATCATCCACCTCCCCATCCCCATCATCCCTCATCCCCACCCCCACCCCTCATCCACCTCCCTCCCCATCATCCACCTCCCACCCCCATCTACCTCCCACCTCCATCCCACTCCACCTCCACCCCATCATCACCTCCCACCCCATCATCTACCTCCCACCCCCATCATCCACCTCCCACCCCCATCATCCACCTCCCACCCCCATCATCCACCTCCCACCCACATCATCTACCTCCCACCCCATCATCCACCTCCCATCCCCATCATCCACCTCCCACCCCCATCATCCACCTCCCTCCCCATCATCCACCTCCCACCCCCATCATCTACCTCCCACCCCCATCATCCACCTCCCATCCCCATCATCCACCTCCCATCCCCATCATCCACCTCCCACCCCCATCATCCACCTCCCACCCCCATCATCCACCTCCCACCCCCATCATCTACCTCCCATCCCCATCATCCACCTCCCACCCCCATCATCCACCTCCCACCCCCATCATCTACCTCCCATCCCCATCATCCACCTCCCACCCCCCATCATCCACCTCCCACCCCATCATCCACCTCCCACCCCCATCATCTACCTCCCATCCCCATCATCCACCTCCCACCACCCATCACCCACTCCCATCCCCAGTCGCCAACAGCAGTCTGGGAGATGAGGCAGCTGTCTGGTGCTGGAAAAAGCGAACAAGGGAGGTGGATGGAGGAAGCGAACCTTGCCGAATGGTCCCCCGTGTGCCTGCCATTCTTCTTGATGGCCTTATGTGACCTGGGTTCCAATCCTTTTCACAGCACTGACACCGTGACACAGTAACAACCTACACTGACGATGCTACAGTAGTGGAGCGTGGAAGGAGGGCGGATGTGTGTGTGTGTGTGTGTGTGTGTGTGTGTGTGTGTGTGTGTGTGTGTGTGTGTGTGTGTGGTGTGTGTGTGTGTGTGTGTGTGTGTGTGTGTGTGTGTGTGTGTGGTGGAGGGTGGGGTGGGAAAGAGGGAGGGGTGGGAGTAAGGAGAGGTGGGGGGCAGTAGAGAGGGGAATAGCAGACAGCTTTGCCGAGATTCATGTTTTTTTGTTGTTGTTTTTTGTTCTTTTTTTTTTATTGAACTTTTTGTTTTTTTTACATTTCTGTGCACAATCAAATATGACAATATAGGAGACTGTACAAACAAAGGCAAACGAAAAACAACAACAACAACAACAACAACAACGACAAACAAACATTATTAAATGGAAAGGGCACTACAAATAAACATCTAGACAGAAATTAACTGTAGCTTGAATACTAGATGGACAAGAATCTGTAGTTGCATTGTAGTATTCCTGGTGACAGGCATGAATATTTATACATCTCATACACATTACAAGTATGGCAAAAAAAAACCCCCAAAAAACAAGTAACGGCACGATGGGTTTGCTAGCTCGTTTCTTTATCTATTCAAAAAGTTTTTTTTAAATAAAACCATTCTGCCTGAAAACTGTTATATCTCATATTTGTTAAAGAAATATACTTTTCAGTTTCATATTTAATCTTCAAGAAGGATTTAAAGTTAACATAGAGTGGTAAAGTTTCCACAGTTTTACATTTGAAGATGAAAAATTTTGCAAGGATTATAATATAATCAAGGACATGACTTGACTTTGTATTCTTTTCATATCCAAATAGCACAAACGTTTCGTTAAGTAAAAGGTTAAAGCTATTTTCTGTGCTGGAGTTGATACATGCTTCTAACTGTCCCCAAAAACGTTTTACATGTGGACATGCCCATAACATGTGATTAATACTGTCTCTCACATTTTTACAGAAAGAACAATCCTCCGAGTTAACAACATTCATATTTGCAAGGATGACATTAGTTGCTAATATTCGGTGCAGAATTCTTATTTGGAACCATTTGGATTCATGTTAATATCGCTGTATTTCAGTAGGTTTTTGTTAGATGAAATGTTAAAGACAGGATGAAATAAGGAAGGCGACATGGAAGAGAAACAGAAAGCGAGAAAGAAGAGCATACAGAAACGATGCCTACTCCCCTGAAAAGCTGGAAGGTGTAAGAAGACAGTTGTCAATCATACCATTACTTTAGGGAAAACAAAGGGATGACAAGAACCTTGAAAGCTGTTGACACCAGACAGATGAGCCCAACTGCACTCTGCGCATGAACAGCTGTCTGGTAGAGATGGACAGCCATAGTGTGCTGTGTGGGACTACACCTCCAGAAAACATCATCATTAGCCACAGGCCCGGCTGGACCATCAGAATCTGGGTCACTTTGAAGAACCAAAAAAAAGGCTTCGATCTGATTCATTTAGACAACATTAGGTAGGCACTCAAGGTCTGACCAACGCATTGAGCTAATGCGTAGTTAGGACATCTGTTAAGTCGTAGCCACGAGACCCTCTTCTTCAGTTCTCTCATCTTAGTTGTTTATTTATCCATCAGCTTAAAATCATGCGCAGTGTGGTCTCAAAACTTAGCAGATGTGGTGTAGCGTGTATGGACTAGTCCACACGCAGTGACGCCTCCTTGATGAAACTGAAACTGAAATTTGAGTACCCTACACCAACTTTCAAAACAGAGGGCGAATAGGAAAGACAGAAGAATAAAGGTGAGAAACAACATAGAAAAGAAAGGAAGAAGAAACGATGGCTAACAGAAATGACGCCTGTCTACTCAAACCCTGAGGGATAGAAAAGCAAAATTGTGCGCCATCACCAATCATTGATAAGGGCACTGCAACCTCCTCAAGGAACTGCCGATGCCATCCGGACTACAACCACCCGCATCCCAAAATAAAGGGTTATGACACCTGTCTGCTGCAGGTGCAAGACAATTGGTGTGTTGTGTACAAAACAATCTCCAAGAGACGTTGCCATTCACCACAGTCATGACAGCTCTGGTTTTCAACATCAGGGACACCCTGGAGTACAACAGCTCAAACCCGGTTTATTCACTGGATTGCACCTAATGCAAGGACGTGAAATACAAAGGGATCGAACCACACGTTGTCCTGACGTTTCCATGGTCAGTGGACGAACATCAGGACCAAGACGTCCAACCACAACATCCACCACAACAGCCGACTGAACGAAAATGGCGGAGTCGGGAGAGGAGTGGTGAGACGTTGGTGGCCAAACATCTTCGAAGCGCGGAACCAAAGGGAGGACGACCTCTGAGTCACTGCCTTAGAACTACTGAAGCCCATTGATGCAGACAGACGACAGTTTGTGAAGGGCGCTGAAGGCGTGTGACGTGCTACCATTAACGTTAGAACGTCTGGAACGTTAGCGATTCCTTTCTTTTGGTTCAACTCCAAACATCTCAGACTGAAGACTTCGCACCAAATCCAACCATATCCTCAACTTCTTTGTCCTATTGAATAAAATGTCCCTTTGCATCTCCTCTTCCCACGTGACTGACTTGCTGACTGCCTCGCTGAATGGAAAGAATGACTGAAGCCGTACTTAAGATTTCCACCGAATATAGAGTTTGGCTTCCAAAAAAAGAGCAACAACAATCCCCTGTGAAAACCGACGATGTACTAATCGAACCACAAACACATCTGCCACTCTGTCACCACTTCACCCTCACCACTACCACCCTCTCCACACCACAACAGTGTCCGCAGGTACTGAAGACGCCTGGCACTGGAAGCAGTTGTCTGGTACCGTAGAGCCGGGGGTAGGGCGGCGAATAGAGCCAACGGACCCTGCCTAATGGGCCCTGGCCTGAGCCCCGCCGTTCTTCTTGAACGGCTCGTATGGCCCAGGTTCAAATCCCCGTGATCGCAATGAACCCTTGAAGATTGGTTCAAAGAACGCCGACCTCGCTACAGAACTGGAGTACGGATAGAGGTGGGAAAGGGAGGTGAGGTAAACTGGAGTACGGATAGAGGTGGGAAAGGGAGGAGAGGTAAACTGGAGTACGGATAGAGGTGGGAAAGGGAGGTGAGGTAAACTGGAGTACGGATAGAGGTGGGAAAGGGAGGCGAGGTAAACTGGAGTACGGATAGAGGTGGGAAAGGGAGGCGAGGTAAACTGGAGTACGGGTAGAGGTGGGAAAGGGAGGAGAGGTAAACTGGAGTACGGATAGAGGGGAAAGGGAGGAGAGGTAAACTGGAGTACGGATAGAGGTGGGAAAGGGAGGCGAGGTAAACTGGAGTACGGATAGAGGTGGGAAAGGGAGGCGAGGTAAACTGGAGTACGGGTAGAGGTGGGAAAGGGAGGCGAGGTAAAGTGGAGTACGGATAGAGGTGGGAAAGGGAGGCGAGGTAAACTGGAGTACGGATAGAGGTGGGAAAGGGAGGCGAGGTAAACTGGAGTACGGATAGAGGTGGGAAAGGGAGGAGAGGTAAACTGGAGTACGGATAGAGGTGGGAAAGGGAGGAGAGGTAAACTGGAGTACGGATAGAGGTGGGAAAGGGAGGAGAGGTAAAGTGGAGTACGGATAGAGGTGGGAAAGGGAGGAGAGGTAAACTGGAGTACGTGTGTGTGTGTGTGTGTGTGTGTGTGTGTGTGTGTGTGTGTGTGTGTGTGTGTGTTTGAGTATGTGTGTGTTTGAGTATGTGCGTGTTTGAGTATTGTTTGAATATGTGTGTGTTTGAGTATGTGTGTGTTTGCTTTGTTAGGTGAACCTTAAACAAGAGTTGAGGAGGGTGTGGCGGGAAAGAAGAGCAGAAAGAAAGAAAGAAAGAAAGAAAGAAAGAGAGAGAGAAACGAAACAAACAACAAGAAAAAAAAAGTAAAGTTAAACGAACCGATCAAGTCACAAAGAAAGTGAATAAATCAATGATGAACACAACTGACAGAAAGAAAGGGCCGACTAAAAATGAAGAAAGAAAGATGATTAAAAGAACAATAGAACTGAATAAACAAAGAAAAAAAACCCCAAAGAGTGAAAGGAGTGAAGACAGAAAACAAGAAAGAAAGACCTGAAGAGAAAAACAAAAGACAGACAGACAGCGGAAAGAACTCAATTAACAACAGAAGAGTGAAGGAGAACAGAAAGAAAAAAAGAACTGAATAGACAAAATAACAGAGGAGAGAGAGAGAGAGAGAGAGAGAGAGAGAGAGAGAGAGAGAGGAGAGAGAGAGAGAGGGAGAGAGAGAGAGAGAGAAGAGAGAGAGAGAGAGAGAGATAGAGAGAGAGAGAGAGAGAGAGAAGGGAGAGAGAGAAGAGAAGAACGAGGAGAGAGAGAAGAGGCAGAGAGAAAGAACTGAGGAATGGGCCCCCGAATAAAGAAATGACGAACGAAATAAAGAGATCAAACAGAAAGAAGTGAATGAAAAAGGAGCAAAGAAAAAAAAACATTAAAGAAAGAACTGAAGACAGATAGAAAGAACTGAAGACAGATAGAAAGAACTGAAGACAGATAGAAAGAACTGAATAAAGAGAAAGAAAGAGAAAGAAGTCAAAAGAGAGAAATCAGCAAAGAAAGAAAAGCGAGTCATGCTGCAAAACCAAAACAAAATAGAATTAAAAACAAACAAACAAACAAAAAAGCCCTAAAATAAAGAAAATTAGGAAGAACGCGAATGCCTTCAATAAACACAGCATACAATCCTCAACAGCCGAAGGACGTAAGTGCAGTAACGTTGCCTCTTCACAAAGTCTGTGTATAAGTGTGCAACAACTTCAGGGAGGTGTTGATGCTGTCCAAACCCACATCAACAAACAAGGGACGCAGCACTTGCCCGCTATAGATACAGGGCAAAAATTAGATTATTTGTCAGTACACAAATCCTCAGAAGACGTTGACGGTCACCAGTGTCAGGCAGAGGCCAGACCTTCCACATCAGGGACACTTTGGAGTGCACCCCCCCCCCCCCCTCCCCTCTCCTCTGGGTGTCAATTGCAAAGAGGTGTCACACATGGAGGGGACGAAGTGGACGGTCTCCACACAGTTCCATGGTCACTGGACGATCGTCAGAACCATGATGTCCAACCACCACGTCCACCACAACCCCTTGACTAACAACGATGGACAACGTCCACCACAACCATTAGACTAACAACGATGGACGTCCACCCCAACCATTACACTGATAACGATGGACAACGTCCACCACAACCCTTAGACTAACAACGATGGACAACGTCCACCACAACCATTAGACTAACAACGATGGACAACGTCCACCACAACCATTAGACTAATAACGATGGACAACGTCCACCACAACCATTAGACTAATAACGATGGACAACGTCCACCACAATCATTAGACTAATAACGATGGACAACGTCCACCACAACCATTAGACTAACAACGATGGACAACGTCCACCACAACCATTAGACTAACAACGATGGACAACGTCCACCACAACCATTAGACTAACAACGATGGGCAACGTCCACCACAACCATTAGACTAACAACGATGGACAACGTCAACCCCAACCATTAGACTAACAACGATGGACGTCCACCCCAACCATTAGACTAACAACGATGGACATGTCTTCATGAAGGCGTTTTCAAGACGTTCACCTCGCCGAGGTCAACTAAATGACTGACTGACTGAATGAGTCGTGGCTGAAATTGTGTTGATGTTCATTACGTTGTGAATATTGCTCAAAAACCATGGAAAAAAACCTCCATGAGTGAAACCTGTAACTTTGATAGTTACGGAATACGATTTCCTGACTGTCCGGACTAAGTAAAAGAACTAGTCTACTAATGTCATGAACACAAAAACAAGTCCACGATACTCTCTCTCTCTCTCTCTCTCTCTCTCTCTCTCTCTCTCTCTCTCTCTCTCTCTCTCTCTCTCTCTCACACACACACACACACACACACACACACACACACACACACACACACACACACACACACACACACGCACGCACGCACGCACGCACGCACGCACGCACGCACGCATGCACACACAGACAGACACAGACACAGACACAGACACAGACACACACACACACACACACACACACACACACACACACACACACACACACACACACACACGCACGCACACACGCACGCACGCACGCACGCACGCACGCACGCACGCACGCACGCACACACAGCTCGTACACTTCTAAATCCCGAAAAAACTGCCAGAACAAACCAGTTTCACCACTACCACCACCATCACCACCACCACCATCACAACCACCACCATCACAACCACCACCATCGCCGCCGTAACAAGAGCCGGTGGCACTGAAAATGTCTGGGACCTGAAGCATTGTCTGGCGCCGGAAAGCCGGGGACAGGGGGGTGAATGAAGCCAACAAACCTTGCCTAATGGGCCCCGGAGTCCCCGCCCCTCTTCTTGATGGACTTGTAGGGCACGGGTTCCAATCCCTGCCACAGCACTGAACATCTGAACACGGCAACCACGTGGCTGCTGAAGCGGGTTGGGAAGTGGTGGGGGGGGGGGGGAGGGAGACAGAGAGGGAGAGAGGAGAAGAAGAGAGGTGGAGAAGAGGACAGGAGGAGGAGGGAGGGGGAGGGTGAATTTTCCAGACGACATTTCCATGGTTGATAGGATTCAAGATGCGTTTTAAAGAGAAAAAATATTGATCTTGCAAGCTGATTTCTTTTTAAAAAGAGGTGACTGTGAAAGTTGAAGCTGAAGAAAGTGTGAGACGAAAATGAGCTAACGGAATCGAAGAGAGGCTTTTGAATGAGAGAGAGAGAGAGAGAGAGAGAAGAGAGAGAGAGAGAGAGAGAGAGAGAGAGAGAGAGAGAGAGAGGGAGGGGAGGAGAGAGAGAGAGAGAGAGAGAGAGAGAAGAGAGAGAGAGGAGAGAGAGA
>CM031603.1:36109183-36111683 GCA_018398815.1 Conus ventricosus
ATGCCCCCGAATTGACACATTGGCAAACATAATTACATAGATTTTGTGCGAAAAAAATACCCCTGATTTAGCGAAGCCAAAGCTATTTCCCTTGCAAATTAGAAGATCGATTAGATCAGTTTCAGTTTTATCTATTCTATCAACTCCTACTGAAAAACACTAATTGGAGTGTCTATATTCTTGCCTTTTCTTGAAAATAATCTAATCCATGAAGATTGGTTTGTCTTTGGCGCTAATCATTGTTGTCATACAGCCCCCTCATCGTGTCGATGGTCTGCTATACAAGATAAATGAAAATGAATTTACTGCATCGTTTTCCTAGATCTTGAAAAAGCCTTTGATTTGAATCATCACTGTTTGAAAAATTAGTGCTCTGTAATTTTGTCAATTAAGCCGCAATTTGTTTATCTCATGACATCTTTTCTGTTATGAATTAGTCAGTTATGGTAAATAAGTATACGTCTAATCTCTGTCAGACCTGGAGTGCTACAAGGATCTTTTTAGAGCCCCCCCCCCCCCCCCCCCCCCCCCCCCCCCCCCCCCCCCCCCCTTGTCTATTATTTAGGCGACTTACCCTGTTCTCTTAAAGGTAATTGTAAAATGATTTCAGATGACACGTCTGCTCAATCAAGTGATTTAGATGCTTGTAAATTTTAAATAAACTACGAAATGATGTTTAAAAAAAACTTATGGATTGGGTCCAAAAACCAATATGTCCAAAAATGCCTTTAAAACCGAATGCATGTATATTAAGCGCAACGCAACGAAAAACACAAAAACATGATCTCACAGTTCAAATCACTGTTTATATGTGATAATAACATTGAAGATGTTGGATGTCATTACTGATAAAGAGTTATCTTGGACTGACCACACCGCGTTCCCTAGTCATAAATCTTCCCTGTAAAATATTTCAAATGTCTGAAATTGAAAATTCGTCGTTGTCCAATCGCTCAAGCTATTCTTTTGAACCCATATTCTGTCAATGACTGACCATGCTTCAACCTCATGGAACAGCTGCAGTGACACTTAAAACTAATTCACCGTTTGAAATGAAGTTTCGTAATCGCCGAGGACCATAAGCCAGCCATGAGTTTAACTTTCCACATTAGACTTTCTTTTTTCAACCAGTCAGTATGCATGCAGTTGTTACGAATGAAATGTTTGGAAAAAAAAGATTAGAGGCTCTGTCAAAACTAAGCATCATAGATATCATGTAATATCATTTCTAATTCCAAGAAATAGTCCACACAAATGTGCGGTTACACAGAAGTGAGCGAATGAAGCAGGCAATGCCAGCCCCACCGATCCTTGCTGAGAGGAAGTGTCGTTCTCTCAGGACCCTGCTCATGCCATCTGCCTTGCCAGCGCCTTGGGACAAGGCTCCAGGTTGCTTCAAATGCCAAAAGCCTAGGTACTTGTGCGCATCATGCAGACACCACATGATCGAGACCTCAACTTTCACAAGCTCGAGGACAGGGGAATGCTTCAAACTACGCCAAAGGGTGACCTGTGACAGTATTAACATTGTCTACCTGTTGTACTGCAATAACTGTGAGCATGCACAGTACGTGGGGCAGACCCAGAACTCCATGAAGGAAAGGTTGTATCAACATAGATCAGACATCGCCAGAAACAAGGAGCCGAAAGGGACCTGGCTCACACGCCACTTCCATGAGATTAGCCACACACAGGACAATGTGAAATGTATCATCATTGAGCGTGTACACCTCCGTACAGAAGAAGCCAGACTAGCACGAGAACGCTTCTGGCAACAGAAACTCCAGACAATACATCCACTTGGACTCAACACTCTGGAGTAGATAATAATTCCCTGTGGGTGTACATGGCTGACGGGGATACATGGGGCATTAATGAATGTCATGACACCATGTGCGCATCTGTGTGTGTGTGTGTGTGTGTGTGTGTGTGTGTGTGTGTGTGTGTGTGTGTGTGTGTGTGTGTGCGTGCGTGTGTGTGTGTGTGTGTGTGTGTGTGTGTGTGTTGTGTGTGTGTGTGTGTGTGTGTGTGTGTGTGCGTGTGTGTGTGTATGTGTGTGTGTGTGTGTGTGTGTGTGTGTGTGTGTGTGTGTGTGTGTGTGTGTGTGTGTGTGTGATGTGTGTGTGTGTGTGTGTGTGTGTGTGGTTATGTGTGAGTGTGTGGGTGTGGTGTGTGGGTGAGTGTGTAAGTGGGTGTGTGGATGAGGGAGAGAACAACATGAACATTCTTAGACAGGACTGTGAACGCTCTGCCATATCAATGTGGTAAAAAAGAGATGCTTCTGATCATGAACTATCTCGGATGGACCCTCTGCTGTGTGGTGCTCTGTCTCGTTGCACAATTCTAGACACAAAAAGAGGAAGGGATGGATGAAACAGCGATGGAAGGATGAGGGGGGTGGGTTTTTTTGTTTTTTGTTTTTTTTCCCCCTCCTCACACATGCACAGGACCCAATCAGGCAGGCTCACTCTGTGCAGCTTCCGATGCCTCCAAACCCTAA
>CM031603.1:36124183-36134183 GCA_018398815.1 Conus ventricosus
CTCTCTCTCTCTCTCTCTCTCTCTCTCTCTCTCTCTCTCTCTCTCTCTCTCTCTCTCTCTCTATATATATATATATATATATACATGCCTGCGTGTGTGTGTGTGTGTGTGTGTGTGTGTGTGTGTGTGTGTGTGTGTGTGTGTGTGTGTGTGTGTGTGTGTGTGTGTGTGTGTGTGTGTGTGTGTGCGCGTGCGTGTGTGATTGTGTGTGTGTTAGTAAAATGTTAGAACAGCACAGACAGATTAGACTGGAAGACTAGGCACTGCCTAAAGTCCTTATATTGAGTGATAAATGTTGAGTCTTGAGTTAAGCTGGGGTTTTACAAAATCCACCATGGCATGGCCTGCGTCAACTCCCAGTACCTTCCCCACGTCAGCGCCAGAAGACGTTCTTCACGGCGCGCCCACCGCCTCCACTATGACGTCCCACAGAGCCGCACTGAATACCGTCACAAATCCTTTTTTCCCAAGGACCATTCCGGAGTGGAACAGCCTTCCTGCAGAGACTGTGTCGGCGCCGTCCCTGGCTGCCTTCCAGGCACTGCACAAGCTAACAACATACGTCCAATTATTTGCGCATTAGCGGAGTCCCATGCTGCAGTAATTTCGAAGTAATAGCTTCGTACCAGCAATCAACTGGCTGGCTTGACATTCCGCCTTCCACACACAATACTTAGTATGTCGTTAGGACTGTACCAGCTGTACCAGCAGCTGGTTCGCATGTCGTAACAGCGTTTAGTTCTAACGTTCTATTCGCCAGTGCGCGGCTGTTTGCCAGTCCAACGCTGTGTCGATTCAGACACATAAGATCGCGCTCGTTCTGTCGGGGTTTACAAGCTGGCATCAAACTGTCCATTCTTCGGGTCTTGACAAGTGTAGAGTGGACGGCTGGAATCGGATTCTTGTATACCGTGTGGCGTGAGCTCCAGCAAGGATTTCTGACTGTAAGTTTTGTGTGGCCTAAGGAGCGCTGCTGTGAGTCATGACGTTTATATCCTAGCCCACCATAGAAGATCATATTCAGAATTGTTACTTCGTCAAATACTTACGTAAGTTCGTTTCAGATTTTCAATTGATTGCTGGTACATGGTGGCCATTGCTTCAAATATACCACAGCCTGGGACCCTACTAATGGGAAAACAACTAGACGTGTGTTATTATTATTTTTTAATTTAGTTTTTTTCCTCTTCTTTAACCGCCATTATCATACTAATGCCATCACATCATTTCACCTATGACAATGATTATCATCCTAAAATACTGTTGATCTCAAATATGACAATGATCATTATCCATCAGTCATTGATAGTTTACAATTTCCCCACAACCAGCATTATCATACTAACGCCACCACATTGTTTCACTTATGACAATGATCATCATTCCATAGTACTCACTTATGGCAATGATCATCATACATCAGCCATTGATCATTTCCTTTGTTCCCCCGACTGGCATTATCATACCAATACCACCACATTATTCCACTTATATGACAATGATCATCATCCTATAGTATTGTTGATCTCAATGATTATTATCCATCAGTCATTTCATTTTCTTCCCCTCCTTCAACTAGCATTATTATACTAATGCATCACATTAATTCACTTATGACAATAATCATCATCCTACAGTACTGTTGATCTCACTTATGACAATGATCATCATCCATCAGTCATTGGTCATTTCCTTTATTTCCCCAACTGGCATTATTATATAAATGCCACTACACTATCCCACTTATGGCAATGATCATCCCCCTATAGTTCTGTTGATCTCAAATGACCATCATCCATTGGTCATTATTTTTAGCCCTCAACGGGCATTATTATGTTAATGCCACCACAGTATTTCACTTTTGACAATGATCATCACCCTATAGTTCTGTTGATCTCAAATGTTCATCATGCATTGTCAAAATTTGTTTCTTTGCATGTGCGTGCGTGCGTGCGTGCGTGCGTGCGTACGTAAGTGTGTGTGTGTGTGTGTGTGTGTGTGTGTGTGTGTGTGTGTGTGTGTGTGTGTGTGTGTGTGTGTGTGTGTGTGTGTGTGTGTGTGTAAAGTGTTTGTGTGTGCGTGTGTATGTGGATGTGTGTGTTGTTGTTGTTGCTGTTGTTGTTGTTGTTGTTGTTGTCATTGGCATGTCAGCACTTTCCCCATTGATCCTTTCCACTCAATCCCTTTCCAACCAGTATTATTATATTTTATCCTAATACCAACACTGTTTCACTTCTCACAGTTAGTCTCATTATGATCATCATTCACCCACACTACTGTTTACATGTTTTTCTCCCCCTTTTAGTGCGAGGTTTGTTTTCCCAAACGCATGATACACCTTCTCTCATTGATCATTTTTTATTGCCCGAGGTTTGTTTTCCCAAACACATGATACACCTTCTCTCATTGATCATTTTTTATCGCTTTTCAACCAACACGATCATATTAATACCAACACATGATTTCACCTACCACAATGAACACCATCAAACAGCACTGTTTACGTTTCCAACAATACTGTGTGCATGAATTTCCCATACCCCCCTCCCCCCTCCCCGCACATACGTATGTGTGGGCGGAGAGATAGGAGCTTCCTCTCCCCCATTGCCCTCTACCCCCCCCCCCCCCCCCTTTTTTTTTTGTTTTCCCAACAGTGATAGCTTCTCACCCATTAACCACTTCCATTCCATTCCAATCATTATTAGTACTGCCCACACTTCCACATGTAACTATCCACATATAACTACTATCATCACAATCATCACCCATCAAAGGTTTGGGGTCTGTTTTTCATCCCTTACCACTAAGCACTATCATCAACCCACTATAACCACTACTATCACCAATACATCACACCATTAAACAATGATTTCAAAACAAGCTACAAACCCTACTGTTTCATCCCACCTACACCCCATCCTCCCCTACCCCCCTACCCCCCTTCCCCCCCCCCAAAAAAAAAAAACAAAAGAAAAAGAAAAAAAGGAGAAAGGAACTACTAAGAACTATTAATGATCCACTGTAATCACTACCGTCACGAATATACCATACCATTTAACAATCAATACAAACCAAACTACAAATCCACTGTTTCACACACACCCCACCACCACCACCACAAACCACCCTCCTACCCCCCCCCCCCCCCCCTCTTTTTTCTTTTTAAACAAATCCACTTTACCAGTATCCCTACTCTCATTATACACGTTCTCATCAGCTCCACTTTTAGTTCTATGATTGCCATTAATATCACTATTATCGCGATCATCATTACTATTTCAACTCCCATGATCCCCTCCTTAATGGCCTCGTTTTCATTCATGCGCCATTTTGGTTTTGCGCCGAATATGAGAAGATAAGTGGTTTCTCGTTCTTCGTTTCCACTGTCCTAAATGTCATTTGTCTTTGCCTGAAGAAGACCCAAGAGGTCGAAATGCGTTGTGTTTTGTCCTGTACTTTACTTGTTTGTGTCCTTGGCGGTAACTCACCCCCCTCTGTTTCTACATTTTACTTACACAAGTGTTGAAGTGTATTTCGTAACGTGCAAACATTACATAAAATCTCTCTTCAATAAAATCTTAGATGATATGAAATATACTATCCTCTTTGACGAATTAAAAAAAATCACATCAGGTGGAACATCTCGGAGAACAAGTCGTTCATGATGTCTGCTGTAAAGTGTTCATGTCTGACATCATGCCAGTCCCAGCACTCCGTGAGATCATGATTTGTAGTGAGTGGTACAAAGCGTGGAAAACGCCAAGATATGAGTGGGTTTTAAAAGAGTGGCCCGTGTGCAATTACAAAAACCTGTCTTCTTTACGGTCACTGACAGCAAATGGTAAAAAGGTCTTCAATGCCTGGACGAATTTGACGATTGTCATCTGTTTACATATTCCAGTACTCTTGCCTGACATCTTTGACACAAGTCTGGATTTCACATCAGAGAGAGAGAGAGAGAGAGAGAGAGAGAGAGAGAGAGAGAGAGAGAGAGAGAGAGAGAGAGAGAGAGAGAGAGACTTTGACACTGATATTTATTGTCATTACCAAAGAGGTCTTTTGACAAAGGGGGAGAGGGCAACAGAACAATAACATTTCCCTCTTCCTTTCCTGCAAACAAATAGCACACATTGATTCCCAGTGTGTATCAAATCAAAGGTTAACGAGAACAAATAAAATCGCAACATTTCCTTGTGTCCTCACGCACAGGAGTAATGCAGTAAGGTTAAAAAAAAGTAAGACAGACTCGACCACCCACTCAATCAAATGATGACATTGTATCTTACTGATTTCTTCCATGTGATATTATTCATTCATATATCTCTTACAAAGCATTATCTTAACTTTCACTATCCTTCATCTGTCTAATTTTCAGTGTTTCTGCGATGAATTTCGCGACTGATTTAATTACAAGTTCATCATCTGATGATAATACGACAGCAACATCTTGACTTTTCGCTGTATCTAACTGGAAAAAATGAACAATTTTTCCGTACTTCATTATAAGCAGTACAGTGGAACAGAAAGTGTTCTTCATGGTCAATAATGTATCCACATGTAGGACAAGGAGCTTCTGTGGATGTTTCACATTCAAACCATCCTTTGTTCGCATTAAAACCTGAAGTTCTCAACCTGAATATCTTGCGTAATTTATTCTGTGCCATTTATCTATTAAGACATTGAGAAACCTTTCAGAATGAAACAAATCTTTAAATGAGAAAAACCAGCGATATGTTTCTTTACTTTCCATATCTGAGTGCTAATTCTCTTTAAAAGAACAAATAAGCCTGTCTTTAAATTCCGCAATGAACTGTTGCTCGTTTCCTACTTCCTGGGTCATCCACACTATTCCAAAACCCTGTTTTGAAAGGACTTTCTTTACTTTATAAGCCCAGTTTTCTTTACCCTTTTCCATTTCTAAAAGCATCAAATCATAGGCTTGCCTGCTCAAACGGGGCTGGGGTAGCTTCAAGATCTTAACCAGTACTTAATACATTTCACAATGTATTTATATCCAAAGGGTATCTGCCCATCTCTCCATATAAAACAGTGTTGGATTAATGAATGGGTACTTGAAGGAAACGCTTCATAGCATATGTATGCACTTTTTCCATTTGCGAATTTTCATGTAAGCCCCAAATTTCAGCTGCATATGAAAGAACAGGTTTTATCTGTGCATCAAACATTTTCCAAACTATACCACACTCTGTACAATTCAGTTTTCTTAGGGATTTCAGAATTTGAATAGTACCTGTTTTCCCTTTTCTGAGAGATTCTTCCCATGCGTAATGGAAAGTTGATTTTGTTGAAACTATAATTCCTAGATATTTATATGAATTAACTCCTTGAACATCTGCATTTCCATAAGACCATTTTTCACACACTGATAGGTGGCCACCTATTCTAAAGACCACTATATTCGTCTTATCCAAGTTAACTGATAAACATAAGCGATCTGCTTCTTCTTTCAATTCATTTAGTTGATTTTGCAAACCTACAACTGTTCCGGACAGAAGAACAACATCGTCAGCACACAATAATGAAACTAACTCAACTGCTCCAGGCATTATCTGGATACTATGTCTTCCTTCCTTTATGGGACAATTCCACAGCCAGTTTGTTTATTTAAAAGAAAACAAATGTGGACTCAACAAGCATCCTTGTTTTACTCCATTTCGGCAATCAAAATAATCTGAATACTCACTTTCACACGCATACATGCAAGCACTGAGTTGTAGACACCTCTAATAGCCATGTACAATTTACTACTAACACCACTTTTACGGAGTACATTCAACAGAGCATTCCGATCTACCGAGTCAAAGGCCTTCTTGAAATCTACAAACGCAAAGTAGAACTTCGTCTTACAGAGTAGATGTTTTTGAATCAAAGAATATAGTGTAAATATATGGTCTATGGTGCTATAACTAGTTCTAAAACCTTCTTGTTCTTCCACTATATTTTCTTCAGTTTCAGCCCATTCAGTTAATCTTATAATCAGTATGTAAGTGTAGATTTTACTTAAAATACTGGTAAGTGATACTCCACGATGGTTGTCGCAATTGTTAACATCTCCTTTTTTTTATAAATTGGTATAATAATAGATTTAGTCCACTCTGGCGAAAAAATACCATTATCAAAACGTTAGGCAAATAAATGAACAAGGAAATCAATTACAGTTGTGTTTGCATTCTTCAACATTTCTACTATGATTCTGTCTGGTCCTGCACTCTTTCCTAATTTTAAATGTGTAATACCAGTAACGATTTCTTCACTGGATATAGGATGGTTAAACGATGGCTCAATTTCATTCTCTTCTACTACACCAGTCTCTTCTTCCTTAATTTTGTTATAAAAACTTTGAAAAACGCCCCCAAAATGGCCTTGCTACTGTTGAACTGAGATTTCGTTATACACAAAACTCTTTTTATTTATAGATCTTATCACTGACCAGAGCATTTTAGAATCATTGACTGTATTTTTTAGTTTCTCTAAACTTCTTTCTTTAAACTCCAGTTCCTTTGTTTTCCTTAGCGTAACATACTCTTTACGTGATACAGCGTATTCTTCTCTTTTCTTACTTTTATCCTTGGCTGTTTTGCACCTCTGAAATCTTTCTAATAACCTTTTAACTTCCTGTTTCTTTCGTTCGCACTCATTATCAAACCAGTCATTGTATGTTCTGCCACCTCTACCAATAACTCCAACCATACAAGGTGCCGCTCTGCACAAAGCACTGACAAATTTATCTAGACTCTCATTCACATCAATTTGTAATAATTGACGGGCTGCCTGTATGATGTCTAGAAATTCATCACATTCAAGTTCATTTCTGAATATACCAGCATATTCATCAGCCCAGACAATTTTTTCTTCATTTGTTCTGGTGAAAGAGAGAGAGAGAGAGAGAGAGAGAGAGAGAGAGAGAGAGAGAGAGAGAGAGAGAGAGAGAGAGAGAGCACAAGTGATTATTTGTGGCATTCTTGGCAAGTCAAAAAACACCTTATAGTATGTTATGACCAGCAGCCGTGCAAAAACTGCTGTAGCCACCAGATTGGAGAAAGGTGCACAGTGAAATAAAAACGCAACACGTTGAGGGTATTTGAGGTCCAGGCCATCGAACACGTTGAGGGTATTTGAGGTCCAGGCCATCGAACACGTTGAGGGTATTTGAGGTCCAGGCCATCGATGGCCTCCAAAGCAGAAAGATTCACAAAGAATGAGAAAGTCCGTATGTCTGTATGTCTAGATTTGGAGACCATTTCAAGTATTAAGACAAAGGCTGTGAGCTCACCAGTATAGACAGAACTGTCTGAAGGAATGTGTTTTAAACTTCTTTCAGATGGAGTGGTTAAACAATAAACAGCACAAGCAATTCCTTCACCTGAGTTGGAGCTATCAATAAATATTTTGTGAACGGATGGAAATGTATAACCAAAATGTCTTTCCCGCTAGAGAGATGGTGGAATCTTTACGTTTAGAGACGAGATCCCCGGTATGTGGAACGTTTATAGTGGATTGTCTGGAGTAAAACGTAAAAAAGAAAGAAATAAAAAACTGATCCGATTGTAGCAAGTATGCAGAACAAAAAACAGATACCCGGACTATTTAAGAAAGGGGAGACTGGAGTTAAGAACTATAATCTCGGTTGTATTCCTTTCGTTTTATGAACAGTCTAGTCATATATTAATTGTAGCAAAGCTCTGAGAAAATCTTGTAATCAATGCGCATAAAAGACACCTCCTGTCTTTCCCTGAGTCAAGAACTGTCTTCTAGCCTACAGAAATCACTGGCCTTATCTACGTTTCACACCATAATGCGCTAAAATCTCCGGCTGAAATAAACCAAACACGTAGAAACAAACATTTGTATGATGGGGGAAAAGACATATAAAGATATTAGACAGACAACAAAAAGATTTCAGTGGTTCTTGTAATACGACTGAAGCCGGTTATGTAACACTGTCGTAACAATGGATGGTTGTACTGAAGTCAGCCGCAAGAAGAATCATTAAACTAAAATCGGTCGTAATGAAAGATCGCGATTCTGGAATCGGATGTAACGAAAGATCACAATACTAAAATTCACTGCAAACGAAGATCGTATTACTAACATCAGCGAAAACTAAAGTTCTTATTAAACACTGGTCGGAATGAGAAAACGTTGACGGATGAGAAGCCATTTTCAGTAGTGCTAGGCATCTCACTTACTGTTTGTGTACCGTACAGAATTTGCCAAGTTTTATTTTGATCGGTCAGTTGGTTGATCAGTTAGTTCATGAGACCGCGGTTAAAGTGTTACCAGTTGTAGGCACCCACCTCCTTCCCACCCCCTACTTGTTGCAGGATACACGCTGGGAGTTAAGGAAGCAGACAGGAGAGAGAGAGCAGACAAGCACGTCATGTTGCCCTTCATTCTCTGTCTCTTTGTCACTGCGTCCAAGGCAGGTAAGCTGACAACTCTGAGGTGGGTGTGGAGGGAGACGGGGAGTGAGGACAAATGGGGGCTGTGTGGAAGAGGGTGGAGTAAGAGAGATGGTGTGGATGGAATATATGGCAAGTTGTTCAGTTTACATATAAGCCTACAGATAAACAGACAGACGGATGGACAGACAGATAGAAGACAGACCGGCAGACAGACAGACAAAAAGGATATACACACACACATGAATATGCAGACTTGCTATCTGACTTCTCCCCAACCCCGTCTCTCCCCACCTTCCTCCTTCCCTCCCCTGCCCCCATCTCTCTCTCTCTCTCTCTCTCTCTCTCTCTCTCTCTCTCTCTCTCTCTCTCTCTCTTCTCTCTCTCTCTCTCTCTCTCTTTCTCTCTCTTCCTCTTTCTCTCAAATCACTGTTGGTATTGTCCATTTCTTTGCATCCACTTCACCCCCTCCCTTACTGTCAATGCAATATATCATAGCAATGAAAAGCATGAGTTAACTGGATGACAGGATAACTGGGACTGCATAGCAGGCCTTCCATAATGGGAACACAATCCTGGCATCTATGGAAAGAGTGGCATGAGACCTGATACTGCACTGCACTCAGTTTCATGAAAAGAACTGACCTCAGGAAAGCAGAATGGAGAAGGCTGACGTCTATGAGACTGAAAACGATGCCAGTCTACCCAGCGGCCTGAGGGCTCTGGCTTCCAAGCCAGACTACTGGCCGTAGAGGTTGGACCAAGAAAGCCTGTAGGCTCAGCAGCCTCTGGTCTCATGAGAGAGCTCTCAGAGTCTGGGGAGAAGAGGACCACAAACACAAAGACCACGGCAGAGGCAGCTGAAAAGAGTTCTAGTTTCCAGCGTAGAATAGGTGTCTCATAAGTATGTGGGCAAGGCATCCGTTAAAAAGACACTCATCAAGACGCCCGGCCATCCACGGAGGGGCACCTAGCGTGTTTTGGTCCATTCAGAGTGTAAGTGGCTCATGACCGAAACTCTTATCTGTGGGGCGTTTTCTTCTCTGACGACCTGCTTCTTGCCAACCGCCTGAACACCAATGCCGCATGTTAGTCATTACACTGACTACAGAAGACAACCCTAAATTTTCTACCGGTCGTTAACATTAAAACTGCGATAGTCTTCACCGTACCTCGTCAATCATCCACAGATTTGTATTTCACGAGCATGAAAGCCAGGTCAGTACCATGCCCCTGTCCGTATTTCCTGGGACTCACAGATCTACACCTTTTCTAGAGACAGTCTCGTGGACCTCTCGGTTTACTTGTTTGGTTTGTTATCATCTTTTTGTTCTTTTGATCAGACTTTCTCAAGATGATTGCTCACCCATGCCACCAACCTTTCTTTCTTTAAATCAAAACATTACTTTTTTTCATAATTATGAGGTGTGCTTCGTTTCAGTCTCACGTAATGAATGATCACGGCATGCTAAGACATGAAGTGTGCTGCGATGTGCAGAGTCAGGGCCTCGGTTCTTGGAAGCAGCCTCAAACGTGACGGCCAGAGTGGGAGACACTGCTGTTCTGCCCTGTGCTAT
>CM031603.1:36139183-36154183 GCA_018398815.1 Conus ventricosus
ACTACCTAGTAGTTCAAAAAACTTCTCCACCTTGTGGTGTTTGTGACACAACGACAAAGCAGACGACACGGAACACGACTCGGGCTGGGCCCAGACAGGGCCGGTGTTGTTACTGGCTAATTATAGTGGGTGTAGCACTGTTCGCTAACTGCCCTCCGACAACTGCTCTGCAAGGCTCTCAGTGAACGCCACAAACACATGACGTGGGTCTAAAAATAGCGGTTATGCATAACCGCCGAACAACTGCCCTGCAACCCTCTCAGTGAACGCCACAAACGCATGACGTGGGTCTAAAAATAGCGGTTATGCATAACCGCCGAGTGGCTTGGCTGTGCCTACGCTCCGCTTCACTTACAAAGGCTGCCAGTGCTTTTGGCGGCTGTCTAGATAGAACTGAAACAGAACCTGTGATTATTGATTCAGGAGTCTGATAAGTGCTTTCGGTGGCTGTCTCGAATTTACGACGTTCAAGTGTAAACAATAAAAAGCCCTTCACTTTCCACAAGCACTGTCCTGTCTATGCTTCAAAACAGATTGCACTTTTTTCCAATGTTGTTGAATAGCAGCATAATAGTCAAGGTGCTGTTGAATTCTATTGTTGCATTCGTCTATAGGTTCGCCAGTGGCTTCATCACTGATCACAATTGTTTCTATATCTTGGCTAAGTCCTGTTGATTGCTCTGATTTTATTTCTCTAAATAAGTCAGACTCCTGGGAACTCTCGGATTCATTCATCTTTTGATTCCATCTGATTGTACACTTTCTATAACAATTTGTAGACACAAAAACTTAACCACCTTCTTCCCACTCGATCAGAGAACACACTGTGCTGTCAAAACTCAGTTGGCCGCAACCCAAAACCGCTCTTTAAGGAGCAACTTTGGCATTAAGCCAAGCGCCTTAACCGCCTTCTCCCCACTCGATCAGAGAACACACTGTGCTGTCAACGTTCATTGGCAGCGCCCAAAACCGCTCTTCAAGGAGCAACTTTGGCATTAAGCCAAGCGCCCTGTGTGTGTGTGTGTCTGTGTGTGTGCGTGCGATCGTGCTTGTATATATGCTGTTATTGTTATTGGTGTTGTTTTGCTGTTTTACTGATAATAAATATATTATATTCTGAACATCCGTTTCTTATAAATAATCAAAGGCGCGCGCACACCCCCCTGCCCCACCTCCCACCCCGCGCATGCACACACTCAAGTCACTTCTAAGTTCTTAACTCAAGTCACCCCAAGTCACTTCTAAGTTCTTACTCAAGTTGTCCTCAAGTCATCCTCAAGTCATCCACAAGTTCTTACTCAAGTCATCCTCAAGTCACTTCTAAGTTCTTACTCAAGTCATCCTCAAGTCATCCTCAAGTTATCCTCAAGTCACTTCTAAGTTCTTACTCAAGTCGTCCTCAAGTCATCCTCAAGTTTTTACTCAAGTCAACCTAAGATCATAACTAAGTCATCCTCTTGGTACAACCAAGTTCTTATTCAAGTTATCTTATAATTATTAAAAAAAAATACAATCTATGTTTTTATCTTAAATAGTAGATGTCTAATATAGTACACACACGCCTCAAAAAATGCGTCATCGCTGAGGATGTTTTGCTCAGCGTTTTCGGCGCGAGATTGGTCAGCATAAATCTTAATGAAGTTCTTACTCCTAAGCAACCACATTGATTACAATTCTGGTCTATGGAAATGTCTTTTATAGACTCCATGTCTTTATTTATTGACTCCATCATTTTATAATACGCCATGATCTATTTTTATCAAAAAAAAACAAAAAATTAAGTTCTTAAAATATTATTGCATTACAAATGGATCAAAACGATCTTTTGTTGTTGGAGGTTTTGGCATGTTTTTGTCTTCTGTATTTAGTGGTTCAGGTTGTTTGGACTGCTTTGGTTTTTGTTGCCATTGTTTTATATTTTATAACCGTAATAACCACCCCAGCAGCAGCAAGGGCGCCAAAAATGGCAACAGTTTTAAGTTCAATATTCCATGAAGACTTTGGGGCCCTTGAATCGCATGGAGTTTTTATAGCTGGCATTGAATCAACTTGTTCTGGCGTTGGCGGTGTTATGTTTTCATTATGAGTTTATATTCTGTAACATTAATTTTTTTTGTCTGTTCCACTCTGCTAATTTTCTTCCTGCTTTAACACGCCCAGGATGCTTTTCACTGGTCTCCACCTGATTCAGTGTTTTCTGATTCTGCTGATTTTCTGGCTTCGTTACTTTCTCCACCTGATTCAGTGTTTTCTGATTCTGCTGATTTTCTGGCTCGGTCATTTTTAAGGGAAATAAAATCTATATGATTAAAAGTTATTAATCCCATGATTAACGGCGATAACAATGTTCCAAATCTGTAGTATAGATCACATCCTAGAGACTCTAATGACTTTGTTAAAACTGGATCTTGCGTTAAATCATACGTAAGATCTTGTTCAGAATCAATGGGAGCAAATCTACTGACTAGTTTAGTGTACAAACTAAGAACCGTTTGTCCTACACTTTTTACCATTCTCGACCCCAACTGCGCCTCATACCTGTTATGATACTTTATAATGTCTTGCGGCGACATCTGTTGAATTTGTTCTATGCTGAATTCAGTTCCGAGGAACTGTTTTGTTTTTCCACATGCTGCCAAAGAATACAGCCTTTCCTTTTTAGGCATAATAGCTTGGTCATCAACTTCTTCATTTGTAAGTCCAAGACGGTTTAGGCCGCTCTGTAGCTCTAGCAGATCATCGCTGTTCATGTTTTTTATTAATTATAATTATTTTATTTTTTAAAATGAGCACCGAAAAAACTGTTGCCAACCTTGTATACCATTCTGCTGTTATTGGAGGTCTAAGTGTAGGATACTCAATGCTTGGTAAAAGCCTGTTAAAAATAAAACCGGCAGATCTTGGCAAACTAGACTTTGAGGATTCAGCAAAGCTAATTGCTATCATTGCAGCTTCGTTTGCTACGAAAGATTTTCTAGTTAAGCAAGGAATAATTCCAGACAATATAAATATGTAAGAAAAAAATACATTTATAAAAATGGCTTCACTCGTAATGATGATAGGCGGCGCAGTAGTGAATGCGCTTGCTTTTAGCGGAAGTAATTACGCGTTTAGTAAACTGCGGGATGACGACGAGAGAAAAAGACATAACAAAGCTGTGGAGCAACTAGCTGCTGCACAAGACGCCTATGAAAAGCATAGAATTGAGCAGTTAGATTTTATTAATGATACTCTGAAAAAACAGGGACATGCAGCTTACACATTTAAAGACGTTGATCAGGCAATAAAAGAATATTATCTTGTAACAGGCAAACCAATCGAGACATTGCCCCCACCAAAATTCAGCGACTTTTATCAACCATCAGAAAAACAAAAGATGCAAGAAATCGGGTTTATTGTCTTTGGCATGACCGTTGTGTATTTTGTTGCGCATAATATTGGTTGAATAAAAAATGAACAAAATCTATTATTCGCCAAAAGGATATTGGAAGGGAATCACAGCAATTAAAAAGCTAAGTCAAGCGGCTGGAGTCAGTGAACAAACAGCAAAGGAATGGTTATCTAAACAAGCGATTTGGCAAATTTATTTACCTGCGCCTAGACGAATACAGAGACCACACTTTGTCAATACAATACCGAACAACACCCATCAAATGGACCTTCTATATTTACCTCACGATACGATTAGATGAAAAAGATTTAAGTACGCACTTACAGTCATTGACATATCTTCAAGATATAAAGATGCAGAACCATCAACACAAAAGAGTGCTTCTGCTGTTGCTGTCGCCATACAACTGATATACCAACGAGGCCCGCTAACTTACCCTCGCATGATTCAAGTTGATGATGGGAAAGAATTTAAAGGCCAAGTGAATCAATTATTGTTAAAACATAGAGTTACCATTAAAAGAGGCATCCCAGGAGTTCACAGATCACAGGCTTTAGTTGAAAACTTTAACAAACAGTTAGCTGAAAGACTTTTTTCCTACCAGTATCACAGAGAGCTGATTGACAATTCTCGCAACACAGAATGGGTTAGAAGACTGCCCTCAGTTTTGCGCGCAATGAATAATGAAGAATTTAAAGGGCTAAAACCCGTACAAGCAATCAAAAAACAAACAATAGATGTTGTTGAAGGAGAGTCTTCATCCGGCAAACTATTGCCATTTGGTTTAAAAGTAAGGTACCTTTATTTACCGGGGGAAGCAGAAGGGGACACTCGCATCAGGGCAACCGATCCAGTTTGGAGTGTTGATCCATATGAAATAAAAAGAATTGTAAAAATGAATCCGCCCGTGTATTATTTACGAGAAACTGACACAACAAAACAACCAGCTCCTCAAAGATCTTTTGTGAAGGAAGAACTGCAGATAATCCCTCCAGACACAGTTCCGGTTGCTTAGTTAATTTACGTAAATATATTTGAGTTTAAAATGGAAGCTCAGAAGGAAGCGCAGAATGAAACAAGAATGATAAAGGAAAAGACCTTCGAACTGATACGGGAATCATTTGATTTGAGTTCTGCTATTAGTGCAACATTTGCGAGGGTTCATCAGCACATAGCAATGCATCCAGATCGCCTACAACCCAAAATCCCAAATTTTGATTATCAAACATGGGGAAAAGAATATCTTGAAATAATAAAAAATATTCGAGCGCATCAAGCAAACATGAGAAAAAATTTGTCTGAATTGGAGGATGATATGATTGATTTTATAGATAAAGTTGAGGAAAAATATGGACCCGAATATAAACCGAAGAAGATATATAATTATGCCGTTCTCCAATGCCCGATTGCATATGAAAACTCTGGATTAACAAACACTCGTTTTGTGTTTGTTCTATCTAATGACTTCTTTGTTACAACAGTTGTGTTGATCTCATGTAGATTAGATCGCAGTTTTACGTTGTCATGATGAAAAGTCTTATTGCCAAACAATGCTTCTTTGTAGTTGTCATGTGATATGTTTGACTGCACAACACTGCGGGATATTCCCTTTGCTTTCTTAATGATTTTCTCCTGGCTCGAAATACTGTACATTTTCGACCTTAAACCAATAAACTCCTTAATCACCCCTCCTGATAATTCATCCTTCATCTTTCCTAAAACCTTTTGTTAACGGGTGAATGTAAAGGCGACTCTTTAGGGTAATCAGATGTATCATACCATCCTGCATGTCCTTTAGCCACTTCGGTTTCCATGTCTTTATAGATGTCTTCAGTAGGGACATCTATAACAAAACTATCTGTATCTGTGTAAAGCACTCTGGACTCAGGATACGAGGGCTTAAAGTAGTCATAAAGAAATTCTAACATCAAAAGCTTTGATAATTCTAAAACGGTAAACCCGATAAATACAGGTTTGTCCAATTTGACTTTCTTTTTTTTCATCATTATGCCAAAAAGCTGATCATGAAATCTTCTGAAGTCTTGATAATTAGGTTTTGAAGTTAGCTTAATTGCTTCGTTTTCTTTGGTGACTAATCTGACATCTTTGCGCTTGTGCGGATTCTCCATAGTCTTTCCAAAACAGCTGTTGTTCATCAGCTTGAAAAAGTCTTTTTCTGAAGCATCTGTGGATTTAGTTCTGAGATCAGTGTTCTTCATGATGTATGGTTTCATGAACTGTTCTTGATCGAAACCAATTATACGATGAACAGCTGTCAACTTCAAACCATGTCTTAAATAAAATTGTAGAAGCCTGTAATGACAGACATAATTTTTTTTGCCTCGAAGATTAGGCACAAGTTTAGGCGGTTCTGTTTTTGCCATCTTTAGACTTTCTGCTGCTAATGGATAGTCATTATGCAGGTCATGGAGTTCATGAGGATATTCTAAGTCAACTTCTAGAATGTATCCACGCTGTTGATCAGGCGTTAAACTGCTCAACCACTTTAATGCCTTTTGAATATTTTTCGGATCACCGCCTGTGTACATTTTAAAGTTACGTAATGGAAGCGATTGCGCCATTGCCCATCCATACAGATTGTTTGCATCTAAATACATGAGATAGTTAGACCTTTTACTCGGATCATAGTCGTCCAAGTATTTGTTGTTTGCTTTACAGTAATGATGCGACGCCATACTAATTCCTCCACGCAATCCGTTTTCAATCATCTGAATCATTGGTAGGTCAGACAATAAATCAATCTGTACTCCAGTAAACTTTAAGAAAGCATCCCAACTCATCCCGGGCGCAGAAATGTAATGCGCGGGATCCAGGCTATAATGTTTCATGCAGGTTTTTCTATAATTTTCAAAAATATCCGCCAACAAACATGTATCAGCCATCAAGTAGGAATCATGATAGTCCCCCATCGTTTTACACTCTAACTTCTGCCACGCATCTTGAGCATGCTGGTAATCAGAATCGCTGACACCCTTTCCTCTAAGACTAGAAAAGAACGCGCCTTTAGGTGGAAGTGTATCTTCGTCAAACCTTCCCCAACTGTTCATGTACTCATAAGGATAAACGCCCTTTCTAACAAGAGTTGGGTCAAAATATTCTTCCGTTATTGGGTAGGACTTTAAGGACATAGCCAGTGACTCTAATGATCCCATCATGTGTTGCATAGAGTCATAAAAAGACATGTTATTTAAAGTGAAACACATGTACTTTTCTGATGACTGTGCAATGCATGCTACCCTGAAGGCATCGCCCACTGCTTTCATTATAAGATGAGAGTCGTAACCTCGCAAGTTGTGAAAGAATACAGGCAGCTTCCATGTCTTTGGTTCAAACTTTAGTTGAAGATTGCAGTTCTTGTGCGCTGCTCCTCTGAACTTTCCACTAATGTGATCATGGTCTCTTACTTTTGGATTGGCTTCCTCACTGAGTTTCTAAACCACAAATCCAACAATGTGTGGCTGAGTCATACTGTTGTTGGTCTTCAGGCGTCATCTTGATTTCAGATAAATTCAGATTATTAGAACAATCATTACGCACTTGCTGCATGCGCTGTAAAAATCTTCTAGCCGCATCTGGTCCTCTATATAATCTGGCGTTGAATGAGCACCATCCGATCTGACAACAATGAAAGCAAATGAGCAAATCTGATGATTACTCATTAAGACTGTTTTTTCGAAGTTTTTGTGGCGCTGGCCCTTCATAAGGAACAATGATGATTCGAGGTCTGCGTAAACAACATATGGGGAATTTGCAGCCGTTTCCAGTTCTTAAAACTAACTTTACTGCCTTCTGGGGCGTAATTAGTTCTGTATTACAGTCAACTGGACCGATAAATGTTTCTTATGTTCGCTTGCGGCTGAACAGATGGAACTCTTGTTAAACATTTTCCCTACAGAATTCTTGTTTGCTATGTTTTTTTGTTAGTATATGCTAACAGTCTACTCATTGTGCGTATCAATGTGTAATGCGGTAGCGGTGAAAACATTAGTAGTAAGTCAACATGATTTTGTCTGGTTCGCCAATCGTTGGGCTGTTTTTTGGGCACTTTAATCGGTTGTAAAATTTGTTTCCTCATCCCATGTGTAGACATTAACAGTTATTGGTTTGTTTTGTTCTTCAAACTGATCAATGGAACCACGCTAACAGAAAGGATATTCCATTGAAGTTAAGATCATTGATGTAAGGGTGATAGTTAGACACTCTCTCTGCGTTTTTGCGGACGTAATGCAGCCTTGCAAGAACACACCACATGAAACATTTGTTGTCGTCTGTATTTTTTATGTTTAGAACTGCTTTTTTTGCAGCTAATGCTGGAGGTAGTGGAATATAAGACCTGCCTACAATCGGCGCATACTTAGACTGTTTTAATCTGATCTCTAGGACTTCGCCCTCTGACCAACCAGAGCCTCTCATTTTAGCTTCTTCAGCGGCCACATCAAACTGTGTAAGCAGTTGGTCTGCCCAACCGGGTGTTAAGTCATTATGAGAAAGAATAGTCTGCTGTTTAGTTGAGACCCAGACTTCTAGATTTTCTTCATTTATTGTTATATAGTCGATTAAAACAGCTAACATTACTTTAACTGGCGGGTCTATTGTTAGTTTACTTGGAACTTGAGAAATAGCATGCACAACACTTGCCTGTACGTTTGTTGGATCAATGACTTCTAAATCAATATCATTCAGTGCTTTTGATAAACGCTCTCCCTCAAGCATTCCTTCAAACAATTCGTCCGATCCTTCATATATCTTAGCCATGTTGAGTTTCTTTTCTAACTCAAAATATTTATTTAAATTAAAAAAAATAATTAATCAGAATCAATATCAACGGTATTTTTACGCTTGGACTCATAAACTAAAGTATAAACACCTTTTGGTGTTGTTAATGTGAGCTGTTTAGAACAGAGTTTAATGTTTCGTTTACTTTTTTTAAGCATTCCTTTTTTATCTGCTCGGGGTCTGGCTGTTGAGAAAAACTTGCCCTTGCCTTTCTTTGAAGATCAAACCTTTTGTCTTTGTAGTCATTAAAATCAGCCTGTAAACGACTAAATTCTCATCTGTGATGTTTGAGTCAGCTAGTGCTTTATTTATTATCAGATTAAAGGAACTAAGTTTAGCTGTTATTAGTTGAACCATGGCTGTGTGCTTTTGGAGTTTAGTTTTTAAATTTTTTGCTAGCAGCACTTACAGCTAATGAACACAGGCCAAGAGTTAAAGACAAAACCGCCTAGAGGTAAAGCTGCGGGTGCACCAACACCTGTTGCTAAAGAGACCAACACTCGTTCCTGCCGATAAAGCACTTATAGTTGATGTTCCAGTATTAACATATGTAACAGCATTAAAGGCAGCAGAATACCTTCGTTTGGTTTTGCTGTATTTTGAAAGGTCTTGCTCTAGTACTTGCTGCATTTGCGTAATGTTTGTTAATCTAAAGGTTTTTATGTCGGGGGTTTCTACTATCTCTTCTCTTGGCGACTCCGGTGCTGTAGGCACATTTGGATAAACTTGAACAGACATGCTTTTTATAAAATAAAAATAATTTAGTATTGTATATCTTTTAATCTGTTATCTTCAATATTCAGCTGCGCATCATATATTAAAAACAAATACACGTTAAGTGGTTTATTCGGCCTCTTTTTCTTTATCAATTTGAATGTTTATTATGTCTCTGACAGTTCTCCCGCTTCCATGTAACTGATTATCCTCTGTTGACCTTAGGTCAATCCATAAACCGTATTTCGTTGTTAAATAATGATCAAGTCTAACGCTGTGAAGATGTAGATCTTTAGACACAAGGTCAACTGTTGGATTTCTACACCTCCCGCCTCCAAACAGTTTTCTTATTTCATCAAAATGCTGATAAGGTTTAAGCCCGCTAGCGTAGATTTGGTTAGGACTACCCTCAATTGTACATTGCACTTTTGTTATTTTAGGATTAATAAAATTTTCAGTTTGTCTTTCGAATGGTCCTTCATCTTCACACAGCAATAAAATACCTTTAAGCGATCTTGCTGTGGCACTAAAACTGAAATTCCATATAGTGTCTGCCCTGCTTTTAGGATATTTAGAATGATGAATCACTCTTTCGTAATATATTGCTAATTTTGACTGATATTGTTGCTGGATCATCCTCGCTAAGTTAGGGTTGCTAACGATGTCAAACTCTAACGAGATGTCAGAAATGCTGTACTTTGCTTCGGTGTCTGTAGATATAATAACATATTTGTGGTCATTAAAAGTTAGTTCATATGACAATCTGTCTTTTAATGCTCCTTGAAAGTATGGGGCATGCGCTTTTAACAACTCAAAATCTAGGGGTATGAAAAAGCGATTTCCATACGCATAACTTACAGCTACAAACCTTTTGCCGTCTTTAGCGTTTGCGGCGCCTATTCTATGTTTTAGTGCTTCTTCATTTTCGATTCCTTGAAACGCAAGATCAGCCCTTTCGTTCTCGGTTAGCCATAGATCAGAATAGGTTAAAAATATGTCTGCATTATGTAAAGAAAATATTTCTTGTCCCTCAAGTTTTATAGAAATTTTCTTAACGATTGCCCGCCCCAGATTCTGTACAACCATCCTGTTTGGGTCTGTTGTTGAAGCGAGTTCTATTTTGAAAGTAAGACGTGCAGAGCCTGGCACAATCACTTCATCCGCTCCTAGGTCTGGAAATTTAACAGTAAGAATTTGATCCGCATCAATAGTAGATGGATTATTTGGAACAGTAATATTCCGCTTATTTCCCTTCACGCCAAAGGGCTCTTTCAGTCTTCTATGCGGGTCAAGAATCGAGCCATATGCATGTAACATTTTTTTTAATAAAACAAAATAAAAAAGTTAATTATTTAAAAACATGGCGGGCATTGAAGATGAAGATTATGATTTTAATCCTGGAGACGACATGAGTGA
Organism: Conus ventricosus; assembly: GCA_018398815.1. NCBI lineage: Eukaryota > Metazoa > Mollusca > Gastropoda > Neogastropoda > Conidae > Conus > Conus ventricosus. The sequence continues at coordinate 36,149,502 of CM031603.1, forward strand.
TTCCCTTGGGAGCGGCATCGCTCGGGGCTCTCAGTGCATGATGAATTAGAAGGGGCGCAAAGACGTGAATTAACAGAAAGTAAGGCCAGATCATTATACCAAAGTTTAGGAATAGAACTTCCCGAAACTATATACCCTGATGATTTTGAACTAAAAGATAACCATTTGTATGTGAAAAACGACAAAGGAGAACATGTTCAGCTTACAACTAAGCGAGACCCATCAAAGTTTGTAGGCATAAATACAATTAGACAAAGGCTCGGTGTGAGCGAACGGAATCGCCTTGGTCTTGTTAGACCGAAATTAAGGGCGGAGGCAGTTTCTAAACTTCAAAACACACTGCAGGAACTCCCGACAGATAACCAAATGCAAAACATGGAACTTAAAGAATTAAATCAATCGGCAGACGAAATAATAAATGCAATAGAAGCAGAAACCAGTTTTTCAGAAGAAACAGCATTAAAGACTATACACGACTCACCGCTACCCATGCGAGAAATAGCGGCCCTTGATCATGCTTTGAGAAGCATCAGAGGCGAATTAACAAACAATTTAGCAAAACTGGGTGAAATAGATGAGCATATAAAAAGAGAAAAAGAAAAACTCGTTGAGGCTGATGACGCCAACTTAGGGCCTGATATTAAAGAAAGAATAACCCAAAGACTAAAAGATCTTGAACAAGAGAGATCAGCAAGACTAGAAGTGTTGTCTACTAACCGAGAACAATTACGAACTCAAGTGAGCAGAATAAGAGAAACTATCCAAAGAATTTTATATGAAGACGCGACGCTAGCAGAACGAATAAGAACATTGTTTAGAGAGCAAGGCGTCACATTAGCAAGTGTTATAACTGCCTTAGGATTTGCAATAAGTACACTGGTGTTGGCTATTACAGGCGGCGGTGGTCAAAGTCCAGTGCCTCCACCACCATCGCCTCCATCACCCCCTGATAAATCATGGGTAAAAAAACAGCTTGATCATCTTGCGAGTTTATTAAAAAAATTAGCTGGTAAAGCTATAGACTCTTTACCTGGTATATTAGGAGGTATTGTTAGCTGGCTTTTGTCTACTGCAAGCAAAGTAGTTGGCTTTATGGCCGAGCACCTATGGACATTAGTTCTCTTAATAGTTGGGTTACTCTTTAGTAAGATAAAGACCAAGTAATCCTAGGCCAGTTAATCCAAAAACAAGCGCTGTCTTTTCATATTCATGGCCATTATTTTCTTTGGCTTCGTGGACTTCGTGTTCTTCAATGGCCTTTGGGCTTTGAACCGCGGGGATTGGATGACTTACTCTTGGGGGGTCATCTTGCTTGTTTACTGCTTGCAATATTACTGGCTCAGAATTTATTTCGTTTTTTTCCGACTTTCTGTTCATTGCCTGCCACAAGGATTTCATTGTTGTAGTTTATTATTGTTCCTATCTGGAGTCTGAGGTCAGAAGGTAGCATGTATAAACCAGTGCCAACAGCAAAGTCTACTTTCGATCTTGCGTATTGTAAAACATTTTTGGTACCTTTTAATACTTGAAGGTAAATCAACTGTAGAATTAATGGCGTCCTCTAAATTTGCTAAGTATTGTTTTTGTGCATCAAAACCAGTAGAAGGATCAGTTATGCTCGATCTCGTTTGTGCTTGCGACCCTAGCAAACACCAAACGTAAGTACGAACAGAGTCGTTTATTCGTTCTATTCCTGCTTTAGTTAGGCCCTTAGAAGTGTCTAAGATAAATGTTGTCCATGCTGTTTTATGCTCTTGCTCTATGGACCCAAGATGAACAGCTGTGCCTGAAGAGAAAGATGTGTAAGGAGGATTCCAGTCATAGTTATACTTTCTGTGCACGCCCCAAAAATAAGGGGTGCCTAGACCATGATTAAGATCCAACTTTTGTCTAAAGTCTGTCTTAACATTAATATTGAATTCGTTACAGATCCTTTCAAAAGCCTTCATGTCTATTCTGTTGCTGAATGGATTAAACGGCTTGTCATTTGGCAATGGCGCTTGCAGTTCAGTCAAAATACGTCTGAAGGTGTAATAAAAATGAAATCTGTACACTAACCTCACCAAAGGATCAGGATGATTTAAGTGATCAGCATACGACACTCCGCACCCAGTTGATGCACAAAACACAGCAAAGTTTAGCTGGTTCTGATAAAACTGCATCGGATGACTGAACCACACTTTCGCGATGTAGTCTTTTTTAATAGGAGGGTTAAGATATCTGCTTAATGGAGTACTCACCTTTACTTGAAAGGCGTCAGTCTGGGTCACAGAAATGTCGAGGGTGTCGGTTGTTATATTTTTAAGATTGTAGTGCGGCCCAACAGAATATTTTGCATTAGTATATTTGAATGCACTCATTTTTATTTCGTTTAAAAATGTTTGTAACAATAACAACTCAAGACCGTCCTTCGTTTTTAGAACATGCTATTAATAACGAATGCGGAACCAGAACGGTCGCGCTCCATGAAATATTCTACAAAGTCGTATGGTTTAATATAAGCAAAGCCAAGGAGAATAATAAGGTTCTAAAAGTTGACAAAACAGGGGCCAAAGTTAGCCAGTTAACAATACCTGATGGTTATTACGGGTTTTGCTCACTAAAAGAAGCAATGAGTAACTTCGACATTACTCTCAAACTTAACAATGCAAATCTAAAAACAATGTTAACATTCAAGCCTGAAGAAGAAGGAGGTTACTATTTTGATAAAGAGCTAGCTAAAATGTTAGGCTTTGCAGCTGACAATTATAGATTTAGAGTTACACAAAACAAAACTACTTATGAGGGAGAAAATCCGCTCGATCTTGCATTACATTCATTACTCTATGTTCATTTGGATGAGCTGAGCACTGATGAAAACTTATATGATGGAAGGCCCTCAACTGTTTTAAGGGCTCTTCCATCAGGGAAAGCTGCATATTGCGATTATGAAATTATACAATTCCCTAATTTACAGTTTAAAAGATTAGTTTGTGGAAGGGTCGGATCATTTAATATAAAAATCGCAGACAAAGCAGGAAAAGTCGTAAAATGTGATAATCTGCACATTGTTTTGGAAATAAAATAATTAGTTGTTCTAAAACATGTCGCGTGGACCAGAAGAACCGGGAGTTACATTAGCGCCTGTAAGGTGTATAACCTTAGAATTAAAAGACCTTGCAGACGTTGCGGACTTTGAACAGAACGGTGAAATAGGCGCTTTGTATGGTTTTGAGTACACTAAAGATGGTGATTATAAACGCAAAGAGGTTGGCGACAGCAAAAGGTTTCCTAAACTAGAACAACTGCGCAATCTAGAGGCAAATAATGTTGGCCAGTATGAATATAAAATAGTTCGAAAACCTGACCTCAAATGGCACTTGGAACCATATTTAGAATGGGACATAAAATTTGAATTCATAAGCCCATTTACATTTTTTAGCCGTCAAAAAAGTTTTAGAAAAGCATTCAACTCTGGCCCTTTACATGTAAGTCTTATGCCGGACGACAATAGTCGGAAAGAGATTGAAATATCACCGTATGGGAAAAAACAGTACATCCTCCACAGAAGAGAAACGGTTTTAAAGAAAGCTTCTACAAAATTACAGTTCTTTCCAAGCAGAAAATTAGGAGACACGTTCACAATAATATTTGAAATTTCTGTCTTTAAAGATGTGGAGAGGGATGGGGTTGTGGGTGTTAGTGACGACCTTATAAAAGGAATTAATATTAGCTGGCAAAACTTAGACGTTAAACGCCTTAAAGTTATCATCGTCGTTCTTCACAATGGTGAGGATATTAAGGTCATAACAACAAGCAGCAAAATCAATGTTGACTTAAATAGAAACAATCTTACAGAACTGAATTGGATTAATCTTACACATTTAGACCTTTTAGGATTTTATTATACTGAACAAGTTCTAACAGAGAGTATGATAAACATAATAACTGAATTAGATTAAATTCTGTTATAAAACTATGGAGCAGTTAAACTTTATGACAAAAACCCCTCATTGTTCATTAATTTGTGGACAAACTGGTTGTGGAAAAACAATATTTATCCTCAACCTGTTACAAACAGTTTATCGTTATAATTTTAATCATATTGTGATTTTCTGCCCAACACTTAAATGGAACAAAGCATATCATGATAGAAGGTTTATATGGACTGATGATAACATATTTTTAGTTGATCCCAGCAATAAACTGAGTGAGTGTCTAGAACGCTTTTTTATATTGTTTGAGGGAACGCAAACGCTATTTATTATAGATGACTGTTCAGCAGAAAGAGACATAGTTAAAAAGAGAAACACTTTGTCGAAACTAGCTTTCAGTGGAAGACATGCTGGGATAAGTGTGTGGATTTTATGTAAAAAATATAACTCGGTTTTAAAAGACTTTAGAGAACAGTTAAAGACTGTAGTTTTATTTCACATGAAAGACAGAGATGCATTTGATGAATGTTTGCGTGAAAATGATGTTATTGAAAATGACCAGGAAAAACACAGGATTAAACAAAAACTAAAATCTGAAAAGTTTAGTAAATTAGTATTAAAAACGGATAACCCTACACAGTATGTTTGTTTGTAGGGTCGTTATTTTTTGGTTATTAAAGTCTTACTTGTCAGAGAACTATAAAAGGGGCATTCTGGAGTCGCCCGGTCGAAACTGGTTGAGACCGGGGGAGCCAGAATGCCCCTTTT
>CM031603.1:36159183-36166683 GCA_018398815.1 Conus ventricosus
GGGAGACACTGCTGTTCTGCCCTGTGCTATCAGTGACCTCAAAGATTACCAGGTTACTTCTCTTGTCTGTCTGTCCTCCCGCCTGTCTGTCCTGCCCAGTTTTACCACGTGTGGATCTGCTTGCAGCTGACAGTAATGCAGTGTGCCTCAGTCTGATACTGTCCAACACAGTCCCAGCACTAGTGGTCAGAGAGAAAACTAGTAGATGACCATGGGTACTCTCCCTCCCCCTCCCACTATCCCCACACCCAGCAAAGAAGACACGGAGCCGTTGTGCGTCGTCGATGGTGCTCATATGTGCATGTTCTCATCAAGCAAATGCAGGACATCACTGCCAAGCCCCTAACTGACTACAGTAATTGCTAAAACGTTAAAGTCAAAATGAGTGAGTACTCTCCTTCACGAGGAAGTGCTAGTACATGGTCCAATCTTTCTGTGTTAAAGCCTTTGCACCTATCCCCATATACAACACCTTGCCATGCCTTCTAGACTGCTACCAGTCCTGTGTTTCTGTACTACGGCATTTGGTCTGTCTTCATATGTTCACATACTTCAGTATACAACACCATGTGTCCTCACAGACTGCTACCACATGGGCCTGTCTTGCAGTATTACAGCCTGTTTACTGATGTCAATACACACCACCTTCTATTGTCAAGCCAGGCCCTGCTCAGCCCGAGACCTATCAAAGTTAGAATGATGGTTTTGAGGTAATTCGGCAGTTCCAGGTATACCAGAGAGTTCCCTATTTCTCATGATTGTTCACAGGCTAGATGACCCGAACCATTTTCTCCTGACCGTTCACCTACAATGACGTCTGTAGCTCAGTTTCCGTTGTTTGTGGACAGACCAGTTTCTCCCGATTAATGACATGTCGCATGTCCAGATCCTGCTTGACCTGACAATTGACATAAGATTAGATTGGTTCCCAACTTCTTATTCTCTTTATGTAGAGATCCTGTGTTTGTGACCTCTCCCTCTGTGTGTGTGTGTGTGTGTGTGTGTGTGTGTGTGTGTGTGTGTGTGTGTGTGTGTGTGTGTGTGTGTGTGTGTGTGTGTGTGTGTGTGTGTGTGTGTGTGTGTGTGTGTGTGTGTGTGTGTGTGTGTGTGTGTGTGTGTGTGTGTGTGTGTGCGTGCGTGCGTGCGTGCGTGCGTGCGTGCGTGTGTGTGTGTGTGTGTGTGTGTGTGTGTGTGTGTGTGTGTGTGTGTGTGTGTGTAGATGCCAGCATGTATGATCGGATGTTAAACTGCTGACACCTTCAGGGCGACAACCAAATCCCCAGTTCCTCCTGGTTGGTGACAAGCAATATGACTGGATTCTAGTTTCTGACTGTTGCCTGGTGCTATGTGGATCTCAGTGTTCTTTACCTGTTGATTGATAATTCACATGATTGATTGAACACAGATGGCGTGTCAAGGTATCTGGATTATTAAAAGGCGGTATGTCTGGACCCCAATGCCGTCGGATCATTGACTGATACAGTGAAGTCCAAACGTTCCATTTCCCCCCTGACTAAGCAGAGATGGATGTCAGTGCCCAGCTCCGTTGCATCTTTAACGGCCGACAACCCTGGAGTTAATGTCCCATGATTGTTAACCGATAATGGACTTAAGACCCCATGTTTCCTGTCTGTTGAGAAAAATATCTCCCGATGTCACTGTGTCCTAGCATTCTGATACACCATATCATTAAATTCCAGTGGTTTCCCATCATTCATCAATGACATGTCCGGATCCCAATGTCTCCTCACTGTTGACAAACGAAGTGTCTCAATACCGGTGTCTCCTTTTTGATGACTGTTGATATGTCATGTCTGGATCCACAAGCAGATGAAGAATGAGAATGCTGCTTTTGATGCATGGTGTATTCTTTTCACGTAAATCCCTGAATAGTTTTCCTTGTGCCAGTTTGAAGACCGAGTTCCAGCATGCACGGATATCTCTCTGGTAAAAACCGATTCTTTCACTACGATGCTAAAGCACTGTATCAAGTCAATTTATAAATGGATATGGATCCACAACACACAACAATAGACCTCAGTCTTTAATGTTATATTAACCACATATTTAAAAAAAATGCTTTGCAATCAACATGAAATGTTTTCACGTCGTGTTGTAAAAGTACATTTCATGTCAATTTCCTGTTCTGATTTCAAACCACCTGCCAGGATTCGTGTTTGTTGTAATGATTGACAGGATCCTTGGTTGTCATAATTATCGACAGGATCCTTGTTTGTAATAATGATCGACAAAATACTAATTTCTCGTAATTATCGACAACATCCATACTTGTTATGGTTATCGACAGAATCCTTGTGTGTCGTGATTATCGACAGGATCCTTGTTTGTCATAATTATTGACCGGATCCTTTTTTCTCAAAATTCTCAACAGGATCCTTGTTTGTCATATTGCGGACAGGATCCTTCTTTGTCGTAATTTTGACACGATCCTTCTTTGTCGTAACTGTTGACAGGATCCTTGTTTGTCATAATTTGGACAAAATCCCTGTTTCTCATAATTGTTGACACGATCCTTGTTTGTCATAATTGTCGACAGGATCCTTGGCTGTCATAATTGCTGACAGGATCCTAGTTTGTCGTAATTTGACAGGATCCTTCTTTGTCGTAACTGTTGACAGGATCTTTCTTTGTCATGATTTGGACAAATTGCTTGTTTGTCATGATTGTTGACAGGATCCTTCTTTGTCGTAACTGTTGACAGGATCTTTCTTTGTCATGATTTGGACATAATGCTTGTTTGTCATGATTGTTGACAGGATCCTTGTTTGTCATAATTGTTGACAGGATCCTTGTTTGTCGTAATTATTGACAGGAAACTTGTTTGTCATAATTATTGACAAGATCCTTGTTTGTGACAATTGTTGGCAGGATCCTTGTTTGTCACAATTGTTGATAGGATACTAGTTTGTCATAATTATTGACAGGATATTTGTTTGTCACAATTGTTGGCAGGAACCTTGTTTGTCATAATTGTTGACAGGATACTTGTTTGTCATAATTATTGACAGTATGCTTGCTTGTCATAATTGTTGACAGGAACCATGTTGGTCATAATCGTTGACAGGATCCTCTTTTGTCATCCTTCTTTGTCATAATGTTGACAGGATAACACGTCATAATTTTGACAGGATCCTTTCTTGTCATAATTTGGACAGGATCCTTGTTTGTCATAATTTTTACAGGATCATTGTTTGTCATAATTATTGACAGGTGCCTTGTTTATCATGGTTACTGACATTACCTAGCAGACATGACAGCAGAGAGCACACCGAACAAATATCAGAAGCCCAATTTCTCTCCTGGCTGTTGACAGGTGATATAACAGAAACCCAAATTCTCTTATGACTGTTGACAGGTGATATAACAGAAGCCGAAATTCTCTTATGACTGTTGACAGGTGATATAATAGAAGCCCACATTCTCCTGACTGTTGACTCCAAAAAGCAGTCCAGCAGAGCCAGCAAGGGCAATGGACAGCGTGGGAGAATGCACTCCAAAGAAGTCTCACTTGGAATGACATTTGGCACATGGCCCCTCTCAGGATCAGCTTCATTCTCAGATCTGCATATGACCTTCTGCCCTCAAATGCAAACCTGGTGAAGTGGGGAAAAACAGACGATCCTGCATGCCCCTCTGCCATGGAAAACAAACAATGGAACATGTCCTAAGCTCATGTAAAGTAGCCCTGGCTCAAGGAAGGTACACATGGAGGCACAACCAAGTGCTCAAAGAGACTGTACAAGTAGTCTGGGCTAGTACCAACACCACAAAATGGAAAATCAGGACTCCAAAAGCACCCCCAACATTCTACACGGCAGGAGGCGGCAAATCATGGCCAAGAACAACAGTGCCACTCGGAACATGCAGACAGAGTCTGCTGGACGGGGCAGATGACAGAGTGCACTGCAGACCTCCCAGAATGGAAGAGTCACCCAGAGATCATCAGCAAGAGTGGCATGAGACCAGACATAGTAGTCCACTCTCAGTCAACCAAGCAGCTGATCATGATCGAGCTGACGGTGCCATATGAGAACAGAATGGAGGCAGCTCAAATCTACAAGACTGAAAAGTATGCTGATCTGGCAAAAGGCCTGAGGAGAGAAGGCTATCAGGTCAACGTCCTCACTGCAGAAATTGGAGCTAGGGGATTTGTAGGAACGTCTGCATACAGCCTCATGAAACAGCTGTCAGTTGCAGGGAAGGAAAAAACCAGAGCCCTGAAAGCAATGGCAGAAGCGGCAGAGAGGTGTTCAAGCTGGATCTGGTCAAGGAGGAACAAAAGTGAACTTCATAAGGCTTAACTTTCCTACAAATATCAGGTGTCCCTGTGGCTCAGTGGTTAGAGTGCGAGTCATTAAGTGGAAAATGAGCATGTCCAGAGGGTCATGGGTTCGAATCCTAGTCATGTCTCGTCCCAAGATGGGAAAAAAAAAGGGGCAGCAGAGGGACATCCGGAGTCATGAACCGGGTGTGGCCCAACCCCCCTAGAGTGTCAGGAGATAAGGGCCGAAACACTTGCTTGAAGGGGGCTTCTTTTCTGAGGACTCTCTGCTGCCACGCTCTACACGAGTTTCTTTCTACTGACAGGCAATATAACAGACTTTCAAATTATCCTGACTGTTGACATGTGATATAGCAGAAGCCCACATTCTCCTGACTGTTGACAGGCAACATAACAGACTTTTAAATTCTCCTGACTGTTCACAGGTGATATAACAGAAGCTCAAATTGTCCTGGCTGTTGACAGGTGATATAACAGAAACCCAAATTCTCTTATGACTGTTGACAGGTGATATAACAGAAGCCGAAATTCTCTTATGACTGTTGACAGGTGATATAATAGAAGCCCACATTCTCCTGACTGTTGACTCCAAAACGCAGTCCAGCAGAGCCAGCAAGGGCAATGGACAGCGTGGGAGAATGCACTCCAAAGAAGTCTCACTTGGAATGACATTTGGCACATGGCCCCTCTCAGGATCAGCTTCATTCTCAGATCTGCATATGACCTTCTGCCCTCAAATGCAAACCTGGTGAAGTGGGGAAAAACAGACGATCCTGCATGCCCCCTCTGCCATGGAAAACAAACAATGGAACATGTCCTAAGCTCATGTAAAGTAGCCCTGGCTCAAGGAAGGTACACATGGAGGCACAACCAAGTGCTCAAAGAGACTGTACAAGTAGTCTGGGCTAGTACCAACACCACAAAATGGAAAATCAGGACTCCAAAAGCACCCCCAACATTCTACACGGCAGGAGGCGGCAAATCATGGCCAAGAACAACAGTGCCACTCGGAACATGCAGACAGAGTCTGCTGGACGGGGCAGATGACAGAGTGCACTGCAGACCTCCCAGAATGGAAGAGTCACCCAGAGATCATCAGCAAGAGTGGCATGAGACCAGACATAGTAGTCCACTCTCAGTCAACCAAGCAGCTGATCATGATCGAGCTGACGGTGCCATATGAGAACAGAATGGAGGCAGCTCAAATCTACAAGACTGAAAAGTATGCTGATCTGGCAAAAGGCCTGAGGAGAGAAGGCTATCAGGTCAACGTCCTCACTGCAGAAATTGGAGCTAGGGGATTTGTAGGAACGTCTGCATACAGCCTCATGAAACAGCTGTCAGTTGCAGGGAAGGAAAAAACCAGAGCCCTGAAAGCAATGGCAGAAGCGGCAGAGAGGTGTTCAAGCTGGATCTGGTCAAGGAGGAACAAAAGTGAACTTCATAAGGCTTAACTTTCCTACAAATATCAGGTGTCCCTGTGGCTCAGTGGTTAGAGTGCGAGTCATTAAGTGGAAAATGAGCATGTCCAGAGGGTCATGGGTTCGAATCCTAGTCATGTCTCGTCCCAAGATGGGAAAAAAAAAGGGGCAGCAGAGGGACATCCGGAGTCATGAACCGGGTGTGGCCCAACCCCCCTAGAGTGTCAGGAGATAAGGGCCGAAACACTTGCTTGAAGGGGGCTTCTTTTCTGAGGACTCTCTGCTGCCACGCTCTACACGAGTTTCTTTCTACTGACAGGCAATATAACAGACTTTCAAATTATCCTGACTGTTGACAGGTGATATAGCAGAAGCCCACATTCTCCTGACTGTTGACAGGCAACATAACAGACTTTTAAATTCTCCTGACTGTTCACAGGTGATATAACAGAAGCTCAAATTGTCCTGGCTGTTGACAGGTGATATAACAGAAACCCAAATTCTCTTATGACTGTTGACAGGTGATATATACAGAAGCCGAAATTCTCTTATGACTGTTGACAGGTGATATAATAGAAGCCCACATTCTCCTGACTGTTGACTCCAAAACGCAGTCCAGCAGAGCCAGCAAGGGCAATGGACAGCGTGGGAGAATGCACTCCAAAGAAGTCTCACTTGGAATGACATTTGGCACATGGCCCCTCTCAGGATCAGCTTCATTCTCAGATCTGCATATGACCTTCTGCCCTCAAATGCAAACCTGGTGAAGTGGGGAAAAACAGACGATCCTGCATGCCCCCTCTGCCATGGAAAACAAACAATGGAACATGTCCTAAGCTCATGTAAAGTAGCCCTGGCTCAAGGAAGGTACACATGGAGGCACAACCAAGTGCTCAAAGAGACTGTACAAGTAGTCTGGGCTAGTACCAACACCACAAAATGGAAAATCAGGACTCCAAAAGCACCCCCAACATTCTACACGGCAGGAGGCGGCAAATCATGGCCAAGAACAACAGTGCCACTCGGAACATGCAGACAGAGTCTGCTGGACGGGGCAGATGACAGAGTGCACTGCAGACCTCCCAGAATGGAAGAGTCACCCAGAGATCATCAGCAAGAGTGGCATGAGACCAGACATAGTAGTCCACTCTCAGTCAACCAAGCAGCTGATCATGATCGAGCTGACGGTGCCATATGAGAACAGAATGGAGGCAGCTCAAATCTACAAGACTGAAAAGTATGCTGATCTGGCAAAAGGCCTGAGGAGAGAAGGCTATCAGGTCAACGTCCTCACTGCAGAAATTGGAGCTAGGGGATTTGTAGGAACGTCTGCATACAGCCTCATGAAACAGCTGTCAGTTGCAGGGAAGGAAAAAACCAGAGCCCTGAAAGCAATGGCAGAAGCGGCAGAGAGGTGTTCAAGCTGGATCTGGTCAAGGAGGAACAAAAGTGAACTTCATAAGGCTTAACTTTCCTACAAATATCAGGTGTCCCTGTGGCTCAGTGGTTAAAGTGCGAGTCATTAAGTGGAAAATGAGCATGTCCAGAGGGTCATGGGTTCGAATCCTAGTCATGTCTCGTCCCAAGATGGGAAAAAAAAAAGGGGCAGCAGAGGGACATCCGGAGTCATGAACCGGGTGTGGCCCAACCCCCTAGAGTGTCAGGAGATAAGGGCCGAAACACTTGCTTGAAGGGGGCTTCTTTTCTGAGGACTCTCTGCTGCCACGCTCTACACGAGTTTCTTTCTACTGACAGGCAATATAACAGACTTTCAAA
>CM031603.1:36169474-36189474 GCA_018398815.1 Conus ventricosus
ATTAAAATGATGAGTCAATAAATAAAGACATGGAGTCTATAAAAGACATTTCCATAGACCAAATTGGTAATCAATGCGGTTGCTTACAATGTAAGAACTTCATTAAGATCTATGCTGACCGATCTCGCGCAGAGAACGCCGAGCAAGATATTTCAGCGATGACGCGTTTTTTGAGGCGTGTGTGTACTATATTAGACATCTGCTGTTTAAGACAAAAACATACATTGTATTTTTTTTCATGTGAAACTGTTCTCTAAAGTCTTTTAAAACCGAGTTATATTTCTGACATAAAATCCACACACTTATTCCAGCGTGTTTTCCACTGCGTCACTTACCGACTGTGGGCCTCTGTCACTGGTAATATGAGAAGGGGTAAATGACGGGGCCCACAACCCTAATTGCTAGTGCTGCTAGTAAGAACATGAAAAGGGGAAAGAGATAATTATTGGGCTTGCTGCGTGTACTTGGCAAAGAATGTTCACGTAATCGGCTGTTTATAGTAACAGTCAGCAAGGCTATTTTTGCTGCAGCAAACGCCCCCCTACTTATTTCACAGAGTTATGCAGAGAGCGGTTCGGGAGGTTGTTTTTTACTGTGCTCTGTCGACTACTGTGTTTGGTGTTATTTTAACAATGGCTAACCGTTTACTGAAGAACAGGCTCGCGCAATTCAAGACCACAAGTTTTACTTTAACTGCATGTTAGAGTATTTGTCAAAAAAGGAACTAGGCGAAGCATGTTCTCTGCCAGTGAAACCGAAAAGAAGCATTGCTTTTCTAGAAGGGGGGAGAAAAGGAAAAAAGTGAGCTGACTGCTTTGGAAATGCACGACTATCTTAAAGGTTTGTTGGTTCAAGAAATGAAAACGCTGAAAGAAATATTGCTGAACAAGATGTAGCCGGTTTCAATATGTGTTTGACTATTGAAAGATGGTTCCATATCTAAAAAATGGCGCTGCGTTGTTGAAAGTTGGCCAAAGCAAAACAATCCATCAGGCGTTGATTGTTGGGCGCTGGCTTGAGACAGCTCAAGTCATGTTTAAAAAAAACAAAAACGCTACAAACATGGCGTTCATTTTCTCAAGACACAGGTGAACATGACTGATTCGTATGCTAGAAAACTTATTCAACTTTCTGTGTGTTTTTTAACTATCCTAAATTTCACAAGCTAGGAATCAGTATAAATGAACTGTGTAGCAAACGTCAAAGTATTATTAGGATTATGCAAATGAATAGCGATTTCGGGAGTTCTGGCAAACGAACTAGATAGGGCTAGGCAGACCTTAGTACATCTAACCCCGTATGGAGAGGAGTAGTGTGTAGCCAGCACTATCTCCATATAAATGCTCCAAATATACCCAAAGACGGATGTACTACTACTGGCGATTAGAGCCGCCATAAAAGCAACAGCAGTAACTGCTGTAACTCTGCCAAAGCCAGTTGCAAGCCTGGTTGAGAAAAGGGGAGCACAGCAGCAAACTAGGCCAAACGTTCCTATGTGATCACTTGACCTGCAAAGCACAGCAGCAAACTAGGCCAAACGACCCTATGTGATCACTTGACCTGCAAAGCTCAGCAGCAAACTAGGCCAAACGACCCTCTGTGATCACTTGGCCTAGTTGATTGAGGTGTGCGCGCTTTGGTGGACTGGTAAAACCGTTCGGATCTGAACAGTAATTTAAAAATAGTTCTTACTTCACCTCCGCCTGAAACCCAGACCATCTGAGACAGCCTTTTAGCAGGTGAATTGAAACTGAAGAAAGTAGGTCTACCGCGGACACTAAGGGAAGTAACTCCTGCACACCCCCACCCCACGCACGCACGTCCCCAACCCCCACCCTACGCATGCACACCCCCCACCCCACCCCACCCCACCCCCCACCCCACGCATGCACACACTCAAGTCACTTCTAAGTTCCTAACTAAAGTCACCCCAAGACACTTTTAAGTTCTTACTCAAGTTCTTACTCAAGTCGTCCTCAAGTCATCCTCAAGTTCTTACTCAAGTCACTTCTAAGTTCTTACTCAAGTCATCCTCAAGTCACCCAAGTCACTTCTAAGTTCTTACTCAAGTCGCCCTCAAGTCATCCTCAAGATTGTAATTAAGTCATCCTTTAAGTACAACTAACAGGGGTGTGCGCATTTGATGAATGTATGTGTAAAAATGATGTTATTGAAAACGATCGGGAAAAACGCAGATAAATTAGTATTGAAAACGGATAATCCTACACAGTATGTATGTTTGTAGATAATCGTTATTTTTTTGGTTATTGAAAGAGAATGTGTGATGGATTATTATTTTTAATTCATTGTTGAAGTCTTACTTGTCAGAGAACTAATAAATGTTCATTCTGGGGTCAGCCGCTCGAAACTGGTTGAGAGCGGCTGAGCCAGAATGAACATTTATTAGTTCTCTCTTCATATGTGTTTTTCCAGAGATTGAGTTCAGTGTTTTCTTTTATGTTTTTTATGGTTTTCTCCAAGATTTTTTAAACTAATTTTCCCTAGTTCAGATTTGGAATGGTTTATCAATCTATATGTTGGGTTGTTCAAGAAATTGGGTTTATGGTCTTTCAGTGTAATAAAGGCTTCTCTAGCTGCTGTGGTCTCTACTCTGTCACTTAGGTCCATTTGGTGTGCAAGTTCCTTTTCTTTCTTTCTGATGTGGTCATATGTAGTCTTGTCAGTCTTTCTGTAATTTTTTTGGATATTTTTGTCAAGGAGTTTTGAGTACTCTTCAGGTTATATTTTGTAAAAGTTATTGGTTTTATCCACCTTCACAAATATTTTGTTATCAATTTGAATTTGTTTAATTTCCTTTTCTAACGCTGATTGGAATTTGTTATTAGATTTTTTTAATTCTATGTTGGCTAACATTCTTCTCACTTTTTCTTCCAATATTTTCATTTCTTCAATGGCTGGTGGTACTCGCCATGACTTGAAGTCGTATGTATTTTTATCATCTTTTTTCAGCGTTGGGGTTTAAAAAGAAAAATGCTTTCCACTCATATTGTTGATGAATTTTTCCGTTTGTCCTATCATTTTCTTCATGTAGCACTGGGGTTTAGCTAACGGAATGTTTTTGATGGATTGTTTAAAGTTGACTTTTTCCATTTAAAATTTGCTGACTCAATGTGCTCAACGTATGGAGCAGTTAAGAGAATGGTACTAAGGATCAGCGCAATCTTAAAAACAGTGCTCAACCACAGTGGGAGCGACATTTGTTATATTAAAAGCAAGTTAAAATCAAGCTGCTAAAAACATCTACAAATTTGTGTCACGCTGTGCGGTCGTCAGGATGTGATGAGCTTGTATTGCCAGTGTATTGCATGTGATGAGCTTGTATTGTCGTAGACACAGCTACGGCCCTGACCCTCAGACAATGGCAGCCAGTCCCCCTCCGTCCAGGGAACACTTCTACCTGGAGGAAACTAATTAACTACCTTGATTATCATGGCTACTATTCATTACAATCACGACTACATTCATATTCATTAGCCACATCACATTTCACTATCTAGAACTTGGGACAAACATTAGCATATTCTTTCTTCAACACTACAACATTCCCTTTTCCGGAATCATAACACTACAACATTCCTTTTTCCGGAATCATAACACTACAACATTCCATTTTCCGGAATCATAACACTACAACATTCCTTTTTCCGGAATCATAACACTACAACATTCCCATTTCCGGAATCACAGCACTACACAGGAAAGGATTTCCATATAAACCTTTCAGAATCTAGTTTTCCAAATTGGGGAAAGGATTCCCACCTAGACCCTCTTCAAGAAACCATGAATACAATTCATTACAGATTACCTTTCATCAAACTATAAATGTCATCACAAAATGTTCATTTCTTTTCTTGTAACACGACAAGAATGTTCAGTTCATTTCATATAATCACCAGATATTAACAGGTTCTTTTTTTAAAAAGATTCATCTACTTCAATACATGTAAGGGAACGATTTCCACACGCTCTTGTTTACCAACACACAACTATTCAATATTCATATCAAGAGTGAGTTAAATACTCATCCACATCAAAAATGAAAATCATTATCTATGAAGTCTCTGTCGCTCACTCTGGAAGCATATTATCCATAGCATCAAAACTCTCCCTCTTTTTGCAAAGTCTAGCTAAACCACATTGAAATAACTAACATTTTTTTTTCATCATGAATTCATAATTAGTTAAGTCACAGAATAAACAAAATCTTTTTTTGCTGAAGACCACTTCCTTTAACACTCACTTCATCTATGTTTTCCGACAGCATTTCGTTTTGCTACCCTATCAAGTCATTGGATAACAGAACACAACAAATACTTTTTTTTAAACAAAACCTTCACAAGTGCGCTGAAGAAGTTTCAGTCGCTCCTAAACGGAATACGGTTTCGGTTTGCTAATAATAAACATTGTGATGATAAATACCTGACTGCCACCAAAAATAGCTGGAGTCCCTCTTCGGCCTTCTGTGTTGTTGCGTTGCCGGAATCACTGCAGAGACTGCCTAACCGGTTCAGCTCACCCGGCTTTTAACAGTGCGCAGGTGAGCAGCAGTCAGGTAAACTTTCAACCGGCTTCCGGACGACTACCTTCCGGTTAGCCCAGCTGCATAAAAATTTGTGACTGGACGGGAAACGGTCCGTCACAATACTCCCCCTCCTCAAAAAAAAAAAGTCCGAATTGTTTTTACTAAGAGGAAGTAAACAACTACAGGTCACAAAATTCCAGAAAAAATACATGAAAAGGACATCAAAACTGGGATGTACACAAACCAATGTCCAAGGAACAGACTGGTTCTCAAAAGAACGTGAAAGATCAGCGAAAATGTTCGATGATCCTGGAACTGGTTCCACTTCGAACGAAAATTCCTGCAGAAACAATGCCCAACGCATAATCCGGGATTTCTTAAAATTTGACATTCGAAGGTACGTCAAATGTCGATTGTCTGTTTGTAGGATAAACCTGACTCCCCAAAGGTATCGAACGAACTTCTGAACAGCCCAGACAATGGCTAAACACTCTCGTTCGATGGTACTGCATGACTTTCCACGATCCAACAACTTGCGACTCCCAAACACAACTGGGTGAAGTACATCATCATCCTCTTGCAGTAGTACAGCACCTAGCCCAACAGAACTAGCGTCAGTTCTAAGAACAAAGGGCTTACCTAACTGAGGTACAGTAATACAGGTGCTGACGACAAAATACTCTGAATCTTCTGTAACGCTACTGCACATTCAGGGTCCAAGAAAGAGATCTTCCAGCTCGACCAACATCCTTGATTAAATCAGAGAGTGGAGCACTCAAAGTGGAAAAACTGGGAACATATCTCCTGTAGAAGCTAAGCAAACCTAGCAAAGATCTGACTTGCTTTCTGGTAGTAGGGGTGGGAATTATCAGAATCGTATTTATCTTTTTCTGTTCAGGACGCATAGTACCACCTCCAACGATATGCCCAAGAAATTCCAGAGAATGGAAACCTGCCTCGATTTTCGAGGGATAAGCTGTGAGGTTGAAAGACCTCAGACACGAAAGAACACCTTTCACATGACGAATATGTGCATCCGATGAAACACTATGAACCAGAATATCATCAAAGAAACTGACGGCTGAAACTGATCCAAAGCTAGCATGCGCATCATGCGTGCGAAAACTGCAGGTGCTGACACAAGACCGAAGGGCATCCTTACAAACTGCAAAAGACCCATATGCGTTGTAAAAGCTGTCTTTGGACGGTCCTCGGGCTTAACAACTATCTGCCAATATCCCTTTGCAAGATCTATCTTTGTAAAGAACTGTGCATCAGATAATCTTGCAAACAAACTTTCCACGTCAGGAATGGGCTCAGCATCGAAGACGGTAATCTAGTACAACTGGGGAGGCATAGGGACTATTTGAAGGTTCAATGATACCGAGTTCCAACATGATGTCAACTTCTCTCTCAACAACCTCTCTAGCAGAGAAGGGGATGTCATAACACCTTTTCTAACTGAAGCATCTGTTGTTAGAGGAATCTCTAATAGTACGTTGCCAGAAAAGGAGCCTGGTTTCGGAGTCAGACTATCCTGAAAATCCTCAAAGACTCTTCGTAACTCCTTAGCATTGCTGTCGGACAAAGTACTATCAAACTGTACTGAATCGATATCTTCATCTGGCATAGAAGATGCCATGGGAACAGGCAAAGTGTGTATTGGTAGTGCGTCATCGCAATCTTGAACAACACCAACTGTGTACGCGACTACAGGATCACAAGAATTTGGAGCAGGGTTCGAACAAGGTACAATTCCTGGAGAACCCTTGAAAGAAACATCTTTCTTGCCAGAACTAAGAGGCGCTATCTCTGATCATGGCACTGTAGGTCGGAGTCAGAGGGAACAACTACCTGATCAAAAGGAATATCATTTTTCTTTAAATGCCTGCACAGAACACCGTCTGACAAATAGTAATACCTGACTTCTTCACTTCACCAGAAGATGCTAACTGAAAACATGTCTTCAACGACCCAACCTCCTTTTGTTTCTGAATCAGATCAGAATGAGAAATATTCAAATCATCATGGATCTGACACAGAGGTTTCTTCTCTACCACATGTTTAGCTCTAGCCCTGGTAACGGCAGCTAAAGAGAAGGGTTCACTCACATCACTGGAAGCACTGTCTTCACAGATACAAGGAACATTACCTATGATGAGATCTGCGACAGGACTGTCTAGAACACAGCAGGTTAGATCACCCTCAAAGTAGGGACAACTGACAGGAACTGTAGCTAGTGGGAATTCATCCACACGTCCTCCGAAAGAAACGCAGCTCACTGTAGTACCTACCATCTGGCTATCGGAAACTAGTCTCTTGCGAACACCACAGATGGTAGCACCAGTGTCACGCAATACAGAACTCAGAGTGCCATTGACAGAACCAGATTCCAAGTTCAACTTCCCTGTCAATTCACCTGCAGCTAAACAAGCGAATGGGGAGCGAATAATCGAACAAGCAGCAGTAGAATGTTTGTCAGCTGACTTGTCGACGACAGTTGAACTGCCAACAACAAAGGGGCACTTGTCCGGATGACTTAGAGTACAAATCCTGCATGGATTTCTACCTGACTTCCAAGAACATTTGGAAGCCACATGCCCTGTCTTTTTACAAAGAAAACAGACAACACTGGGATACTGGGAAAATGTATTTCCGGATGAATCTCTACTAACTGAATAGGGGCGAGTGCCACGACCACGGTAACGGTTACCACCGCCTCGATAAGCTGGGGTGCTGGATTCTGAACAGGATGAGAGACAAAATACCTGCGACCTCTGTCTGACTGACCACGGAATGGGGGTCTATCTGACTGTCCAGAAGTATGAGAAACAGAGGCAAAAATATTTACATCAGCCTTTCTGGAAAGGAGCTTTGTGGGATGGGCACGTCCTGTATGATTCAGCAGACTTGATCATAGCATCAAATGTTTTTTCATCTTTTTCACACAGAAAAGTAGCCAAATCCTTAGAAACACATTCTAAAACTGCTCTCTCAGAAAAAGATCAACAAGACCCTGAAAAGACTTCTCAGTCTTGGACAACGAACTCCAACGATCAAGAAGGCGTCTAAGTTCCACTGAAAAAGTTTCAAAGGGTTCATCTGCCCTAGGCTTTGACTCACGAAAACGCTTGCGAAAACTATCTGGAGTACACTGAAATTTCTTTCACAAACTCTCTTTCAACAGCTCATAAGAAACCACATTATTTTCTGCCAAACTGTGATAAAGCGTGAGAGCTGAACCTTCACGTAATGCAGAGAGAAAAATTAGGTGGGGGGGGGAGGGAGGTGAGGTAGGAAGGTTGAGGTTGAGGTTGAGTGCCTGCGGGGGAAAGGGGTAGGGAGGACATCCTTCTCAACACGCCAGCTTGCTACTCTCCATTCTCCTTTTTTTCTATATCAAATCGTGCCAACCATCCTGGAACATACCAAAAACAGGAAAACCAATCACTAATAGCAATTACAGAAATACAGAAAAACAAATTGGAAATCGAATATGTGAATTACATCTAAAATAATAAAAAATTATCGTCATAAAAAGAAGGTCTTTATTATTAGTCCCAGTGAACCTGGAAATACAAGAAAAGACATTTTATAACGAACAAACTGAAAAATCAATAAAAAAAAAAACAAAAAAAAACAAGTACACAAATAATCAGCACTGGTGCAACTCTCGAACCCAAGGCTGAAAGGGGAAACATGAGAATAAAAAATAACAAAAATTTGAGGTTTTACATCTTCTTCTTCTCGAACGTCTGATCGGCATCTAGAAACCAAACCCCTCAATCCAAGGGGGACATTATTCCCCTTTTCCACATTTCGTCATCATTTCTTAATTAATGAAAAAAAGATATAACAAAAAACCAAGAGTGTGGGTATTCCTTTTTTCACATTTCAACACTTCTTAATTAGCGCAACAAGATATAACCAACACCAAAAAAAACGTGTGTGTATTCCCTTTTCACATTTCAACACTTCTTAATAATTAACGCCAAAATAAAATGACAACAAAAAATGTGTGTGCTCCGTACAAAAACATTACAAAAAATACAATCGTCAATCATAATAAAACAACAACTAAACAACAACCAAAAAATAGAGTGTGCACACACCTGGGCAGTGACTCTAGCCAGAGCGCATTTTCACTCATCGGTCATCTTCATACAGCAGTGATGCAACCCAATGCCACGTCTACTCCATCTGTAACCAGGCACTTCCCCACTTAGTGCTGAGTCATGTAAACAAAGGGAGGATTTCAACCAGTACACATATGCATATGTATACATGCATAAGGGCCTTTCCCTTAGTGGAATTAGTAGGTCTCAACTAATTAAAAAACGTATAGTGAAAAACCCTACCAACGTACTCCAAACTTTGACTAAAAAGTAAGAAAATCTGCGTTACAACAAATTATCATCCTGATCAATCTACTGATACCAATAATATTACAGCAAAAATGACGATTTAAACTAAGTAAAGTAACAAACGCTTTCCCCCTCCCAAACCTATATAAAGAAAGGGCAAAAACAATAAACAAATGAAAGCGTTCATCCAAAACATATTTATAAAAAAGTCATTTACCCAAAAATTATAGTACTATAGTATGAATTATATCCAAACAAAAATGAGAATCTTCATTAAATAATAATCAGCATTGTAAAAATTCATTGACACAAAGCTGTAGTATAAAATATCAAAACAGGAGGGGAATCATTATGTAGGGAAAATTTAGGGTACGAACTTAGAGACAGTGCTATAACCAGCGCCATGACTGGTTAAATTAGTTTCCCAGCATGGCCTGTACAAGAAAGAAGGAATACTTCAAGCTGACTGCAAGAAAGAGATCTCTGCCCTTAAGTCCTGACCCAAAATCGTAGTACCATATTCACTTAATTATGTTTGCATTTGAATTCGGAACCATACTTTGAACGTCCCCAACCCCTGGAATATATTACCGTTGATAAGCGCTATAAAAATCCCCGGAAATATACTTAAATTACAATCCAAACCATAATTTCGTTTTTCAATCTTATTTACAAACACCATTAACACTCTGGAATTATAGGCCTACTTTATGCCTCACAAAACTTAAGTCATATTAGCATTCAAAAAAGGGAAATTTAAAACTCTGGCAATATAATTTAAATTCCCCGACACACAACAAACCCTCTCTGTTTATCATTAATATGAAGGTTATGAATTACCAAAAGACAATCAAAATGAGGACTACACAATTAATATCTTCCACACTGATTTAACCACATGGGACTTCAAAAATCTTATCTCTTCCCCACCATACTTCGTCATTCCATCCTAACAACAAAGTTATAATACTCATGTAATCATTGTGTACCAGAAAACATAAATAATACAAGCAAGTACATAACCCAATCATCAATCGTCTAATGAAACATGCAATTGTTAAAACAAGACAATCATTCAGTAAACAAGTAAATATAAAATTTTCAACGTCAAAAGGATACATTGTTGCCCCAAAAAAGGCAAAATGCTTACCAGTATTTTCACACAACTCATAGGGCAGTCTTGTTTTCATTTTTCTTGCATCTGTCTCATGCTCTACAACTTCACTTTCACACATCATAGAGGCTATTCTTCTTTTCTTGGCACTATCTTCAGCACAAGTCTTTCTACACGTCTGCCTTCTTCCAATTCCAGATGCAAAAAAAGTATATCTCAACACTTGGAAACTACTTCCCTCTCTGTCCCCACGCCAAAATATTCCTACATTGCCCTAAAAAATCATTGGCTGAAAGCCTATTTACAGTGTTATGGGGTCATTCCTCAGTCAAAAGTATTTTCCTAATCTGGAGGCAGAGCGTCAAAGACTGCCCATGTGATATCAATTAGTCTCGCCGGCCAAACGGCCCGCTTCCAAGACGAGTCTGTCAGGCTAATTTATGAAAGCCAGGAAGTGTCAGCCAAGGAGGCTGTTTTTCCTGCTGGGAATCTGGCTGAATAGAAACTGTTGTCTCAGCAAAGGATGAAAGGGTTAGGTGGAATTCTTTTGAGTCTTAAAGAAGAGGGAGAGAGAGAGAGAAAAGAGAGAGAGAAGAGAGAGAGAGAGAGAGAGGGGGAGAGAGGGGGGGGGGGGGGAGAGAGAGAGAGAGAGAGAGAAAGAGAGAAAAGAGACAGACAGACAGACAGACAGACAAATAGTCTATATGGGCAACTTATTCTGTCCTGTCACAAATCTCCCCTGCTAAATTCATGGTCCCCATGAATATCAACGAAAGATGTCACTACATCCAAATTTAAAACTAAAAATTTCGACAAAAGTATGGGCGAGCAAAATGTTATACCACAAAAAGGAAGCATATCCGAAAAAAACAAAAGGTAGCACCATCGGACGTAAATATACAATGCAACAAAGACCTATCAAAAAACCAAAAAAAACATCAAAGTGAAAGCTTCACCCAGGTGCACCACTGATCACTGCAAAAAGGACTAAAAAATACAAAAGTTCCTGACCATCAGAGTCATACCAACTGTTAAGCTTGGCAAACTGATCGTCCAAAAACAACAACAACAACAACAAAACTCGGGGTCCGAACAGGGCCCATTCTTTCGGAACTCTCTTCAGCCCCAGTGTGCGATCGTCCACTGCCACCCACTCCATAAACAAAAGAAAAAGGGAAGCTACTCTTTTTGGCGTTAAGCCCACAGACGGAAGGACTGTTTCAAGTTACCTCCTTATCATTGAAAGTAGACACCCACTCTGACCTGCATGGCCCAAAAGTTACTGCATATACCAGTGCCGATTTTCTTAGCATTATGCCACTGACAACTGATGTGCGTTGGGGCCCCCAAAAATCATGTTTGTCTTATGAAGACACTATCCACACCATCTCCTCTGTACTGAATTTCCAAATATGAGGACAATAACAACCGATACTGTTTCGGAAAATGGTCCCCCTGTTAAACCATCTTTTACATCAAAACATAATCACAAAAAAATCGATCCAGCATGACTAACTGGACACCAGCACAAGAAAATTATAATAACCCGGAATACAAAAAAATGCAATCTGGAGCACACACACAAAAATACATGTATTGCAATTTGGAGCACACACACAAAAAAAAATATGGACACACACTAAAAAAATAACAGCTTCCCAGCAAAAAATGAAACCCCCCAAAAAAGGGTTTCATAACATATGACATTTTTTCTCTGGCGCCCATCGTCACTACTTTATCATGTATCCACACCTTTGTTACTCCGGCCAGATGGGCGGAGTGCTAAAGGTGTGCGTGTTAGAGACGCGGGAGCCGACTGGGGCGCCCTGACAGTTCTGTCGCCGAGGGTCTGGACTGGACAGACCGGCGAATCGGTATGTGGGACTGTGGTCTTTGTGGCCCAACTATGTGCCACTCAAGGTATTTGACATCTGTCAATTCCGCTTCTTTTTCAGCGATCGGCTGAAGGTCCGCTGTACCCATGGCCCTGGCGTTGGGGGCAAAGAATCGTCGTATTTCACTTCGTTTCACCTTTCTGGACTGTCCAGGGCATCTTTTGGGGCGGATGGTGTATGGCCCCCTCTTGGTCCTGGTACCTCAGTGACTAGAAGATCCTTTCCCCCCAAAAAGTCTTGGATCTTGCACCGACTCCTGTAGTGCTGTTTGGTGACAACGCTGTCTCCTGGCCTCAGATCTGACTCAGAAATTTACCCTGATCACTTCTTCCCTTTTCTCTTGTCCGCCTCTTTCCGTGCACGCTCCCCCGCTGTTCGTGGACCAGCCGGGGCGTTTCAGGTGATCACTCAGCCACTCTAGGGGTGGCACAGGAGTCCAGTCTGACGTCCCTTCTCCAAGGAACAGATCAAGGGGAAGACGTGGTTCTCTCCCAAACAGTAGATAAAAATGGAGAGAATCCTGTGGAGGCATGTGGTGTGCAGTTGTACATGTACACTAGCTCTCCAAGATCCCTCTGTCCATCTCCTGCTTCTGCTCTGACGACAACCCCTTTCAACAAGTTGTGCATGGTCCGTGAACCGTTCGCACTGTCCATTCCCTTCCGGATGGTATGAGTCGTTCTGGACTTGCTGATCCCATAGTGGTTGCAGAGCGGGCCGATGAGGTCTGCCTCAAAGCAACGGCCTTTGTCTGAGTGGATTCTCTGGGCACTCCATAGTGCACAAACCTTCTTTAAATCAGGGTCTTAGCCACTGTCTCTGCTGTCGATCAGGGGTAGGGATGGCCACAGTGTACTTCGTGAAGATATCTGTGATCACTAGGACATTCTCCTTTCCATTCCTGGCGGGTTCCAATACGGTGAAGTAAACTGATATGACCTCGAGGGGTTTGGGTGGCGAGGAGGTGTCCCAGGGGAGTGTGTGTCTTCTGGGGGTCTTCTTCGCGAGCTGGCATCTTTCAAAATCTCTGGCACCACCCTCCACGTCCAGGTGCAAGTGAGGCCAGAACACCCGGCGTCTGAGTAGTTGCAAGGGCGCTCGGGGCCCTGGTGCCCAAACTGTCGTGAGACAGCCTGGGGAGCGTGCCTTGTAGTGTCTCTGGGGCAACCACCGGGTCTATGGGTCCATGAATGGGGTCTTTCATCTTTCTGTACAGGAATGCCTTGTTGTACTCTAAGTTTGCCAAGTTGCCGAGCCCAAAGCACGACCCTCGAGGATCGAATCTTGCTGTTTCCCTCTTGTCAGCTTCTTCTCCCCATCACATATGGCAGGATGGTGCGAGATTTGGTCTTCACTCTGTGCCTGGCTCCATTCCTGGGGGGTATGGAAGGAAAAGGGGACTGGCTTCCATGCTGGCATCAGATGGTTCTGTCTTCTGGCACCTGTGCTATGTCATTCAGCTCAGACACCACTGCTGGGTGTACGCCATCTTGAAGCTTCCTGTAGTCTGGGCCCTTTGTCCACATGAGCCCGGCCGTCCATTCTTCTTCCTTCCCTTGTGGTTTCTCCGAAGGAAATCTAGACAACGCATCAGCGTTCTTTGTTTTCTCTGCCAGACCTGAAATTTGATGGTAAAGTCAAAACAACCCAAATTTCTGCAGCCCATCTTTGTTCAACACTCCCAGCTGGCTGTTTGGAGATGGCTGAGGGATTGTTGTCAGTGTACATCCCCAGTTTGGGCTCCGATCAGTAGTGACGGAACTTGTAAACTCATGGCCCACTTCACTGCTAGCAGCACCAACTTCATGCGGGCGGTAGTTCTTCATCGCCCTTTCACCTGGACATAACGACCGACTTGCATACGCGATGACACGGCGCTTGCCATCTTGCTCTTGGGAGAGAACAGCTCCCAAACCGTCCAGACTAGCGTCAGTCTCCAAAATGAAGGGGGGCACTAAAGTCCGCATATCCCAACACTGGCGCTGTATGAGGGCCTTTTTCAGGTTCTGGAATCCTCCTGGCATCGGCTGTCCCAATCTGCTAAAATTTGGAACGCATGTTTGCTCTTCCGATTCTTCCCCTTTCCTTCTGGTATGTGGGACACAAGTTTGTTCAGAGGTTGGGCGATCTTGCTGAAACCTTCCACAAACCGTCTGTAATAGCTGGCGAATCCCAAAAACGATCTGAGCTCTCTCAGGGTGTGGGGAACTGGCCAACTAGCCACTGCCTTGATTTTACTGTCAGAGGTCGCGATGCCTTGCTCCTGAGACCGTATACCCCAGGTACTCTACTTGGTGGCGAGCGAAGACGCATTTTTTGGGGGTTTTCAGTTTGAGGCCTACCTCTCTCAACCGATCAAAAACAATCTGTAGCCGCTCCAGATGTTCATCAAAGCTGCGACTGTATACCAACAGGTCGTCGAGGTATACAGGAGGATCGGGAATGTAAGGTCGTTCATCGTAGACTGCATGAGTCTCTGAAATGTAGCTGGTGCCGTTGAGAGGCCCATGGGCATGCGCAGATACTCAAACAGTCCAAACGGTGTGAAAAAACGCCGTTTTTTTTCTCGGTCCTCCTGACTCATAGCGACCTGATGATATCCGCGGGGCAAGGTCCGGGGTGGGAACAGTTTGGGGCTCCACCTAGAGCATCAAGGGAACATCGATCCTGGGCAAGGGTATGCATCGGGATGGTTTTGGCATTCAGACATCTGTAGTCCCCCGCACAGCCTGATGGATCCATCCTTCTTCGGACTATCACCACTCCAATGCATAAGAGCTGGAACTCTCTGGATGATCTTCTTGTCCAGGAGGCTCTGAATGTGGTCTTTAAACTTCCTGGATCTGAGAAGGTGGGATCCTCCTGAAGGTGGTGCTGACTGGATGTCGTCCTTCAATCTAGTTTGTGCGTGAAACCCGATCCGTGAAGCCAACATCCTGAAACGTCCTTTGAGAACAGATCAGCATTGGCCATCACCAACCTTCTCAGTCCCCCTGCTTCCCCCTCAGCATTGCAGTCTACATCGTCCAGGTCTACTGGACAAGGTCTGGGGGTCATGTTGGGTCTGACGGGAAATTTTTATGAAAACGTGGGATTCTGTTGCAGCTGGCCTCCACCGATACATGTCCTGACGGGGCCTCTCCTTGTGGCACTGCACAGTCCCCATCCTCGTGCCTGGCCTTAGCATTATTCCTTCATCTGAGATGTTGGCCACCTGCACAAAGAAGCTGCTGCCTATTACAGAGCTCAGTGTGCTGGCCACCATCAATCCCTTGCATGGGCCGTCCGCCAAAGGGCCCACCAGGATTTCGTTGGCTGTGTCTGCCCACCCTGTTCCCAATGCCAGTGGCCCCGACCGTGGGCTATGGAGCGCGGCGGATGTATCTGGCTCCCCGTTGGCCACTCTGGCAAATCCTCTGATGGGCAGCAGCGAACAGGTCCCCTGGCGCAATTCCTGGAGGACATTCATGCCCAGTATCGCTGGAGCATGGTCCATTCCCTGAGAAGTGTATGTCTGGCATTTCCTAATGAGAATGCCTCGGTCACTTACGACCTGCCCATACACCTCTACGGTTTGGCCTCAAAGTACCCAACATAGGGCACCTCAATCCCATTAGCTGCTGTTAAACCCGGAGCAAAAGCTGGGGCTTGCCTAAGGCCAAGTCCACTGGCTCCAAACAGCTGATTAAATACATTCTCCGAAATCATAGACACCTGTGAGCCTGTATCAATCAGGCAGGGAGTTCCCTGCCATTAACCTTAATGGTAACCATTGGACTTGGTCCACCAACTTTCCCAGTGAGTCCCTGTTCCCCTCCTCTGCAGCTGGACTCATTTCTGCAGAGGGGTCCCATTTCCCGAGCGTTTCGGGCAATTCCGTCCGATGTGTCCCGCTGTTTGGCATTTGTAGCAGATGGGCTTTCCGTCGGACGTGAATTCCCATCTGGGCCTGGGTGGTGTGGGCCCCGCTGTCCGGTGTTGTTGTTGCTGTCGGGCCCCTCTGGTCTTTCATGGCCGCCATCTCATCCTTTTAGGTTCTTCAACTCCTGGACTAGGGTGCTCAGCTCTGCGGGGAGGTGGTGGGTTTCGGCAGCAGTCTGGGACGGGACCTTCGGCTTCTCCTCTTCGTCGGCCTGCCATCGGATGGCTTTCTTCCCGGGCATCATAGAAAGACAGCTCAGCATCCTCGAAGGTCTTCTCCCTTACTGCCTTACCAGGAGAACATCGTGGAGCTGGGCGATGAAGTGGTCCCTTAGCACCTTGTCGCTCATGGGCTCCTGTCCATCTTTCCTCTGTTTCTCCTGGAGCTCCTGGAAGGACCTATTCAACCGGGTGGAGTAGCCCTGACTGTCTCCCCCTGCCGCTGGTGGAAAAGAATTGAAGATTTCCCGGGGTTGGCAGACCGATC
Organism: Conus ventricosus; assembly: GCA_018398815.1. Lineage (NCBI taxonomy): Eukaryota > Metazoa > Mollusca > Gastropoda > Neogastropoda > Conidae > Conus > Conus ventricosus. Next base: position 36,185,799 of record CM031603.1, read on the forward strand.
TCTTGTCGCCATAAACCTCCTCCAATAGGGCCCGGATCTTGGGTTTGGGGTTTCCCCTAGCGGCGGGCGGGTGACATGCCACTTCTTCCCCAACCGCGGGCGAACATGGGACAGGAGAAACTGGATCTTGTCCTCTTTTCCTGGTGACATCTTGCGCTTTTCCAGGCTGCCTCGATCTTTCTCTGAAGTCAGCCACCGTCACCTGTCGGGCATCTCCTGAGAACCTGGTAATGGTGCGCTCTTTGGGTATTACCACAAACCCCTGCTGCTGCATTTAAGCCTGCAGCTCCTGTGCTAAGTCCTCGAGCCTCATACTGCCTTCTTCCGTCTCAGACTCTGACATGCCCTTTTTATTCTCAATCATCAATAATAAACAATCGAAGAGGGTTTTCTAACAGCCTTTCACGCACACATTCCAGTTCATACAAAATTGTTTACATACACTAAAATCACTCTGAACTATTTACATGGGAACTAATTATCTTATCCTTTCACATATAGGATATCGACAGTCTTTTTTCACATGCCCGTACTTCACCAGGTCTGGCGCAGTCACATTCTTGTCCGTCGTGTCGAGGCGTTCTTCCCCGCGCCCCAGGGGTTGGCTGTCCATCCTGTCGGCGACGCCATCTTGTAGGGGAGGAGAGGGGAGAGGTGAGGTAGGAAGGTTGAGGTTGAGGTTGAGTGCCTGCGGTGGAAAGGGGATAGGGAGGACATCCTTCTCAACACGCCAGCTTGCTACTCTCCATTCTCCTTTTTTATTCTATATCAATCGTGCCAACCATCCTGGAACATATCCAAACAGGGAAAAACCAATCACTAATAGCAATTACAGAAATACAGAAAAACAAATTGGTAATCGAATATGTGGGAAATTTCATCTAAAATAATAACAATTATCGTCATACAAGAAAGGTCATTATTATTTGTCCCAGTGAACCCGGAAATACAAGAAAGACATTTTATACGAACAAACTGAAAAATCAATAAAAAAAAAAAAAAAAAAGTACACAAATAATCAGCACTGGTGCAACTCTCGAACCAAGGCTGAAAGGGGAAACATGAGAATAAAAAATAACAAGAATTGAGGGGTTTACCATCTTCTTCTTCTCGAACGTCTGATCGGCATCTAGAAACCACCTCAGTCCAAGGGGACATTATTCCCCTTTCACATTTCGTCATCATTTCTTAACTAATGAAACAAGATATAACAAAAACCAAAGAGGTGTGTATTCCTCTTTTCACATTTCAACACTTCTTAATTAGCGCAACAAGATATAACCAACACCAAAAAAAAAACGTGTGTGTATTCCCTTTTCACCATTTCAACACTTCTTAATTAATTAACGCCAAAAAAATATATGACAACAAAAAATGTGTGTGCTCCGTAAAAAAAACAGTTTTCAAAAATACAATCGTCAAATCATAATAAAACAACAGCTAAACAACAACCAAAAAATAGAGTGTGCACACACCTGGGCAGTGACTCTAGCCGAAACGCATCTTCACTCATCGGTCATCTTCATACAGCATGATGCAACCCATGCCACGTCTACTCCATCTGTAACCAGGCACTTCCCCACTTAGTGTCTGAGTCATGTAAACAAAGGAGGATTTCAACCAGTACACACATGCATATGTATACATCATAAGGGCCTTTCCCTTAGTGGAATTAGTAGGTTCTCAACTATATTAAAAAAAAGTATAGTGAACAACCTACCAACGTACTCCAAACTTTTGACTAAAAAGTAAGAAAATCTGCGTTACAACAAATTATCATCCTTACAATCTACAGATACCAATTAATATTACAGCAAAAATGACGATTAAACTAAGTTTAAAATAACAAACGCGTTCCTCCCAAACCTATATAAAGAAATGGCAATAACAATAAACAAATGAAAAGGTTCATCCAAAACATATTTATAAAAAAAAGTCATTTACCCAAAATTATAGTAAATATAGTAGAATATATCCAAACAAAAATGAGAATCTTCATTAAATAAGTAATCAGCATTGTAAAAATTCATTGACACAAAGCTGTAGTATAAATATCAAAACAGGAGGGAATCTTATGTAGGGCAATTAGGGTACGAACTTAGAGACAGGTGCTAGTAGTCCAGCGCCAGTGACTGGGTTTAAATTTGTTTTCCCAGGCATGGCCTGTACAAGAAAGAAGGAAGTACTTCAAGCTGACTGCAAGAAAGAATCTCTGTCTTAAGTCTCTGATCCCACAATCGTAGTTACCATATTCAGCTTTAATTATGAATTTCTATTTTAATTCTGGAACCATACTTTGAACGTCACAACCCTGGAATTATTACCGTTTATAAGCGCTATAAAAATCCCGGAAATATACTTTAAATTACAATCCATAAACCATAATTTCGTTCTTCAATCTTATTTACAAACACCATTAACACTCTGGGAAATTTTAGGCCTACTTTATGCCTCACAATACTTAAGTCATATTAGCATTTAAAAAATGGAATTAAAACTCTGGCAATATAATTTAAAATTTCCCCACACACAACTATACCTCTCTGTTTTATCATTAATATGAAGGTTATGAATTACCATAAACAATCAAAATGAGGACTACACAATTAATATTCAACACTGGGTAACCACATGGACTTCATAATCTTATCTCTTCACACCATACTTTGTCATTCCATCCTAACAACAAAGTATATAATACTCATGTAAAACATTGTGTACCAGAAAACATAAATAATACAAGCAAGTACATAACCCAATCATCAATCGCTAATGAATACATGCAATTATTGAAAACAAGAAAAATCATCATAAACAAGTAAATATGAATTTTCAACGTCAAAAGGATACATTGTTGCCCAAAAAAAAGGCAAAATGCTTACCAAAATTTCACACAACTCATAGGGGCAGTCTTGTTTCATTTTTTCTTGGCATCTGTCCCCAGTGCATCTACACTTCACTTTCAACACATCATAGAGGCTATCTTCTTTTCTTGGCACTATCTTCAGCACAAGTCTTTCTACACGTCTGCCTTCTTCCAATTCCAGATGCAAAAGAAAGTATATCTCCACACTTGGGACTACTTCCCTCTCTGTCCCCACGCCACATATTTTCCCAATTCCCTAGAATCATTGGGTGAAAGCCTATTTACAGTGTTATGGGGCATTCCCAGTCAAAAGTAGTTTCCTAATCTGGAGGCAGAGCGTCAAAGACTGACCATGTGATATCATTAGTCTCGCTGGCCAAGACGGCCCCCTTCCCCAAACGAGTCTGTCAGCTAATTTAGAAAGCCAGGAAGTGTCAGCCAAGGAGGCTGTTTTTCCTGCTGGGAATCTGGCTGAATAGAACTGTTGTCTCAGCAAAGGATGAAAGGGTTAGGTGGAATTCGTTGAGTCTTAAAGAAGAGGGAGAGAGAGAGAGAGAGAGAGAGAGAGAGAGAGAGAGAGAGAGAGAGAGAGAGGGGGGGGGGGGGGGGGGGGGGGGGGAGAGAGAGAGGGAGAGAGAGAGAAAGAGAGAAAGAGACAGACAGACAGACAGACAGACCCAAATATCTATATGGGCAAAATATTCTGTCCTGTCACAATAAGTGACCCACAGACTTTTTGACTAGCCTAGAGACGAGCATGGGTTTCGAACCTGAACAGATAGCTGTCAATGTCATCGGTTTTTTTCTTTA
>CM031603.1:36194474-36206974 GCA_018398815.1 Conus ventricosus
GCAGAGGAGAACGGATGTACAAGACCAAGGAGTGTTAGATGGACAACATATAGACCACTGGAGGAGTTACACCCCCTCTGCCTTACTGCGCATGATCAAGGAAGTAGGGCTGTAGAGATGAAGGGTTGTCTAGCCCTCCGTATTCTCTCTGTCCTCAGCCAAGCGTCCGGACTGATGACTCACTGGTATGGGGCAATACTGGTAATTCAGGATAATCACCAGCTGTCAACAATAAGAAAATTACAACAGTAATGATCATGACTAGTAGTAGCAGCAATTGGAGTAGAATCATGATTTAATAGCAGTCTTGTTTTCACTGACCGTATTGTGTTACAGTTCTGTATTACTACTACTACTACCACCACCATCACTACTACTACTGCTGCTGCTACTTCTAACACCACCACCACTACTACTACTGCGCCCCCACCCCTCCTCCTTCACCTACTACTACTGGTTATATTACTACTACTAGTGGTATTACCACTACTACTACTACTGCTACTGGCACCTTCCTCCTTCACCTACTACTACTAGTATTATTACTACTAGTAGTAGTAGTACTATTACTACTACTACTAGTATTTAGCAGAAGAAAGATTTTTAACGAAGTTCTGGTACGCTTTTAGAAGATGTATTTTAAATAGATGTATGAAAGATCTTTTTTTTCTCTTTTTTTGATGACTTGTGAGTTGATTTTAACGTGGTGACAGGTAACGTGTGTTCACTGAGCATATGGTTGATCGATTGATTGAAGGGGTACTTACCACATGATTCTTCACCCCAGCTCCGTAATCAAGTCTTCAACCAATCTCTGTCTCTGTCTGTCTTCGTCTGTCTGTCTAGCTGTCTGTCTCTCTTTGGCCATTCCCCTCCTCCTGTCTATCTGTCTGTCTCTCTTTCAGTCTGTCCGTCCATCTCTCTCTCACTCTGTGTGTGTGTGTGTGTGTGCGTGCGTGCGTGCGTGCGTGCGTGCGTGCGTGCGTGCGTGCGTGCGTGCGTGTGTGTGTGTGTGTGTGTGTGTGTGTGTGTGTGTGTGTGTGTGTGTGTGTGTGTGTTGTGTTAGTGGAGTGTTAGAACAGCACAGATTTGATTGGAAGACCAGGCACTGACTAAAGTCTTTATCTTGAGTGATAAATTTTGAGTCTTAAGACTCTCTCTCTCTCTCTCTCTCTCTCTCTCTCTCTCTTCTCTCTCTCTCTCTCTCTCTCTCCAATTTCACAACTGCAAGATAAAAAAAACACAGCACAATTAACAACATACGTCTAATTATTTTCCCATTAGCAGAATTCCATGTTGCGGTATATTTGAAGCAATGTCCATGCGCCAGCCACCTATCAGCTGGCTTGACATGCCGCCTTCCACACACAAATGCTCAGTACCTATGTCGTTATGATGGTAACAACTGTTACCACTATACAAAATGTCACAATGACATTTTGTGCAGTAATTCACTGCACAAATTGTCACAGTTTCCACAATTTGTGCACCTGTATGCCTTTTTGAAATCACTGCTGCACAAATTGTCGCAACTCTCTCTCCCTCTCTCTTATTTGTGTGGTGTGGGTGTCTGAAAATCGTGACAGGGGGCGTGCAGTGTGCCTGGGCACGAAACGCCCAGGTGGGGCATGCAGCGTCCAGGTGGGGTGCTCAGTGCCCTTGGTGTCCTGCAGTGACCATGAGGGGCGCACAGCGCCCTGCTCCCTTCTTGGTGACAGGGAGAGATAGCTGTGGACCACTATACTACTCCTGCGCAAGGCGTTAGGGGTACTGGCATTAGGGGCACTGGGTGCCAGGGGCAGTGCATGGCTTATCGTCAGTTGTCCCCAAGGCTAGTGCATCTGTGAAGCAAGTTTGGAGGTTCTAACTTTAAGGATGTGGAAAACATTGCAGCAGGAGAAAGGAAACGAGTGCTCAATGTCCAAGGTCAAGGTCAAGGTCACGCAGATCGTTGATATTTTGTGAACAGTATAAACTTACCTTACCTAGTCAACAAACAAAATTTGAAAAGGTATTAAGTGGTTCAAGAGATATTGCCAAGGTCGTAAACATGGAAAGTAGGCAATTTGGGTGGAAGGGGGGGGGGGGGGGGGTGCGCTGCGCCCAACGGGTGCGCAGTGCACACGGGTTGTTGTCCGTTGTTGTCCCCAAGGCTATGCACCTGTGTAGCAAGTTTGGAAAATCTAGCTTTATAAAGATGTGGAAAATATTGCAGGAAAAAGGAAATTGGCGTTCAACGATCAGCGTGACCTTGACCTTGATTTTTGTGTGAGCAGTATCAACATACCTTACCTTATCAACAAAAAAAAAATTGAGAAGGCCGTGTTAAGTGGCTGAAGAGACACTGCCAAAAATGTCCGTTTTAGCCAACAGGGACACACACACACACACACACACACACACACACACACACACACACACACACACAAAACCGAAAAAAACAGACACGAACGAACTTAACAGTCTGAAACCAGCCGCCGTGGCGAAGTGGTTAGCGTCGCGGACTCCCGGCTGGGAGGGCGTGGGTTCGAATCCCATCAGTCATGTGGGTTTTTCTGCCCTGACCGGCTCCTACCCAGAGTTGAGTTTTCTGCGGACACAGTTGGGAAGGCTGGGACCACACAGTCGAGTTTCATCCACTTAATGGATGCGTTTCTGGAGTGTTGCTCAAATTTCTTGACCAACATTGCAGGTGCTTGTATCTCTTGGGCCTGGTTGACGCTGGGATATATTATGAAAGGAAGCGTAGAGTACAGCCCTGTCATGTAGTCTCAGACCAAAATGGAAATCCGTAGCATCATCTTAATCATCCTCATTCTCACCGATCAGCATAAAAAATGTCTCAAATTCTGTGGCCCTTCATGCCCTGCTCTCATGGTGACCTCAATTTCGATGTCCTCTCCACGTCTGTGGCTTTGGTTTGGTTCCGTCGGGGTCACCGGTATCGGCGAGTCCATGGGGGCTCTCGCTGGACGGACGTGGTGGCGTCCTCCGGAGGGAGAGCTCACTCACGCCGGCTCCGCGACTAAGCAATTATTGTCGTCAGTAGAGCGCTTAGTAGGTGGTGTCCTGCGTATGTTAGATCAGAACAGGCACCATTGAACACCACTGAAGTGACTCAGCAGCAGTGCACTGTCTCCTCTGGTGGGTTGCCTCTTGACGACTTGACATTGACTGCTCCCTGGATTGACGGTGCTGGGGCAGCGGCGGGGCCGACCGGGCTGTGGCTGTGGACGGGGTGTCGGAATGAGCGGCGTGGGTGCACTGCCTCTGAGGTGGCGCAGAGGTTGGGACAGAAAAAAACCCCAGTCTGCTCGGTTTCTTGAAAACGGCGGGCTAACAAGACTGACAGAGGTTGTGACATTTTGTGCAAGAGTGAAGTCGAAAATGGGGCATAGGTGCACAAATTGTGACATTATGTGCAGTGGTGACATTTTGTGCGGTAACAACCAGCCATTGTGGATAAGCTGGTTCGCATGCCGTGCTCGCGCTTAGCTCTAACGTTCTATTCGCAGTGCACTGTTGTTTGTCAGTCAAACGCTGTGTCGATTCAGACACACAAAGTTGTGCCTCGTTCTGTGAGGGTTTACAGGTTGACGTCAAACTGTGCGTTCTTCAGGTCTTGACGACTTTAGAGTGGACGGCTGGAATCTGATTCTTGTATACCGTGTGGTGTGAGTTCCAGCAAGGATTTCTGACTGTAAGTTTTGAGTGGCCTAAGGAGAGCTGTTATGAGTCGTACTAGGGCATGCATTCCGTGAATTCCGTGTATTACGTGAATTCAGTCCAGTTCACTTCTGGTCATGGCGTTTTTTTCTCTAGCCCACCACAGAAAATCATTCAGAATTGTTACTTCGTCAAACATTTACATAACTGGGGAAAAAATCTTAAAAACTTGCTTTTTTAATCGCAATTTTCTCATTTGCTTTATTCAGAACACTGTGCGCATTCTTACTCCTCTCATAATCATCACAGCTACTTACAATTCAGTATACATTGAGATAAAATACTTATTTTCAACATCAGAAAAGAATTTATATATACCTTGTCATCTTGCCAAATTATATCTAATCAAAATAAATAAAATGTACAATTTCCTTTGTTAAAATAGTCAATTTTTTAATGTCACTTTTTAATTAGTGAAAATATCAAGAAATCCTTTTGTGAAGTTGTTCCACAGAAGTAAAAGAACTTGTTTGGTGTCAATACCTCTGTCCTGTGGAGAATGGGCCTACACACAAGATATGTTGGTTATTTTCAACTTGGCCGCCCTTGCCACTGACAACCAATTTTTATATCATCAAGATGCATGAAAAGATAATTTTTTTTACATCAAATATGACAATATACCCCAAAACTATGCAGAGATATAATAAGCAAAACATTCTTTACTTTGGGGCAAAACACTACCTTAACTCGCAAAAATTACATGAAATATCTCTTCAATAAAATCTTACATCATAAAAAATATACCATCCTCTTTCACGAATTAAAAAAATGACATCAGGTGGGACATCTCAGAGAACAAGTCGTTCATGATGTCTGCTGTGAAGTGTTCATGTCTGACATCATGCTAGTCCCTAGCACTCCGTGAGATCATGATTTGTAGTGAGTGGTACAAAGCATGGAGGATGCCAAGATATGAGTAGGTGTGAAAAGAGTGGCCTGTGTGTGATGAAAAAAGCCTGTTTTCTTTACGGTTACCAACGGGTAGTGGTATAAGCTCTTCAAGTTCTGGAGGAATTTCACGATTGTGTGTCTACATATATCAGTACTCTTACCAGAGGTCTTTGACACAGGTCTGGATTTCACATCAGAGAGAGAGAGAGAGAGAGAGAGAGAGAGAGAGGGAGAGAGAGAGAGAGAGAGAGAGAGAGAGAGAAGAGAGAGAGAGAGAGAGAGAGAGAGAGAGGTGTGTGCACAACTCTTTAGTTGTGGCATTTTGGCAAGTCAAAAAGCACTCATCGTATGGAATGATCAGGGGCACATGGAAAAACTGCTGTAGCCATCAGATTGGAGAAAGGTGCACGGTTAAATAAAAAGTTCAGAAGTTGAGGGTATTTGAAGTCCGGCCAGCAATGGTGAAGGATTCACAAAGAATGAGAAAGCCTGCATGTCTAGATTTGGAGACCATTTAAAGTATTAAGACAAAGGCTGTCAGCTCCCCAGTGAAGACAGAACTGTCTGATGGAGTGTGTTTTGAACTTCTTTGAGATTGAGTGGTCAAGCACGACACAGTACAAGCAATTCGTTCACCTGAGTTGGAGCCAGCAATACATATTTTGTGAACGGATGGAAACTTAGAACCAAATGTCTTTCAAGCCAGAGAGTTGGTAGAATCTCTGCGTATAGAGACGAAATCCCTTGTATGTGGAAAGTTCATAGTGGATTGTCTGAAGTAAAATATGAAAAAGAAACGAATAAAAAAACCGATTCGCAAGAAGCAAGTATGCAGAAAAAAAATCAGCTACCTGTACCATTTATCAATGGAGAGGATGGAGTTAAGAAATATAATCTTGGTTTGACTCCTTTCGTTTTCTTTACAATTTAGTCACATACTAATTGTAACAGAGCACTAAAGAAATCGTCTAATCAATCGTACAGAAGACACCTCCTGTCTTTCCCTGACTCAAGAACTGTCTTCTAGCCTACAGAAATCACTGGCCTTATCTAAGTTTCACACCACAATGCGCTAAAATCTCCGGCCGAAATAAATCAAGCACGTAAAAATACACATTTGTATGATGGGGGGAAAGACAGATAAAGATATCAGACAGACAACAACAAATTGATTAAGTGGTTCTTGTACTACGATTTAAGCCAGTTATATAAAATTCGGTCGTAATAAAGGATGGTTGTACTGAACTCAGCCGCAAGAAGAATCATTAAAACTAAAATCGGTCGTAACAAAAGATCGATTTCAGAATCGGGTGTCACGAAAGATCACAATACGAAAACGGATTGCAAAGGAAGATCGTGATGTTAAACTCAGCAAAAAAAAACAGTTCTTATTATTAATAATGATCTGAACAAGAAAACGTTTACGGATAGAGACGCCATTTTTGTTGGTGCTAGACATCTCACTTACTGTTGTGTACCGTACTGAACTCGTCACGGTTTATTTTGATCGATCAGTTAGTTCGTGAGACCGTGGGTAAAGTGTTACAAGTTGTAGGCACCCACCTCCTTCCCACCCCCTACTTGTTGCAGGATACACGCTGGGAGTTAAGGAAGCAGACAGGAGAGAGAGAGAGCAGACAAGCACGTCATGTTGCCCTTCATTCTCTGTCTCTTTGTCACTGCGTCCAAGGCAGGTAAGCTGACAACGCTGACGTGGGGGTGGAGGGAGACGGGGAGTGAGGACAAATGGGGGCTGTGTGGAAGAGGGTGGAGTAAGAGAGATGGTGTGGATGGGATATATGGCAAGTTGTTCAGTTTACATGTATGCCTACAGACAGACAGACTGATGGACGGACGGATGAACAGGCAGACATAATATATATATTAATATATATATTATATATATATATATATATATATATATATATATATATATATATATATATATATATATATATAGACAATGGTAGTAAATACCAGCAGAGATTTTAAAAAAAGTGCTCAACCGGACTGGGAGCAACATTTGTTAAAAGTTTTAAACCTTAACTTTTAACAAATATATATATATATATATATATATTATATATATATATATATATATATACATCTCGAATATGCAGACTTGTTATCTAGCTTCTACTAAACCACGAGTCTCCAGCTCCCGACCTTCTTCTTTCCCTCCCACTGCTCCCATCTCTCTCTCTCTCTTTCTCATCACTGTTGGTATTGTCCATTTCTTTGTATGCACACCACCCCCTCCTTTACCGTCAATACAATATATCATAGCAATGAAAAGCATGAGTTTACTGGAGAGAATGACTGGGACTGCACAGGTGACCTTCCATAATGGGAATGCTATCCTGCCATCGATGAAATTCCTATCCTGCCATCCATGACAAAAGTGGCATGAGACCTGATACTGCACTGCACTCAGTTTCATGAAGAGAACTGATTCTGCCTGACCTCACTGTGCCATAGGAAAGCAGAATGGAGGAGGCTCACGTCTATGAGACTGAAAATGATGCCAGTCTAGCCAGCGGCCTGATGCTAAGTTGTGATACATGAGAACCTTGTCTTCCTTTCATCTCAGTGATGAAATAGTTTGTCCATCAGCGGTACATCCTACACTCTGTAAGTCTCGTATCTCAGCCGATGTGATGTAGTTTGTATGTGCTACTCTGCACGCAGTGACACCCCTTGATGAAATCCAGACTGAAACAACTCCTGAGGAGGGAAAGGGACGAAGATCAGGTGGGGGAGGAGGGGGGGGGCGTAGGGAGAGAGAGAGGGGGGGGGAGAGAGAGAGAGAGAGAGAGAGTAGCAGAGGGAGCGACACACACACACACACACACACACACACACACACACACACACACACACACACACACACACACACAACACACACACACACAGAGTGAGAGAGAGAGACAGACAGACAGAGAGACAGACAGACAGATAGAGACAGAAGCAGAGATATAGAGAGACAGAGAGAACTCAGAAGGTTCATTTCATTTTAAGGCCAATGACCCTTACGAAGAGGGGTATGGAAAGGTAACAATATATGAATCTTACATAACACAACAAAGACTGGATGAACTTCTCTTTCACGAAGTCATAATTGATCAAAACTGAAATGGCTTGAACAAGTACATTGAGAAATGTGTTACTGTACTTTCATTCTGAGATGAGAGAGAGAGAGAGAGAGAGAGAGAGAGAGAGAGAGAGAGAGAGAGAGAGAGAGAGAGAGAGAGAGAGATTTTGACATTTTGAAAACGGGCGTTGGGTATAAACAATCTTCATCTGTTAGGGTATTTGGTTCAAGTCTTAAGTACGAACTGGTCACTGAACACTAACACATGAGGTGTGCTGTGATTTTCAGACCCATGGACTCGGTTCGAAGAAACAGACAGAAACGTGACGGCCACAGTGGGAGACACTGCTGTTCTGCCCTGTGCTGTCAGTTACCTCAAAGATTACCAGGTTACTTCTCTTGTCTGTCTGTCCTCCCGCCTGTCTGTCCTGCCCAGTTTTACTACGTGTGGATCCGCTTGCAACTGACAGTAATGCACTGTGCCTCTGATACTGTCCAACACAGTCCCGCACTGGTGAACAAATAGGAATATCTGTTTGTATTAGATGACCATGGGTACTCCTCCTCCCCCTTCTCCAGTCCAACACAGTCCCGCACTGGTGAACAAATAGGAATATCTGTTTGTATTAGATGACCATGGGTACTCCTCCCCCTTCTCCAGTCCAACACAGTCCCGCACTGGTGAACAAATAGGAATATCTGTTTGTATTAGATGACCATGGGTAATCCTCCTCCCCCTTCTCCACCCCACCCACTCCCAGCAAAGAAGACACGGAACCGTTGTGCGTCGTCGATGGTGCTCATAATTATGTGCATGTTCTGATCAAGCAAGTGCAGGACATCACTGCCAAGCCCCTAACTGACTACAGTAATTGCTAACACGTTAAAGTCAGAATGAGTGAGCACTCTCCTTCACGAGGAAGTGCTAGTACATGGTCCAATCTTTCTGTGTTAAAGCCTTTCCACTAATCTCCATATACAACACCTTGCCATGAGTTCTCCTAGACTGCTATCAGTCCTGTTTTTCAGTACTACGGCGGCATTTGGTCTGTCTTCATATGTTCACATACTTTAGTATACAACACCATGTGTCCTCACAGACTGCTATCACACGGTCCTGTCTTGCAGTATTACAGCCTGTTTACTGATGTCAATACACGCCACCTTCTATTGTCAAGCCAGGCCCTGCTCAGCCCGAGACATATCAAAGTTAGAATGATGGTTCTGAGGTAATTCGGCAGTTCCAGGTATACCAGAGAGTTCCCTATTTCTCCTGATTGTTCACAGGCTAGATGACCCGAACCATTTTCTCCTGACCATTCACCTACAATGACGTCTGGAGCTAAGTTTCCGTTGTTTGTGGACAGACCAGTTTCTCCCGATTAATGACATGTCGCATGTCCAGATCCAGCTTGACCTGACAATTGACGTAAGATTAGATTGGTTCCCAACTTCTTATTCTCTTTATGTATAAATGTTGTGTTTGTGACCTCTCTCTCTCTCTCATCCACTGTGCGTGCGCGCGCGTGCACGTGTGTGTGTGTGTGTGTGTGTGTGTGTGTGTGTGTGTGTGTGTGTGTGTGTGTGTGTGTGTGTGTGTGTGTTGTATCGGACGATAAGTCTGGATTGAATATCCCCTGAATGTTACCCGATTATGGTCTTAAGACCCATTTTTCCTGACTATTGATAAATGATATCTCCCGATCTCACTGTGTCCTAGCATTCTGATACGCCTTATATATATATATATATATATATATATATATATATATATATATATATATATATATATATATATATATATATATATATAAATTCCAGTGGTTTCTAATTATTCATCAATCACATGTCCGGATCCCAATGTCTCCTTACTGTTGATAAACGAAGTGTCTCAATTCCAGTGTCTCCTTTTTGGTGACTTGATATGTCTGGATCCACAAGCAAATCAAGAATGATAAGAATGAGAAGACCATTGCTGCTTTTGATGCATGGTGTATTCTTTTCACGTAAATCCCTGAATGGTTTTCCTTGTGCCAATTTGAAGACCGAATCCTAGCATGCTGGTAAAAACCGATTCTTTCACTACGATGCTAAAGCACTGTATCCAGTCAAGTTATAAATGGATCCACAACAATAGACATGTTTTACAGTCCACATGAAATGTTTACACGTCGTGTTGTAAAAATACATTTCATGTCAATTTCCTATTTTAATTTTAAACCACCGGCCAGGATCATTGTCGTAATGATTGACAGGACCCTTGGTTGTCATAACTATCGACAGGATCCTTTTTTGTAATAATTATCAACAAGATACTTGTTTCTCGTAATTATCGACAGCATCATTGCTTGTTATGATTATCGACAGAATCCTTGCTTGTCATAATTATTGACTGAATCCTTTGTCATAATTATTGACTGAATCGTTGTTTCTCAACACTCTCGACAGTATCCTTGTTTGTCATAATTATTGACTGGATCCTTGTTTCTCAACAGAATCCTTGTTTGTCATAATTGCTGACAGGATCCTAGTTTGGCGTTATTTTGACAGGGTCCTTCTTTGTCGTAACTGTTGACAGGATCCTTGTTTGTCATAATTTGGACAAAATCCTTGTTTGTCATCATTTGGACAAAATGCTTGTCATAATTGTTGACAGAATCCTTGTTGGTCATAATTGTTGACAGGATCCTCTTTTGTCGTCATTTTTGACAGTATCCTTGCTTTTCATAATTATTAAGAGATTCCTTGTTGGTCATAACTGTTGACAGGACCCTTGTTTCTTATAATTTTACAGGATCCCTGTTTGTCACAATGATTTATATTATCCTTGTTTTGAAAGAATCCTTGCTTGTCATAATCATTGTCAGGATCTTTGTCATAATAATTGACATTATCCTCGTTTCGAAAGGATCCTTGTGTGTCATAATCATTGCCAGGATCCTTTTTTTGTCATATTAATTGACAGAATCCTTGTTTTTCGTGATTATTAACAGGATCCTTGTTTGTCATAATTATTGACAGGATCCTTGCTTATCATAATCATTGTCAGGATCCTTGCTTGTCATAATCATTGTCAGGATCCTTGTTTGCCATATTAACTGACAGAATCTTTGTCATAATTATTGACAGGATCCTTGTTTGTCACAACCATTGGGGGGATCCTTGTTTGTTATAATTATTGCCATGGTCCTTGTTTGTCATAATTAGTGACAGATGCCTTGATTGTTGTAACTGCAGACAGGTGCCTTGATTGTCATGATTATTGACAGGATCTTTGTTTGTCATGATTGTTGACAGAATCCTTAATTGTCATAATCATTCACAGGCTTTCTTGTTCGTCAAAATTGTTGACGTGTGTTGCTTGTTGTAATTGTTGACAGGTGTCTTGTTTGTCATAATTGTTGACAGGATCCTTGTTTATCATCTTTATTTACAGATTGGTTGGTTGTCATAATTGTCAACATGTGTTGTTTGTCATAATTGTTGACGTGTTTTATTTGTCATAATCATTGACAAGACTTTTTGATAATTATTGACAGGATCCCTGTTTGGCATAAATGTTGACAGGATCCTAGTTTGTCATAATTAGTGACAGGATTCTTTTTGTCATGTTTATTTTCAGGACTCTTGTACGTCATAATTATCTTCAGGATGTTTGTCATAATTGTTGACAGGATCCTTGTTTGCCATTATTGTTGACAGGATTCTTGTTTATTATTGATATTGACAGGATTCTTGTTTGTCATTATTGTTGACAGGATCCTTGTTTGTTATTGATATTGACAGGATTCTTGTTTGTCAGCACTGTTGACAGACAACATGTCTGCGATTCCTGTTTCCCCTAACTGTTGACAGGTAGACCGTTGACCTATACACGTCTTCTTCCGAAATTATCCCGATAATTGACAGGTGACATTAGTTTTTCATGACGCTGATGGGTGAAATGGCAAATGGTTAATCTCTCTTATTTGTTGATACAATTATATGACAGGATTCAGATTCTCCGGTTTTGTTCAACATTTTTGTTGCTGAATCCTATTGTATCTTGACTGCTGACAGACGACATGACTGAATCCTACTGTATCTTGACTGCTGACAGACGACATGACTGAATCCTATTGTATCTTGACTATTGACAGACGACATGACTGAATCCTATTGTATCTTGACTGCTGACAGACGACATGACTGAATCCTATTGTATCTTGACTGCTGACAGACGACATGACTGAATCCTACTGTATCTTGACTGCTGACAGACGACATGACTGAATCCTATTGTATCTTGACTGCTGACAGACAACATGACTGAATCCCAATGTCTCCTGACGACAGATAACGTAACTAAATCCCAAGACATCCTGACCGTTGACTGGTAATATGACTCAATCCCAACGTCATCCGATTCTTAAAACTGAATCCCAACGTCTCTTGACTGTCGGCAGGAGATACGACAGTATCCTAATGTTTCCTCTCTGTGAACAGGTAATATGATAGAATCCCAATGTATCTTGACTGTTGACTGGTGATATGACGGAATTTTAATGTCTCCTGACTGTTGTAAGGTAATATGGCTGAAACACCATGTCTCCTGAGGGTTGTAAGGTAATATGGCTGAAACCCAATGTCTCCTGACTGTTGTAAGGTAATATGGCTGAAACCCAATGTCTCCTGACTGTTGTAAGGTAATATGGCTGAAACCCAATGTCTCCTGACTGTTGTAAGGTAATATGGCTGAAACCCAATGTCTCCTGACTGTTGTAAGGTAATATGGCCGAAACCCAATGTC
>CM031603.1:36209474-36211974 GCA_018398815.1 Conus ventricosus
CTAGGTATAAACTGATTTCTAATGTCGTTAAATTTGTTACATTTCAATACAAAATGAAATTCATCACCAACGTCATTCTGGTCACAGTCCCGACAGAATCGTTCATCGTGAGGTATTCCAAATCGTCTGCCAATTTCTATCATGAGTTTATGATTGCCACAGCGAAACCGAATCAGTGGGTATATATAAACATCAGGTAACATTTTAATATATATTTCACGGCGAAACTCTGTTTTAAATTTTCTGTAAAATAAACACTTATTACTAGATTCTAAAGCATCATTCCATGCACGTTTGTAAATGTCCACACACACACACACACACACACACACACACACACACACACACACACACACACCACAAGGCATTCAACTGTGCTTACCAAGACGAAAACGAAAAAGCACATTCATTGAAGAAGCAGAATGAGGCGGTGATCATAACTAATCGCTTTGTGGATTATAAGATTTGGCTCGTATCGCAATACCCAATGCATACTGCTCAAAACAATTTCAGAGCCAGTTGAAAACATTCACACACAATTCAACCGAAAAACAAAATAACTTCTTCAAACAATTTAATTGAAAATTCATCTATGGACTGATACAATGACATCAGAAATAAACGAATAACAGCTGCTCAAAAACAACTTCATGGGCTTAATTGATGAACACCTTCATTTCAGAAAGCAGAACAGTCAAATCAAATGACAATCAATGTCGATACTCAGTATGGTCGCCATTTGCGCGGATACAAGCTAGACATCTCTGTCTCACAGAGTCCACAAGCCTCCTGAGAGTCAGCTGGGGGGATGTTGTTCCAATCCTGCTGCAAGAAGTCGAAGAGCTGGCCCAGGTTCACTGCTGGAGGGTGGTTCTCGTGAAGCAGGCGCCCCAGGACGTCCCAGGCGTGCTCGATCGGGTTAATGTCGGGCGAGGACGCTGGCCAGTCGAGGCGGTTGACCTGCTGCTCCTCCAAGAAGACGTTTACCGCCTTGGCACGGTGGGGACGGGCGCTGTCGTCCTCGAGAATGGAGTTAGGGCCCAGGGCTTGCAGGGCAGGCAGGGCCACAGGCTGAAGAATGTTGTCCCTGTACCCGTACCAGTTAGGTTGCCTTCAACTCGGTACAGGGGGGGGGGGGGGGGTTCTGAAGTTCCTTCCTATGCCACCCCACACCATGATAGACCCCCCCCCCCCCCGCCATACCGGTCCCCTTCGATTACGTTGGCTTCTTGGTAGCGTTCCCCCGTCCACCTCCAGACACTCCAGTCCTTCGAATGAGACTATAAACCGAGGTTCCGTGTGTGAACGCATGCATAACATCTTGCACACACGTAAAATCCCATCACCAACTTTCGGAAGAGTAGGCCAGTTTGGCCGTTGGTATGGATGACACGTTACACAGCATGCATCCTGCGTGAGAAATGGAAAGAATAAAGGAAGTAAGGAAAATGAGTGATCGATATTGAACGATACTGAATGGATGACACGGGAAACGACTGAATGAAGCGCCAGCTGGCAGCTCTTCAGTCGGCACTACCCAGGTAGGCAGCCCGTTGAGTAGAGTGTTGATTGTAAAGCGCTTAGAGCTTGGCCTCTAGCCGAGAATAGGCGCTATATAAGTATTCATTATTATTATTATTATTATTATGCGACCATCGTGGAAGAGCCGAACAAAACGCGACTCGTCAGAAAACATCACCCGGGCCCAGTGCTGCCTCGTCCAGGCCACATGAGCTCGGCACCAGGTCAATCGCGCCATACGGTGAGCCGCCGTCAGCACAGGTCGAACAGCTGGCCGTCTTGCTCGGAAGTTAATTTCTCTCCGGCGGTTCCGAACAGTTTGGTCAGAAATGTTCACGTTCGCTGCAGCACGCGGTTGTTGCGTGAGGTTGTTTGCAGTGGCAGTTCTTTGTCTAAGTGCCGTAAGAACCAGCAGTCTGTCCTGCTGTCTGATGGTGGACCTAGGCTGGCCAGACCATCTTCGTTCAGCAGTACTACCGGCCGGTGGCGTTGAAGCAGTCACGAAGTCTTTGGATGACAGCATGATGCACTTGAAGACGACAACCAACTTCTCTGACGCCTACACCTTCTTGAAGCCAAGCAACAGCCCTTCCCCGGTCAGTGTCATTTAATCTCCGTCTTGGTGGCATGGTTAAAACACCCCCAAAAGCGGCTTTTTTTTTATACCCACTGGTTTGCAAAACTGGTTGCCATGTGTTCAGTAAAGGCACGACTTGCATGTGCAGTGCGGTTTGCAGTCAGCCCAAATCTGCTGCTTCATCTATGCGCTCGCAAACCCTGACCGTGTTTTCGTGATTTCGATGTTTCTTTTGTGAACTCGTTCGGCCCACTAGACACAAATTCAGCTGAACACATATCAAAGCCAATTTTGCGTTGAAGCAGTTGTCACACTTTTCAGTGCAAACATTGGACAAAAGCTTTGAATTCTATACACTACGATGCGGTATCAAAACCATATGAAAAATGCAGGTGGCTCTTA
>CM031603.1:36216974-36249565 GCA_018398815.1 Conus ventricosus
GCAACCCCAAACACATCACAGCTTGTTTTACAACTCATTCATATTCATCTTTCGTCACATCAAAAACCCCTATAAAGAAAAATTTACTACCAGATCATGAAAAAAACATCAATGCATATGGAATCAAAAAAAATAAAACATTCTTCTTTCCGTGAATTCACAAACCTTTTACTAAAACATCATTAACAAACCCCGGGTTATAAATAGTTTCTATTTCCCCGGGCCGGGGTGCTTAACATTCACAATCATGTCTTTTTCTTTTCCTTTTTTTTTTTCTTTTCAGGTCCTTTCACAAAGACACCAACTCTGGCACCGGTAAGTTAGACTGGGGCATCGGTCAGGCTACTGGGGCACGGTCAGGTCAGACCGTGGCTTTGGTCAGGTTGGACTGGATAAAAGTGGCGTGGCCAGTATGAGGCGAACCCCCGGTTAAGTTTGAACAGTGACTATCAACATCGATCGTTCTCCTTTTTTCCTTCCGCTTTAAAACGCATTGAACTCCTCTCTCTCTTCTATCTGCCCTATAAAAGGGACTGGTTGCTTTTCTTTTTTTTTCTTTTCTTTTTTTCCTTTTTTGTTAGAACTCTCTCTCTCCCAATCTCTCTTTTAGTCCTTCCCTGGCAAACCCCTGTTTAATTCTCAATTGGTTCTCTTCTTCCTCCCCTCACTCCTCTCTGCCCCTCTCTCCGCCGAGCTTCCCCACTCCGAACCTCTCTCTCTCTCTTTTTGTTCCCTTTTTCTCCCCGTTCTCCTCCTCCACTCTCGCTCCCTATTTATCTTAAAACCCATCTGCCCAAGGGCGATCCCCAGGGGTCAGTTTTTTTACCGCCCGTACCCGAAAATTTTATCTCCCTCAAAATTCCATTGGATATTCAAATCATGACACCCACGCCTTCACGCCTCACTCTCTGTGGGGGTTAAAATTGTCATTTTTTTGATTGCTAGATTTCCCCCCCCACCACGCCTACCTTCTCCCTCTCCCTTTCCTTTTTTTAAACCTGCGGTCCGACTAAAAAGGGCGTGGTTCCACAAATTTTTGGTAGATGAGCCTAAAGCCAGCGCTACGACTCGTCCGTAGACTTCGGGGCGTCGGTAAAGCGCTTTAGTCCTTTGGGCCGGACAGCCGTCTCTGTGGGCCTCCCCCCTATGTTAATTGGGGATCCAAACCCATGGGCCCGTCTACGTCCGCCAAAAAAATTTTTGAGGTTGAGCTTATGCCCCAAACAACCTGGCCCACGTTTGGTTGTTCTATTTTTGCCCGTGAAAATTTCCCCCTTGCAAAAGACTATGCACCGCATCGTTCAAACCAGGTAAAAAAAAAAAAACAACCGAATTTGCTGCAAAAACAGCTACACGTGCAATTTTAAAAAAAACTTTAAAACCAAGGGTTTAAAAAATTTATAAAATTTCTTATAATCCCACTCCAAAAATGTTTATCATTGAGTGGCTTTGCGTTTTTTTCAATTCATTTTATAACGCCCCTCTTGCCCCCTATGCAATCCCCCTCCTGGGATTGGCCATATCTTTCTTCAAAATTTCTTATGAAAGCACAATATAATATGATCACGATCCATGCATTTCACTGAGGAATCTCCACCCCACTTATTGCAATAATGCATCATACAAAGGGGAAGTATGCTCAAGCATAATCATTCACATGAACAAGTCTCCAAAAAGAAAAATGAAAAAGTCCACCACAAAAAAATATGAACCATACCCAAAGGGGGAAAAGGAACCCATTCCAATCAATAACTGTGTAAACACTTTATTATCAACAAAGCCCCCCCGGATATGACTGATTCCTCTGAGTTGCAGCTTGCTAGCCTACAACGCTTAAATAGTCAGCTCCGACATTCTGTCGCCCGGGATTTACTGCACTCGATACCTGTGGGGCGCGGCCCATTGCCAACGCAGAACCCGCTGTTTTTCAGCTGTGCCTCTGCAAAATTTTTGAGTGGTTGGTGATTGTCTCACCCAAACCCCTTTCCCATACAAGTATTTGTGGAATTCTGCACGGCCCCCCGACACAAAACACTCCTTCTTACAGTTGCGTCCCCTTCTTACACTTTGTAACTTCCTGCTAGCATCCTCACGGGAAAATCGCCCCCTTCATGCCCCTGCAACAATACTGCCCCTATCCCCCCACCTGAGATCTGTCCGCAAAAAAAAATTGGTTTGGACATATCGGTAGCTTCAAGAGGGAGGGGGAAACCTAGTCTTTCCAACCCGCTGCATGCTCGCTCTGAGGCTGACCCCTCAACACTGCTGGGTTCCTCCTTTCCAAATCACTGAGAGGACCGTGTTGCTGCGAAATTTGGAACAAACTCCTGTAAAACCAATAAAACCCAGCGGGTCCGACTTTTTGTTTTGGGCTTTGGTCTCTCTGAAAATTTATCTCTTCCCATTTTCCCCTTTTTCCGGGGGCTTTTTGTCCCCCCCCTCCGACAACAAAAAACCCAGGGAAATCCTACTGTCTAGCCCCTTTTTAAAAGGACACATCCCTGTATGACTCTTCTGGAAACAGGTAACAAAAAATTCCCCTTTTTCTGCGTGTCTCTTTCACCTATCTGATTGCTTGCGCGCCCATTGCTGAGTCTCACGCTAATAATTTTTTCGGGGGAAAATTCGCTGGAAAAGTTCTGGGTTTTTCCCTTCACATCAATTCGGTAAACCCGACGACCTTTTTAGTGTGGTGAATGGTCCTTTCCAAAGCATCAGCAGCTTGTTGTGACCCCTGGGAACAGAAAAAGGATTGATCTCCCACCTTGGGGGTTGCTTCCTCATTCCTGTCAAAATTTCTTCTTCTGACCGACCCCAGCCTCCTGCAAAACCTTCCCTTGCAACCTTACATTTCATACCTTTCCCCCCCTTTGGAAAAGGGCGCGATTGGGCCAAACGATACGCCACTTCCGAATGGTGTGTCAATTTTAAAGGGGGGTGTTTAAAGAGGGGCCCTTTCCCCTTCACCCTCTTGTGGTGACCTTTACACCGGGCACATGCATGCGAAAAGTTGATGTCTGCCATTGCCCCCTGGCCAATGAAAAATCACAAAGTTTTGGTCAGCTGTTTTGTGGTGCCGGATGATCCGCCATGAGCGACTCGTGACCCATGACATGCCGGGCACGATAACCCGCTGGGGCCTCTAACTGAGTGGTCACTTACCCGTTTCCCCTTGTGAACATCGGGACAAAAGCCCCCCTTACAAGAAATTCTGTTCACCTCCTTAACTCCGTTTTTCTCCACCTCTTGCCAACTCCCCAAAACTTCACGAGCGAAGGGTCTTGTTCCTGCGCTGCCCCAAAAAACCCTCAGGGGACACTTTTTTGCCTGCTCCTTGCCGGAACGACTAACGGTTATCAACCTTTTCCCCCTTCTTGCTCCCTGTTTGAAATGCTGCCCCTGTAGCAGTCAAAATCGGATCCCCTGGGTCCCCTTTCCCCTGGAAAAATTTTCCCAAGTTTAAATCATGAAGGGGGTTTTCCCATCACCCAACGCCCGAAACTCGCCCCGAGAAGTAAGGGGACGTCTTCTATTTACAAGGAAAATCCCCCCACAGTGCCATCGATTAGGTAAGGGCTGGATTTGCCCTGTCAAAACCCCCTTTCTGCCGCGTTGTTTAACTACACCCCATGAAAACTGTCTCGTAACATTTCACCCCCGCGGCCCAATTCCCCCTTCTTCCCCTGGTAACGAACCCCTCAGCCCGTGCCCCCATCCGGGAATACTGCTGTCCAGGCTAGCCCGGGGCACTCCCCTCTTCAGATCGGTCCCTTTTGGTTTTCCCTGAGGCGTTTCCCCCGACGACCCTTACCCCCCCTCTTTGCAAGGCTGCTGCCCTTTTGGAACCTAAACACAATCCCCCGCCCTGTCCCTTTTGTGACAAATAAACACTAATGCCCCTTTTTTCCCTTTCTCCCCACCACTGGGTTTGCGACTTTGCAGAAAACCCCCGTTCCTTGCATTTCTCAAACCCGTGCCCGGCACCTGTTTCTCCTGCACCTTCGTGCCCAAATGCCTCTTATACACCCTGCGAACTTCAACAACTCCCCCCTGTCTTGGTGTCTCTTTTCAAATGTTAGTTAACTCAGGGCCCCAACCTACAAAATCTTTCTTTCATAACTGCTCTTTTTTAATTCAGCGAACTCCTTTTTCGTACCCTCAACTCTAACCATTTCTCAAAATTGGATTAGCGGCACCAAAATGAGTGTACTTCACCTGCTTGTAATTTAGCTGAACGAAATTTCTTTCCCGAAAACCCCCCCCCGTGAGGTCAATCCTTCTCAAAAAGATTCCTTCACAGCGCCGAAAACAGATGTTTTCTGCGGGAACGCAGTGAAAATTTGTAAGCCTTACCGTCAGTAACGCCGACAAAATGACTGCCCCCTCTTTTTGGAGGCCAACCCTGACGGTCGCAAACTTTTCGAAACGACTGGTATGCATCAATGAATCGGTTCCTTCAGAGAATTTTTGGAACTTGGGTCGGGGGGTAAAATGGCACAGAGTCAGGAAACTGAACTCCCCTCCCGGTGGTCTCCCTTTGTTTTTCACTTTTTCTCTAACTCTAATTGAAACCCCCTTTTAATCTTTCTGTTTCCGCTTCATTCTTTTTTTTTTCCCCCGCTTTTTTTAGCTATTATCATTAGCCCCGAATCCTTAATTTTTTTGGGGGTTTCCTCTTCATTCTTTCTGTCTTTTGCGCTTCCTTATTCTTTCTGTCTCCCGCCTTTTTTCTTTTGTTTCCTGCTTTCCTTTTTCTTTTGTTTCCTGCGCCCTAGCGATACGGGTCTTTTTTTCCCCTCCTCACCTTTCCTCTTTTGTTGGTTTTTATCGAATCTGCAATCATCTCCTGAGAACCTTTAAAACACGGCGACGTACAAGTTGCAAAAGGGGGGTTTTTTCTTCCGCCATTTTTCTCTTTTTTTTTTTTTTTTTTTTTTGAACAAAAATTTTTTATCGACAGCCAAACTGGTGTTTACCGCACGAGTGACGTAATGCACAATCTAGAAGATAATATTAGCTTTGGGGCCGTATTAGTTTTTATAAACGCCCCGCGCCTGACCCCAAAATATAGAGCGAATTTATAGGCAATCGTGCGAAATAAGTACTCTGGGGCTGAAATGCCAAGCCTAGTATTAACTATCTTGGGAACATACAGTAAGACAACCCCTTGTCTTAGGATTACAATACTTGAATCCCACCCAGCTTCCTCTCTGAGAAGTTGAACAATTATAATAAATGGGCCAGAATATCCTGGCAAGCTCGCCAATAAACTGTCAACCTCGGTGATGTCAGTGGAGGAAGGACTAGCGCATCGCCCAAACACACTCACAGCTTGCTTACAATCTCATTCATATATCATGCATTCGTCACATCAAACCACTAGTAAAGTCTAAAACTTTACTACACATGATCATAGAAAGAAACATCAATGCATATGGAATCAAACAAAATAAAACATTCTCTCTTTCCGTGAACTTCACAAAACCATTTATCTAAAACATCATTAACTAACCCGGGTATAAATAGATTTCTACTTTACCTGGCCAGGCGATCTTAACTATTCACGAATCACTGTCTTTTTCTTTTCCTTTTTTTTTTCTTTTCACTGTCACTTTCACAACACGACACAACTGCTGGCACCGGTCAAGTTAGACTGCTGGCATCGGTCAGGCTGGACTGCTGGCACTGGTCAGGTCAGACCGCTGGCGTTGGTCAGGTTGGACTGCCGATGAAAGTGGCGCTGGCCAAGTATGAGGTCAAACCCGGTTAAGATAGAACAGTGACTATCAACATCGATCTGTTCTCCTTTCTTCCTTCCTGCATTAACGCATTGCACTCTCTCTCTCTCTTCTAGTCTGCCTATCAAATGGACATGGTTGCTTTTCTTTTCTTTTTCTTTTCTTTCTTTTCCTCTTCATTAGTTAGCAACTCTCTCTCTCCACATCTCTCTTTTAGTCCTTCCCCTGCAGACTATCTCCTGCTAATCTCTCAACTTGGTTCTCTTCTCTCCTCCCCTCATCTCTCTCTCTGCCCCTCTCTCCTGCCGAGCTTCCACTCCGAACCTCTCTCTCTCTCTGTTCGTTCTCCTCTTCTCCTCGTTCTCCTCCTCCACTCTCGCATCCCTATCTTATCTTGAAACTCATCTGTCCAAGGGCGAGTACCATTGGTCAGTATTTTTACCGCCCCGTACCCGAAGTTATCTCCCTCTAATTCCATTGGATATTCAAATCATGACAGCCACGCCTACACGCCTCACTCTCTGTGGTGGTCAATTGTCATTTAATTGATTAGCTAGATTTCACCCCCACCACGCACTACCTTCTCCTCTCCTTTCTGCTTTAACCTGCGACGTCCGACTAACAATGGCGCTGGTTCCACAAATTGGCTAGATGAGCCTGAGCCAGGCGCTACGACTCGTCTCGCTAGACATCGAGGCGTCGGTTCAAAGCTGCTTAGTCCGTCTGGCCGGACAGACCGTCTCTGTGGAGCCTCTCCCCTATGCTTAATTGGCTGGATCCGAACCATGGGCCCGTCTATGTGGCGCCCAGAATATTTGAGTTAGAGCTTATGTCCAAACAACTGGACCACGACTTGGTTGTTCTATTTTTGACCGTGACAGTTTAACTGCAACATTTTTCCCGTTCAGCTCTGTATTACAAATAATATCGGAGGCATATGTATTAATGGACTTCAATGACTGTATTGTTCTAGCTCTTTTGCAAAATCGGTTTCTGAATTTAGATTTGTCTCTTTTGTGAAAATGTTTCGTAAGCAGAAGTTTTAAGGATAAATTTCGCAGCTGAGGCTTTTCTTTGTTCATCGAGGGGTAGAACACCTGCTTCTCTGTAAGTTCCTAAAATTGACGCGTGTATTGGTACAACCCAGAGCAAGTTTGTAAGCTTTGGAATCTATGCTCTGCAGTTTCTTCAACAAGTGCGCAGGAGCGCTGAAAAAAACCTCCTGGGCATACGTCAGCCGTGACCGTACAAGGGAGGTAGCGAGAGATATTAGTGCCTTTGTGTCCTGTCCCCAGTGCTGTCTGCTTATTACCTTCAAAAGTTCAGACTTTTTCTAGCTTTGTTTGTTATGTAGTCGATGTGGTAATTCCACGAAAGTTTTGAAGTGAGGTAGACCCCGAGAAATTTGACTATTTGTGTATATTTTATGACTGCACCATTAATAGTGAATTCAGGTAATTTATTTGGGTCATAGCCTGAATTAAACAGCGTGATTTTTGTTTTTTCCAATGATAAGGTTAGTCCATTTTCTATCATAAAGTTGTTGATTTTATCAAGTTCACGTTGATACACTTTCTTTATATAGTTCAAAGCCCTGACTGGAGTTTTACGTTTCACTGTCACCTTCATCCACAAACAAATATCATCAGCGAATTGAGCTAAAGTGGTATCTTTGGACAGATCTTTCGGAAGATCAGCTAAAAAGATGCTAAACAAAACTGGAGAAATAAACCGATCCTGAGGCAGACCCATACTTAGCTGTCTGGGGTTTGAATATGAATTTCCAAGCTTTACTGTATAAACCTATTAGATAGAAAGCTGGCAATGTAATTGTACGTATTACCTGTTATGCCTACGTGTTTAAGTTTATAGAGAAGGCGAGTGTGCCAAACTTGATCGTATGCTTTTCGGACATCAAAAAACGTTGCTAGTATATTTTTTCGCCTTGCAAACTGCTGCTTTACTTGAGTTGTTAATTTAACGAGATGTTCAGTTGTAAATCTGCCTTTTCGAAAGCCAGCTTGGTTGACAGGTATTACTTTATATTTTTCGCAGTAATGATCTAGTCTATTTAAAACAATCTTTTCCATTAGTTTGCATGTGGGGGATGTTAAGGCGATTGGACGATAGCTGTTTTTTCTGTTCTGGGCTTTCCTTGTTTGTGTATTGGAATGATAATTGAGTGCTTCCAGACGAGAGGGATATTACCATCAGACCAGCATTTCTGTAGAAAAAAATGAAGAAATTCTATAACATTATTTGGCAGGTGTCCAACATTTCATTTGAGATTCCGTCTAAACCAACGGATGTTTCTTCTTAAGACTTGAAATACATTCTTTTACTTCGTACAATGTTATATCAGCATTTATATACGATTCATTTATATTATTTGTTTCTTTATGTGTTCTATTTTTTTCTTGATTTTTCTGTGTGCCCTGCCTTTCTCTGAGAGTCCCGTATTTCTACTATAATTTGCAAACATTTCAGCAAATTCTTCAGCTTTTTCTAGGTTTGTAGGTATATCTGTGTTGTCCAGTTTGATAGGACACTGTGGCAAGTTAATTCCATTCTTCATAGTTTTTAATTTTTCCCCGACGTTTTGCATGTCCTTGTGATTTGATACTTCATTTATGCAAAAAATTAGACCAATATTGCCTTTTTGCTTGTGCATTAACCATATTGGCTTTGTTTTTTGCTTTTTTCATCTCTAAATGATTTGGGACAGACTTATCTCTTAAATACATTTTAAATTTGGATATTTTTTCCTCCTTTGCTTCTTCACAAGCTTGGTTCCACCAAATATTACCCAAATGCTTCTGAGATCTTACTGACTTGCACCGCGGGATAGATTCATTTGCAGCATCTAGGACTGCATTTGTAAATAAAGTATATAAGGTATTGACATCTTGTTGTTTGCGTCATTAACTTGAAATGTAGAAAGTAAACTTGAAAATGTATCCCAATTTGCAAGTCTATAGTTATACTTGGTACTTTGTCCTTGGTTAGATCTGTTGATTGAGATTTCTTAGTTTCAAAACAAGTGACAATAGGTAAATGATCACTATGTAGGTTGTCATCAAGTGTATTCCAACTGCAGATCGGTGCCACATCTGGGGGCACTAAAGTTAGATCAATGGCACTCGCTCTATGACTAGGATTATCAGGAATACGAGTTATTCGACCATCATTAAGGAGATAGAAGGAAGCATCAACAATATTTTCAACAAAACGATTACTTGTAATTGATTGACAGTCCTTCTCCCAAATGGTGAATGTGCATTGAAATCTCCTGCAATGAGAATTTTGTACCTTGGTCCGTCTGAAGTGTTCGAATCCACTCTGTGTTTAAATCATTTGGACCCTGTGGTAGGTAAACAGATATGACAGTTAAGAGTGAAGAGTTCAACTGAACTGTCACGGCACAAGAATTTAGATTGGGAATACTTGGTGGAATAGGGTTAGGGCATGAAGTGTACTTTACCCCTTCATGAATATATATAGCTGTACTGATTTTCCCATCAGTATCTACCTTCTGATGTATAGGGGGAAAATAATAGTTTTTTAATTTGGGTAGCTTGTCTCTTTTACATTTAGAGACTGAAGAGCTAAAAGTTTGTATTCATGGTGGCCAGGTGCTGCACGAGGTGATCCAAGTTCGTTCTGATGGAGCGACAGTTCCATTGGAATACACTAAAGTTGCTCTCCGCAAACATTCACTAAATCTTTCACAATCTGATAAGTTAACAGGAAATATAATAATAATAATGATAATGATAACGTCAATATTTTTCTAAGGGGAAAAATTGCTTGTACAGTCAAAAATTAGCCGACAAAAAACACAGCAGTTATTTGCGCGCAGCGCAGTCTATGGGCACAGAGGTAATTGAATTCGCAAGTGTGTAGACGCATGTGACAATTTTTAGAATACTGGCCAGTCTCCTAGGACGTCAAATGGGTTGAACCAGCTGCGGTCGGGGTAGGGTGGACGTAGAAAAGGTCGGGCATGGCGGGCTGGCTTCCCGGGCGTTTCCCACAGAAGATCCCTGACGTGTCGCCCCACGTTCCCTGCAGCAGACTGGTCCCCCTCTGTGACAGGTGGCAGTTGTCCTTGAGATGGTAAGGCCTTATGTTATGATGATCGACGAGCGTGATGTTGTTCACGTCGAACAGCTCGGAGGTAAGGATGGCTTTAAATAACTGCCGATTTACCTCCATCTTCAGGTCTTTCACAGTGGGAACTTTACTGACGACGAATCTGGTGTTAGGATTCTTTCTTGATGCGTCTTTAAGTGATTTAACGAAGGTGTTACACAGCTTATTTGGCTCTGTTGTCTTCAGGTCGTTAATCCCACAGTGGATAACCACAGCATCAAGATGAGGTTCTTTTGAAGCTATCTCTGCAAGTGATCTTGAGTTATTTTCAAAGTGTTGCTTCGTTGTTTTGAAGATTTAAAGTGATAAGACCGACCAAGGCGTGCTTCTTGTACTCCGTTCATAACAGAGTCGTGAAGAATAAGTACATTTGGAAGATCTGCACTAGTGTTCGATTTCTTTTGGAATCTACAAGATGACGAGATTTGTGCTTGACGTCATCTCTTGACGTATCAGCCTTGGAAGGTTTGGCGTCATTTGTCGTCTTCGAAGGGCTAACCTTTTTGGTAGTCACACCTTTCTTCGTTAGGCCTATTCTTTCTGCAGCAGGCGTCTTGTGCTGTGCTGGATGACTCGCAACGCCTGACGACAATCCACACCCGCCACTTCAGCGTAGGTGGGTCCAGCTGGAGGGCAGGGGTCTGTTTGGGTTTCCGTGGTCGTCATGGAAACTTTCGGCTTGCCGATCTTCAGAATGATGTTGTTTTGACACTCCACTGCTTTTTCTAGGGAGGATATTCGGCTGCACAGATTTAAAATGACTTGCCGTAAGTCAGGCGTTGGGTCGGGTGTTGCACACAGCACACGTGTTGGCATAACGTCGCTGCACACTGACGCGTTTGAAGACTCCTTTATCGTTGGTGTAGGAGTAGACCGCTTGTCGTTTCGTGAGTCGCATCGATGGCTCTCTGAACGATCCGACGTGTTTGTACTCGAGGCTGTCCTTCGCTGGGAAGCCCGAGTGATTCGTTTGCACGCAGGAGTGCCGTTACTTCTAGATTTCATGGTCTTGAGTCACTTGCGAAAAACTTTTACCACCTGAGAAATCTTAACTGCTGGCAGTCTCCGCCATTTTGTCACGTGTCGTGTGTGTGTGTGTGTGTGTGAGCGCGCGCGCACGCGCGTGTGCGTGTATCTTTGTATGTTTGTAATTCCATCACAATACACATAATAATTCTCACAGACACACAACCTCATGAAACCGGTCAGGAGGCCAGGAGAGTAAGCCAGTTTGTTGTCCCCAGGCTGGCATTATTACCTAGGGCATATTTCCTTCTTCTGTCTGCTTTCAGTATTACCTTAGGGCATATTTCCTTCTTCTGTCTGCTTTCAGTATTACCTTAGAGCACATTTCCTTCTTCTGTCTGCTTTCAGTATTACCTTAGGGCATATTTCCTTCTGTCTGCTTTCAGTATTACCTTAGGGCATATTTCCTTCTTCTGTCTGCTTTCAGTATTACCTAGGGCATATTTCCTTCTTCTGTCTGCTTTCAGTATTACCTTAGGGCATATTTCCTTCTGTCTGGTTTCAGTATTACCTTAGGGCATATTTCCTTCTTCTGTCTGCTCTCATTATTACCTAGGGCATACAGTAAACTCCGGTTATAACGGCCACCCTGGGGACATGGATTTTGGTGTCGTTATATCCGATGTCCGGTATAACCAACACATCGGATGTAGCGGCCACTTTCGTCCTGGTGGACGTAAAATCCGATGTCTCCGTATATAAAGGAAATTTTACGGTATAGCCGATGTTTCCGTATATAACGGACATTTTCCGGATTGAAGACATTTCCTTTGCTGGCTCTCTCTCTCTCTCTCTCTCTCTCTCTCTCTCTCTCTCTCTCTCTCTCTCTCTCTCTCTCTCTCTCTCTCTCTCTTTGCGCGCACGCGCGTTTATATTTCCACAAATTAGGTAACAATTATCCGGAACTTTAAATCAAGATTTGAGCCTATACGCATTAATTTATATAAAGTTGTATCTTTCATGGATAAATGTATACGCATTTTGTTTGTAATGTTGAATGCTTTCCTGCATACATGTGTAATGTTCCTTTCGTTGCCAGACATATTCGTTTTAAATAGTGGCTGTGAGTTGAAAGAGGGAGAGAGAGAGTCAAAGAGAGAGGGGACACTGATCAGGACTTCAAGAACATTACAGTAGTATCCACCATAACAATTAACACAGAAGATACAAGATACCAGAATTTTATTTCCGAAACCCACTTGGGGTACATGAAATTCCAAACAGACATTGCGATTTTATATATCCATTGTGCTAAACACCGTAAAAGAAAAAAAAAAAGCAAGAAAACAAACAAGTCTGTCAGGCGCTGTAGGAAAATCAACCCTGATCAAATCAAAGGGAAACAAAACGATGTCCACTATACTTTCCATCATAACATATTTTTAGACAGGAAAAACAAAAAAAGGAAAATAAGCAGATTTTTGTCAATGTTGAACACAATAACAAAGCAAGCACCGAAGAAAATATTACGGTAAAGATGGGAATAGCATATACCAATCTCTCTCTCTCTCTCTCTCTCTCTCTCTCTCAATCGCACGCACCAATCCAAGCATGTCCGCACATACAGAACACTAAACCAAAACCGAAACTTGACCTGAAGCTAATGCAAGCAATTTTCCTAGAATTAGGCCATCGTTTCTTAGATTCATGCAGCAGTCCGTGTTGGTGCCTGGTCGCACACGCGCTGCGTCCGTTATATGCGGAGGTGGGACAGGAAAACATGACCGGAAAAGTGGCGTCCGGTATAACCGGTGACCGCAACACCGCGCCGTCCGGTATATCAGGAGAAAAGGGATCCTGGGGACGGGAAAACGTGTCCGGTAAAACCGATGTCCGGTATGACCGCTGGCCGCTATATCCGATGAGTTTTTAGTCATGTTAAAGAAGGCCCTCGGCCGGGAAATGATTTGCTATGTCGGTATAAACGGAGTCCGGTATAAACAGTGGCCGCTATAGGCGGAGCATACTGTATTTCCTTCTTCTATCTGCTTTCAGTATTACCTAGGGCATATTTCCTTCTTCTATCTGCTTTCAGTATCACTCTAGTACACTCTGCACTCTCATGAACAGCAGACATCGCCATCCTTAACAGATGTCTGCTGATTGACAGGTGATATAACAAAATTCTGCTGTCTCCTGATTGCTGCAGGTGCAATGGCTGGATCCAGACCAGCACATACTGTCCATCAATGACCGCCGCGTGGTAAATGACTTCAGGGTGAGCGTAGAGCGACCCAACCAGACATACTGGTCCTTGGTCATCCGTGACGTGGACATGTCAGATAGTGGGCAATACCAGTGTCAAGTCGGCACCTCCCCTGTCATGTCACAATCTGTTACCTTAAGAGTTATGGGTAAGCAGTCAATGTTATGAACAGGTACTCTAATGCATAGGTCAGACAGGTATCGCATTAGCGTTGGCCCAGACATCTGGTAAGTTGTACCCATAAGATCATCGTCTTTAATCCATTTATCTCGGTTACCAAATTTTCAATCCACCAGGGGTAAATCCTACACACTGGGGTCTCGTATCTCATCCCATGTGATGTAGTTTGTATGTTCTACTCTGCACGCAGTGACACCCCTTGATGAAATCCAAACTGAAACAAATCCTTAGCAGAGAGAGAGAGAGAGGGTTGACATTTTGAAAACAGGCGTTGGGTAGAAATAATCTTCATGTGTCAAGGTATTTGGTTTCAGACTGGTCACTGTGTGCTATGATTTTCAGACACGAGGCCTCGGTTCTTGGAAACAGACAGAAACGTGACGGCCACAGTGGGAGACACTGCTGTTCTGCCCTGTGCTGTCAGTGACCTTAAAGATTACAAGGTTACTTCTCTTGTCTGTCTGTCTTCCTGCCTGTCAGTCCTGTCCAGTTTTACCACTTGTGGATACGCTTGCAACTGACAGTAATGCACTGTGCCTCTGATACTGTCCAACACAGTCCCAGCACTAGTGGTCAGAGAGAAAACTGTATTAGATGACCATGGGTACTCTCCCTCCCCCTTCCACTACCCCACTCCCAGCAAAGAATACGGAATCGTTGTGCGTCGTCGATGGTGCTCATAATTATGTGCATGTTCTGATCAAGCAACTACAGGACATCACTGCCAAGCCCCTAACTGACCACAGTAATTGCTAACACGTTAAAGTCAGAATGAGTGAGCACTCTCCTTCACGAGGAAGTGCTAGTACATGGTTCAGTCCTTCTGTGTTAAAGCCTTTTCACTAATCTCCATATACAACACCTTGCCATGCATTCTCCTAGACTGCTACCAGTCCTGTTTTTTCTGTACTACGGCATTTGGTCTGTCTTCATATGTTCACATACTTTAGTATACAACACCATGTGTCCTCACAGACTGCTATCACACGGTCCTGTCTTGCAGTATTACAGCCTGTTTACTGATGTCAATACACGCCACTTCCTATTGTCAAGCCAGGCCCTGCTCAGCCCGAGACATATCGAAGTTAGAATGATGGTTCTGAGGTAATTCGGCAGTTCCAGATATCCCAGAGAGTTCCCTATTTCTCCTGATTGTTCACAGGCTAGATGACCCGAACCATTTTCTCCTGACCATTCACCTACAATGACGTCTGGAGCTCAGTTTCCGTTGTTTGTGGACAGACCAGTTTCTCCTGATTAATGACATGTCGCATGTCCAGATCCAGTTTGACCTGACAATTGACATAAGATTAGATTGGTTCCCAACTTCTTATTCTCTTTAGGTATAAATCCTGTGTGTTTGTGACATCCCTCTGTGTGTGTGTGTTTGTGTGTGTGTGTGTGTGTGTGTGTGTGTGTGTGTGTGTGTGTGTGTGTGTGTGTGTGTGTGTGTGTGTATGTGTGTGTGTGTGCAGATGCCAGCATAT
Organism: Conus ventricosus; assembly: GCA_018398815.1. Taxonomy (NCBI): domain Eukaryota; kingdom Metazoa; phylum Mollusca; class Gastropoda; order Neogastropoda; family Conidae; genus Conus; species Conus ventricosus. The sequence goes on from CM031603.1 coordinate 36,231,764, forward strand.
ATGATCTGATGTTAAACTGTTGACACCTTCAGGGCGACAACCAAATCCCCAGTTCCTCCTGGTTGGTGACAAGCAATATGACTGGATTCTAGTTTCTGACTGTTGCCAGGTGCTATATGGATATCAGTGTTCTTTACCTGTTGATTGATAATTCACATGATTGATTGTGTATTGCCCTGACTGAACACAGATGGCCTGTCAATGTATCTGGATTGTTAAAAGGTGGTATTCTGGACTTCAATGTCGTCGGATCATTGACTGATACAATGAAGTCCAAACGTTCCATTTCCCCCCTCACTAAGCAGAGATGGATGTCAGTGCCCAGCTCCGTTGCATCTTTAACGGCCGACAAGTCTGGAGTTAATGTCCCTGATTGTTAACCGATAATGGACTTAAGAGCCCATGTTTCCTGACTGTTGAGAAATAATATCTCCCGATGTCACTGTGTCCTAGCATTCTGATACACCATATTTTTACACTCCAGTGGTTTCTAATTATTCGTCAATGACGTGTCCGGATCCCAATGTCTCCTCACTGTTGACAAACGAAGTGTCTCAATTCCGGTGTCTCCTTTTTGGTGACTGTTGATATGGATCCACAAGCAGATGAAGAATGATAAGAATGAGAAGACTATTGCTGCTTTTGATGCATGGTGTATTCTTTTCACGTAAATCCCTGAATGGTTTTCCTTGTGCCAGTTTGAAGATCGAGTCCTAGCATGCACGGATATCTCTCTGGTAAAAACCGATTCTTTCACTACGATGCTAAAGCACTGTATCCAGTCAATTTACAAACGGATATGGATCCACAACACACAACAATAGACCTCAATCTTTAATGTTACATTAACAAGCAAACAAAAAAATTAAATGCTTTGCAATCAACATGAAATGTTTACACGTCGTGTTGTAAAAATACATTTCATGTCAATTTCCTGTTCTGATTTAAAACCACCTGCCAGGATTCTTGTTTGTTGTAATGATTGACAGGATCCTTGGTTGTCATAATTATCGACAGGATCCTTGTTTGTAATAATGATCGACAAAATACTTACTTATTTCTCGTAATTATCGACAGCATCCTTGCTTGTTGTGGTTATCGACAGAATCCTTGTGTGTCATGATTATCGACAGGATCCTTGTTTGTCGTAATCATCGACCGGATCCTTTTTTCTCAAAATTCTCAACAGGATCCTTGTTTGCCATAATTGTTTGTCGTAATTTTGACACGATCCTTCTTTGTCGTAACTGATGACAGGATCCTTGTTTGTCATAATTTGAACAAAATCCCTGTTTCTCATAATTGTTGACAGGATCCTTGTTTGTCATAATTGTCGACAGGATCCTTGGCTGTCATAATTGCTGACAGGATCCTAGTTTGTCGTAATTTGACAGGATCCTTCTTTGTTGTAACTGTTGACAGGATCTTTCTTTGTCATGATTTGGACAAAATGCTTGTCATGATTGTTGACAGGATACTTGTTTGTCATAATTGTTCACATGATCTTTGTTTGTCATAACTTGGATGTGACGGACCGTTTTTCGTCCGGTCACAAATTTTCACATGCGACCGTGCTTTCCGGAAGGTGATTGTCCGGAAGCCGGTTGCAAAATTTAGCTGACTGCTACTCACCGGCGCGTTGCTATAAGCCGAGTGGGTTGCACCGGTTAGGCAGTCGCTGCAGTGATTCCGGCAATACAAGTCATAGAAGGCCGAAGAGGGACTCAGCCGTTTGCCGGTAGCAGTCAGTTGCCCCAGGTTGATAGTGTTCCCTGGACTGACGGGGACTGGCTGCTACCAGGTTAGGGCCGGGGCCGTAGCTATGTTGACGCCCCGTTCTCCACCTATTTGCTGTTGGTGTTGAGAGGCCGGCCTGAGCGCCGACAATCGCCCTACCTACCACTGCGCCCGTGACCGACCACTGTTGGGCCAGTGGGTTGGAGACGTCGCTGCTGGTGAGCCAGGACGTCGCTCCTACTTTTGTGCCAGCGACCTGCGTTCGAGGCCGTCGCTGTGTGTGTGTGGTGTGTGTGCCACAGCTTTTGGTTGGTGCTGAGCCACAGCTCTTAGGTGTTTGAGCCACAGCTCGTGGGCGAGACTGTCACCGTGTTGCTGACAGAGACGCCACGAACGTGTTAGTTTTCTTTTCCTTCGTTCTTCATTGTGAGCCACAGCTTTGAAGAGACTCTGTTGTCAGACTTGACTCGTCGCTGCCGCCGTCGTCATCAGCGTTGGACCCGGCAGTTTTGATAGTTAAAATTGTATTGACTTGTTGTGTGTGTACACCTGATGGTGGTTGTGCCAACCTACGTTTAATTGTGTATTTATCTTGTATGTGTTTGCTTGATGGCTCGGGCAGCATAAAAAAGTGTTATTTTGTTGCCTGGCTATCCATGTTCGGATGAGTGGGTGTGTGTATGTGAATTAGGAAAAGTCGTGCATGCATCTGTAATTCTGAGTGAGTCAGACAGTCAGACTTCCACACACACGCATTTCCATCCGTAACATCTGGTGACCCCGACGTGATTCGAACACGCAACCTTCTGTAGAAGTTCTGAATAACTTTTCGCATTTACCTTCAAAATTGTGCTAGGGTTAGGATTTCGTTTGTGACCCCTTGGTAGTGTCCCCAGTTATTAAGTTAGGACACATTAACAGACTTTCCTTTTGAGTGCATTGATTGCTTTGTGTTGTTGTATGACTGTTTCATGTTGATTTAATTTCCCGTCTCCAGCGTAACGGGGTATCTCTTTTGAAAAGTTTCTGGAGATACGAGGGCCTAGTTCTTTCTCTTCTGTGGGCTTTAGTTTGGTTCTCTTTTGTTGCCCTTCTGATTATTTCTATTTCTATCTTTTTACTTGGGGATTGTGTTGCTTCCATAGCATTCTGAGGATTCTTTCTCTTGAATGAATGTGTGTATGACTGGCTGCCTGGGCCATTTTTAAAAAAGGATACCCCCCTTCCCCCCACAGAAACCCCCCCCCCCCCCAACAAGATTGTCTTCATTCATATATGCATTGATTATTGATTTATGTATGTATATGTATGTTTGATTATTGATTGATTTATGCATATTCATTCGTGACTGAGTTCCGTTTATTCATTGTTGATTGATTTGTGCATTTGTTTCCTCATTGGTGCTGTTATTGATTCATGCATTTGTTGTTTACCTACAATTGATTATTAAGTGCCTTTCCCAAACCCGTGAGCTTCTGTTATTGCTATCGTTCTCCATTCCCCAAGCCCATAAGCTTCTATTTATTCCTATCGTTGCGTTCCCTTTCAAATTAGTCGTAGTTTTTTTAGTGTGATAGCTATATATATATATTTGTGTGGAAAAAACCGTAATAACTTTCCTTGAACTATATTTCATTGGCCATAGTGTCCTATTGTTCTTTTGATTGTCTTTGGTCCACTGACTTAGTATTTTATTATGGCCTCTGAGGATGAAGATAGAGCTTTCACAAAATATTTGCAACGTGGTAAGGCATTTGGTCTTGAAGGTCAACTTTTACTTGACTATGTTGATAAATGTATGAGGCAAGATTCAGAAAGAGAAGAGAGAATCATCAGAGTGAGACAAATGCAGGAGGAAACTAGAAGAGAGGAGTTAGAACAGGAAACCAAAAGAGCAAAAGAGATAGAAGAAACTAAAAGAGTACAAGAGGAAACTAAAAGATTTGGACGAGTTGAAGAAACTAAAAGATTGGAACAAGTTGAGGAAACTAAAAGAATCCAGTTAGAACATTCTCGTCAGGGAGTAGGTTCAGGCGAGGACAGACAAAGTGCTAGTGCACCCAGGTCTAACACCCCCCGTCCTACCTTTCCCAAATTACCTCCCTTTACGGAAAAGAGTGATGACATTGACAGTTATCGGTTCAGGTTCGAAACCCATGCTCGTTCTTTAGGGTGGTCAGAAAATCTATGGGTTACATATCTCTCAGCATTACTTGAAGGTTCAGCTCTCACGCTTTATCATAGTTTGGCAGAAAACAATGTTGTTTCGTATGAGCTGTTGAAAGAAAGTTTGCTAAAGAAGTTTCAGTGTACTCCAGATGGTTTTAGAAAGCGTTTTCGGGAATCAAAGCCTTCTGGATCGTTGGATTTCGTTGTCCAAAGTTGAGAAAACTTATCAGGGTCTTGTTGATCTTATTTTGAGAGAACAGTTTTTAGAGTGTGTTTCGAAGGATTTGGCCATTTTTCTGTTATTCTGAGAGAACAGTTTTTAGAGTGTGTTTCGAAGGATTTGGCTATTTTTCTGTGTGAAAAAGATGAAAAAACATTTGATACTATGATTAAGTCTGCCGAATCGCACAGGCGTGCCCATCCTACTAAACTTCTTTCCAGAAAGGCTGATGTAAATATTTTTGCCTCTGTTTCCCATACTTCTGGACAGTCAGATAGACTCCCCTCCCGTGGTCAGTCAGATAGAGGTCGCAGGTGTTTTGCCCCTCAGCCTGTTCAGAATCCCAGCACCCCAGCTAATAGAGGCGGTGGTAACCGTTCCCGTGGTCGTGGTGCTCATCAGTATTCAGGCAATAGAGGTTCATCAGGAAATACTTTTCCCCAGTCTCCTAATGTTGTCTGTTTCCTGTGCAAAAAGACAGGGCATGTGGCTTCGAAATGTACTTGGAAGTCAGGTAAAAACCCATGCAAGATTGGCACTCTTAGCCATCCCGATAGATGCCCTTTTGTTACTGGCAGTTCAACTGTTATCGACAAGTCAGCTGACAAACAATCTACTGCTGCTTGTTCGATTGTTCCCTTCCCATTCGCTTGTTTAACTGCAGGTGAATTCACAGGAAAGTTACACTTAGAATCTGGTTCTGTTAATGGCACTTTGAGTTCTGTTCTATGTGATACTGGTGCTACCATTTGTGGCGTTCGAAAAGGGTTAGTTTCTGACAGTCAGATGTTAGGAACCACAGTGAAGTGTGTTTCTTTTGGTGGTCGTGTGGATGAGTTTCCACTGGCTACAGTTTCAGTCAGCTGTCCTTATTTTGTGGGCGATTTGACTTGTTGTGTCTTGGATAGCCCTGTTGCAGATCTCATTGTGGGTAATGTACCTGGAGTTTCTGTGAGTGGTGAGTTTAGTGATGTATCTGGTGAACCTTTCTCTTTAGCCGCCGTTACGAGAGCTAGAGATAAGCATGTTGTGGACAAAAAGCCTTTGTGTCGGATCCCTGATGATCTGAACATTTCCCATTCTGATCTTGTTCAGAAACAGAAGGATGAGTCATTGAAGTCTTGCTTTCAGTTAACGTCTTCGGACGTGTCTGCTGTGTCAACTTCTGATGTTGTTGTACCTACAGTTGTTCTTTCACAAGGTACTTCAGTGCCCGGGTCAGAGATAACACCTTTGGCTTGTGAGCAGGAACAGGTTTCTCTTGAGTGTTCTCCAGGAGTTGGTCTTTCTGTGGATCCCTCTCCCGAGTCTGTTTGTACTGTTCGTGAAGTGGTTCGTACAGTTGGTGTCGTCCAGGACTGTAATGACGCTTTACCCATTCCCACTTCAACTGTTCCCATGGCATCCTCTATGTCAGATGAAGATATTGATTCCGTACACTTTGATGATGCTTTGTCAGACAGCAATGCTAGGGAGTTAAGAAAAGTCTTTGATGATTTTCAGGATATTCTTACTCCGAAACCAGGCTCCTTTTTCTGGCAACGTACTATTGGAGATTCCTCTAACTACTGATGTTCCAGTTAGGAAAAGATGTTATGACATCCCCTTCTCTGCTAGAGAGGTTTTGAGAGAGAAGTTGGCATCATGTTGGAACTCGGTATCATTGAACCGTCAAATAGTCCCTATGCCTCCCCAGTTGTTCTCGTCAGGAAAAAAGATGGTACCTGTCGCTTTTGCATTGATTTCCGTTCTCTAAATAAGATTACTGCCTTCGATGCTGAGCCCATTCCTGATGTGAAAAGTTTGTTTGCAAGATTGTCTGATGCAAAGTTCTTTACCAAGATAGACCTTTCAATGGGATATTGGCAGATAGTGAATTCCCACCCCGACTACCAAAAAGCAAGTCAGATCTTTGCTAGGTTTGCTTAGCTTTTATAGAAGATATGTTCCCAGTTTTTCCACCTTGAGTGCTCCACTCTCTGATTTAATCAAGGATGTTGGTCGAGCTGGAAGATCTGTTTCTTGGACCCCTGAATGTGCAGTAGCGTTACAGAAGATTCAGACTATTTTGTCGTCAGCACCTGTCTTGCTGTTACCTCAGTTAGGTAAGCCCTTTGTTCTGCGAACTGTTGGGCTAGGTGCTGTACTACTGCAAGAGGATGATGATGTACTTCACCCAGTTGTATTTGGGAGTCGCAAGTTGTTGGATCGTGAGAAGTCCTACAGTACCATCGAACGAGAGTGTTTAGCCATTGTCTGGACTGTTCAAAAGTTCGTTCGGTACCTTTGGGGAGTTAGGTTTATCCTCCAAACAGACCATCGACCTTTGACGTACCTGCGCACGTCAAATTTCAAGAATTCCCGGATTATGCGTTGGGCATTGTCTCTGCAGGAATTCTCGTTCGAAGTGGAACCACTTCCAGGATCATTGAACATTTTCGCTGATCTGTCACGTTCTTGTGAGAACCAGTCTGTTCCTTAGACACTGGTTTGAGGACATCCCAGTTTTGATGTCTTTTTCATGTATTTTTTCTGGAATTTTGTGAGCTGGAGTTGTTTACTTCCTCTTAGTAAAAAAACAATTCGGACAGTTGGTTTTTTTTTTGAGGAGGGGGAGTATTGTGACAGACCATTTTTCGTCCGGCCACAAATTTTCACATGCAACCGTGCTTACCGGAAGGTGGTTGTTCGGAAGCCGGTTGCAAAATTTAGCTGACTGCTACTCACCGGCGCGTTGCTATAAGCCGAGTGGGTTGCACCGGTTAGGCAGTCTCTGCAGTGATTCCGGCAATACAAGTCATAGAAGGCCGAAGAGAGCTGACTCAGCCGTTTGCCGGTAGCAGTCAGTTGCCCCAGGTTGATTGTGTTCCCTGGACTGACGGGGACTGGCTGCTACCAGGTTGGGCCGGGGCCGTAGCTGTGTTGACGCCCCGTTCTCCACCTGTTTGCAGTTGGTGTTGAGAGGCTGGCCTGAGCGCCGACAATCACCCTACCTACCACTGTGCCCGTGACCGACCACTGTTGGGCCAGTGGGTTGGAGACGTCGCTGCTGGTGAGCCAGGACGTCGCTCCTACGTTTATGCCAGCGACTTGCGTTCGAGGCCGTCGCTGTGTGTGGTGTGTGTGCCACAGCTTTTGGTTGGTGTTGAGCCACAGCTCTTAGGTGTTTGAGCCACAGCTCGTGGGTGAGACTGTCACCGTGTTGCTGACAGAGACGCCACGAACGTGTTAGTTTTCTTTTCCTTCGTTCTTCATTGTGAGCCACAGCTTTGAAGAGACTCTGTTGTCAGACTTGACTCGTCGCTGCCGCCGTCGTCATCAGCGTTGGACCCGGCAGTTTTGATAGTTATAATTGTATTGACTTCTTGTGTGTGTACACCTGATGGTGGGTGTGCCAACCTACGTTTAATTGTGTATTTATCTTGTATGTGTTTGCTTGATGGCTCGGGCAGCATAAAAATGTGTTATTTTGTTGCCTGGCTATCCATGTTCGGATGAGTGGGTGTGTGTATGTGAATTAGGAAAAGTCGTGCATGCATCCGTAATTCTGAGTGAGTCAGACAGACTTCCACACACGCATTTCCATCCGTAACATTGGACAAAATGCTTGTTTGACATAATTGTTGACAGGATCCTTGTTTGTCAAAATTGTTGACAGAATCCTTGTTTGTCATAATTGACAGGATACTTGTTTGTCATAATTACTGACAAGATCCTTGTTTGTGACAATTGTTGGAAGGATCCTTGTTTGTCACAATTGTTGACAGGATACTACTTTGTCATAATTATTGACAGGATACTTGTTTGTCATAAATATTGACAGGATATTTGTTTGTCACCATTGTTGGCAGGATCCTTGTTGGTCATAATTGTTTACAGGATACCTGTTTGTCATAATTATTGATAGGTATACTTGCTTGTCATAATTGTTGACAGGAACCATGTTGGTCATAATCGTTGACAGGATCGACTTTTGTCATCCTTGTTTGCCATAATTTTGACAGGATCCTTGTTTGTCATAATTTTGACAGGATCGTTTCTTGTCATAATGTTTACAGGATTCTTGCTTGTCATAATTTTTACAGGATCATTGTTTGTCATAATTATTGACAGGTGCCTTGTTTATCATGGTTATTAACATTGCCCAGCAGACATGACAGCACAGAGCACACAGAACAAATATCAGAAGCCCACATTTTCTCCAGGTTGTTGACAGGTGATATAACAGAAACCCAAATTCTCTTATGACTGTTGACAGGTAATATAACAGAAGCCTAAATTCTCTTATGACTGTTGACAGGTGATATAACAGAAGCCCACATTCTCCTGACTGTTGACAGGCGATATAACAGACTTTCAAATTCTCCTGACTGTTGACAGGTGATATAACAGAAGCCCACATTCTCCTGTTGACAGGCGATATAACAGAAGATCAAATTGTCCTGACTGTTGACAGCTGTTTTTAACAGAAGCCCAAAACATATAACAGAAGCCCAAAATCTCCTGGCTGTTGTTGATAGGTGATATAACAGAAGCCTAAATTCTTCTGACTGTTGACAGGTGATATAACAGAAGCCCAAAACATATAACAAAAGCCCAAAATCTCCTGGCTGTTGTTGATAGGTGATATAACAGAAGCCTAAATTCTTCTGACTGTTGACAGGTGATATAACAGAAGCCCAGATTCTCTCCTGACTGTTGACAGGTGATATAACAGAAGCCAAGATTTTCTTATGAATGTTGACAGGTGATATAACAGAAGCCCAGATTTTCTTATGAATGTTGACAGGTGATATAACAGAAGCCCAGATTCTCTTATGAATGTTGACAGGTGATATAACAGAAGCCCAGATTCTCTTATGAATGTTGACAGGTGATATAACAGAAGCCCAGATTCTCTTATGAATGTTGACAGGTGATATAACAGAAGCCCAGATTCTCTTATGAATGTTGACAGGTGATATAACAGAAGCCCAGATTCTCTTATGAATGTTGACAGGTGATATAACAGAAGCCCAGATTCTCTTATGAATGTTGACAGGTGATATAACAGAAGCCCAGATTCTCTTATGAATGTTGACAGGTGATATAACAGAAGCCCAAATTCTCTTTTGACTGTGACAGGTGGTTTGGCTAAATCAGCACCATCTCTTGCTGACATACATGGAGCGCCGCATAGTAGATGACCGTAGGATCCGTTTGGACCGACCCTATGTGAAGGACTGGAATTTGCACATCCGGGACGTCCGGTTGTCAGACAGCGGGGTGTATCAGTGTCAAGTCAACACATCCCCTGTCAAGACTACATCAATTTTCCTCACTGTCACTGGTAAGCAGCCAAGGCAATATACAGGTATTCTAAGCTAATGCCGCGTGTGGTGCCAACCGACCTAGCACACAGACTGACTAAGGGACGAGTTATCGTGTTACGCATGGGTCTTTTCTGCATTGAAACTAACTTAATAACTACTTTACTTAATCCTCTTCGCTCCAACGGGAGCATAGGGCCTTCACTGCAAATTTCCAACGTGTGCGGTCTTGGGCTGCCCGCTTTGCCTCACCCCAGGACAGCTTGATGGTACTCAGCTCACTGTCCAGCGTCCTACGCCAAGTTGTCACTGGGCGGCCTCGCTTTCTCTTTCCTTGAGGGTTCCAGTCCAGTGCCTGCCGTGTGGTGTTGTCCGGGCCTCGGCGTAGGATGTGTCCGATCCACTTCCACTTTCGGATTCTGATGGTGTCTCCAATTGGTCTCTGATTTGTCCGGCGCCATAGCTCCTCATTGGCAATTTGTCAGGCCACCTGATGCGGAGGATCCGCCGCAGGCATGGGTTGATGAAGACCTGCAACTTGTGCTCCAACCCTTTGGTGAGTCTCCAGGTCTCCGAGCCATACAGCAGCACAGGTCTCACGTTGGTGTTAAACAGTCTCAGTTTGGTGAGAAGATGGACGTTTGCGCTCCTCCAGATGGCTTGAGGGTGGTGAAAGCAAATCTTGCCTTGGTTATTCTGGCCCTGATGTCATCATCAGTACCTCCTGTCTTGTTAACAATGCTTCCTAGGTTGGTAAATTTCTCAACATCTTCTATCTGTTGTTCCCCTAGGCGAATTGCTTCAGCCTGGCTTGTGTTGGCTCTCATGGTCTTTGTCTTCTCCACATTGATCTCCAAGCCAGTGTTACTGGCTGTGCTGCGGAGGCTCTCGGTCTTCTTCTGCATGTGGTGGAGGGTGTGAGTCAGCAAGCTGATGTCGTCCGCGAAATCTAGGTCCTCAAGTTTCTGCATGAGTGTCCACTTGATACTGCATGGTGGGCTCATCGCTGTCCTCATCACCCAGTCGATCACAAGAGAGAAGATCAGCGGTGACAACAAACATCCCTGACGGACCCCGGTGTTCACTGTGAAGGGTTCCGACACACTCGTGTTGTGGATGACGTGACACGCTGTGTCCTTGAACAGGCTCTGCATGATTTTTACCATCTTGAGTGGAATTCCATAGTGTCTCAGGATTTTTCATGTTACTTCTCTGTCCACTGTGTCGACTGCTTTTTTGAAATCGATAAAATTGATGTAGACTGATGACTGCCACTCAAGAGACTGCTCGATGATGATTCGGAGCGTGGTTATCTGGTCGACACATGATATTCCTGCTCGAAATCCTGCTTGTTCGTCTCTCAGCTTTTCGTCTACAGCTGCCCGGATCCTCTCTAGGATGATTCTCGTGAAGATCTTGCTGGGTAGTGACAGCAGCTGTATCCCTCTCCGGTTCTTACACTCACTAAGATCCCCCTTCTTGGGAATCTTGATGATGTAGCCTTTTTTCCACTCTTTCGGCACTTCTTCCTTTTCCCAGGCCTCTTGAAATAAGTCCATCAGGATGTCCGCCGCGACCGTCGCTTCTGCCCTGAGCACTTCCAGTGTGATGTTGTCAGGTCATGGGGCTTTCCCGTTCTTCGTCCTTGATTGCTTGAATGATTTCTTCTTTGCTGATCGGCCCTAGGTTCACATCCAGGTCTTCTCCTTCCTCGATGAGTGGTGGTGTCTTGACTGGCGTGCCACTGAGTAGCTCGCTAAAGTGTTCCCTCCATCTGTCCAGCTGCTCTGCTGGTTTGCTCAAGATGTTTCCATTTTTCCCTTTCACTGGTCGGTTGGTGTTGGTTTTTCTACCGCCCAGCTGCTTAGTGATGGTGTAGAGGGTCTTCATATCATTCTTCTCCGCTGCTTCCTGTGCTTGAGTGGCCAGTCCTTCTACATGGTCTCGCTTGTCCTTTTTGGCACTCTTCTTCACTTCCTTGTCTCGTTCTGCATTGTGGGCTTGGTAAATGAGTGCCACGAGGAAATAAAACCACTGTCCTTGAGGTTAGGTGGCTTGGATTAGTGCACCACAGAAGCAAACATTACTGCATTTAAAATCTGTACATCATTCGGCATTTTCCTTTTTGGTTCCGAAATCATTGCTGTACAAACATGGCACTATGGCTGAACGTAGAGTAACTACTAGTGAAAACTGAAGATGGAGAGAGAGAGAGAGAGAGAGAGAGAGAGAGAGAGAGAGAGAGAGAGAGAAGACAGACAGACAGACAGACAGACAGACAGACAGAAAGGAAAAGGCGACAGACAGAGAGGCGGACGGACAGTTAGACAGACGGATAGATAGACGGACGGACAGTCAAACAGACACAGTATTTCTTATCAATTTATAAGATAGACAAAGCTTGCACTTAGAATGCAAGTATACAAATATGCAAATGTTTGCGGCCCATGGCCAATCAGACGTGGTGTGGTATATGATAATCTGAGCAAAAAAAAGAAAAAGAATTTCGGAGTGAACGAACACCTCAGTTCTTGGAAAAAGCATGACACGTGACTGCCACAGTGGGGGATACAGCTGTTCTGCACTGTGCTCTTAAAGAACCCGACGATTACAAGGTTTCATCTCCTCTCTGCCTGTCCTGCCTGCGTGTGTGTCTGTTTATCTTTTTCTCTTTCTCTTTGTCCACACTCCCCCACCCCACCCCCACCCCCTCCGAGCCTGTTGGAAACTGACATTATCAACAAAAAAGACTGGATCCAGATTTTGCTAACTGACAGCTGGACTTCTAATAGAATCAACTATAAAACAATCATGGGTATAGGCAGTAAAGGCTAATGCTTCAGCATATTCACCCACATATTAATTCAGGGTTAGATTATTCGGAAATGCTCGAACACGCAGGTATGTACATAGCAAGGCGGTGAACTGTGTGTTTTGATATATGTAGGACCTTCACTAGGCTGATATGGTATTAATTTAGATTTCATTCAGGTTGAATCCCACATGGCTTTAAAAAAAGAACTGCGCTGTTCTCCCAATAGCAGGTGTAATCCAGCCCTACATGTCTGCTTAAGTGACACTGCTTTCTCTTGGAAGGGGAGAGGAAAGACTAGGAGGTCGCGCACACACACGCACCCCTCCCCCTCCCCCAAACATACACAAACACATGCCATACCACACCACACACACACACACACACAAACACACACACCATACCACACATACACACGCGCGCGCGCTCGCACGCACGCACACACACGCGTGCACACACACATACACACACAAATACATAATTAGGAGAATGGGTGGACACACACGCACGCGCGCGCGCGCACACACATACACACACACACACATACACACACACACACACACACACACACACACACACACACACACACACACACACACACACACACACACACACACAACGACTGCTCCCAAAAGGTTAAAGACGACTGCTACAAAACACTGGTTAGACCAGTACTGGAATATGGTTGCTCAGTCTGGGATCCTTACCATCTAAAGGACATTGATAACCTCGAAAAGATTCAGAAGAGAGCAGCAAGGTTCGTAACAGGGAACCATATCAGAGAAAAGGGGAATACTAGGAAGAACATGAGGAAATTAGAATGGAAACCCTTAGAAGAGAGAAGAGCCTTTATCAAACTTAATATCTTCTTCAAAGGCAGAGCTAAACTAACTGATATTCCAATGGAACAACTAGTATTGAATAACAGTAGCACCAGGAGTGGCGGTCAATGTTATACCATACTAGCATCAAATATTGACAGCCACTTACATTCATTTTATCCTAGTTCTGTACGGCTGTGGAACTCACTGCCGGGTGCCATCAAGATTGCCACAAATGCAGTCTCATTTAAAAAGCAAATTGATACGACAGTTTTGAGATCTGCATATTGACGATTTTCTATTTTAACTTCCCAGATATTTTATGGTTACCTGGGCCTGAATCTGGCCATTGCTTTTAACTTCTTGAATATCGAGTGCGACCCCTTGTTGCCAAATTTGCTCCATAGGCCAACAGACTGAGTCGCACTATTTTATGTTATTTTTTTTACTTTTTTAACATCCGCGCTGGTGACCTACACGTTTTTGAGTGAACCAGTATTTTAGGAAGAAGGACACACAAATGCATAATCTGGAGAATGGGTGGACACACACACAACACACACACACACCACTCGCTCATTCTTCTATGTATCGCCTCCCTCTATTGTTTGACTCTCTTTAGTTCACTCTGTCCATCAAACTGTCAGTTTTCTCTGCCTCCCCCCCCCCCCCCCCCCCCCCCCCCTTCCCCTTTCTCTGGACGTGCAGGCATGTGTGCGTGTATGTGGAGAGAGCGCAAAAGGGTGTAAATGCTGTCTCAGAGCGACAAACTTTTCTACGGCAGCAATTTTTTTTTGCATGAAATGCTGTCGCTGCGATATGATTTTATTTTGAGGCAACACACGATTTTATGGACATTTCCCCGTGAAATCCTGTCGCGCAAAAAACCAATTTTATGAAAAAAAGGGTCGCTCAGCGATAATTTTTTTTTATGAACCATTGCAGTATTTCCCGGGAAATGCTGTAAGAATGTAAATATTTTATGTTCAAGACCACCCTATCTTATTTTGGCACGAAAACCCCCCTTTTCACATACAAGTCGCGTCCATCTCATATCAGTTTTGGCCAAATTAACACCTATTTTTCCAAAAAAAATAAACACAAAAAACCTCTAAAATCGACGCAATTAGTATTTTAAAAAAATGGTTGCTTGCGTGTAAGATAAGATTTGGTGATCGTGAACATAGATATTTACATTCTCTCCAGGGACAAAAAATTAAGGGTTTACAGTACGCTCTGACTGACTTAGCTTGTACTTAACTTAAGAACCTAACTAGTACTTAACTTAAGAACATATCAAGAACTTACTTAAGAACATAACAAGAACTTAACTATACTTAACAAGAACTTATAATTTACTTACACTTAACTTGTAATTTATTTGCACTTAACTTAAAAAGTACTTTCTAAAAACTAACTTAACTTGAACTTATCTAGTTCTTAACTGTACTTTACCTATTCTTAAAAACTATTCCATAGAAAATGTATCTACAGCAAGAGGTTGCGCCTTTTTTTGCAGAGCTGTTTCTTCTTCTTTTAACTGTGGGGCTTGCGGCTTTGTTGCTAGGTATGGGTAGGTTTTTGTATGAAAAAAAAACCGCAACAACAGCACAGACCCATACTAATGATACACTATTGTTTGATTGTGATTGTGATTGTGTTGTTGTTAATTGTGTTTGTTGTTGGTGGAGATGTTGTATTATTATCTAACAATTTTTGTTTTACTGATTGGTTTGCTTTTCTCAGTCTGTTCCATTCAGCTAGTTTACGCCCAGCCTCAACACGTCCAGGATTTTTAGTCTTAGTAACATTACTCCACTTGGGGTACTTTCACTTGGGTACATTCTGCTCCTGCGGAGGGTCCTGCGGACTGTCCTGGGGCGTCTTTCTCGCTCTTTTTTTTTTATTACGTTTAAATTAATATGGTTAAAATTAATATGATTAAAAGTAATTAATCTCATGATGAATGGGCATAACATCGTCCCAATCTGTAATACATGTCACATCCCAAGAGTTTCTAGGGACTTGTTTAAAACCGGATCTTGTGATAAGTCGTATTTTAAATCTTCTTCTGAATCAACCCCGGCGCCATTTTTAAACTTACTAACTTAGCATATAAACTAATCATTGTCTGGCCCACCGATCTAACCATGTTTGACCCTAACTGTGCTTCGTACCTAGCTTTAAGTACTTCTCAACGTCTAAATGTAGACAGTTGCTGAATCTGTTCAATACTTAGTTCAGCGCCTAAATACTGTTTAGTTTTTCCACACCAGCTAGAGAGTATAATCTTTCTTTATGGCAGTGATCTACGGAGAAAGCCCTGCTTGCTCCTCACACTTAATAGTTCGTCACAATCCATTTTTAAAAAAAATAAAAATAATATAATACTTTTAAAACCATGAGTTTAAAAAGCTGGTTAATTATGCAGTGCCTATCGTTGGTGTTATAGTTTTTTCAACCCTTGCAAAATGCTTGTTAGGAATAAAACCGCCCAACATGGGAAAGATAGAAGATTCGCCAAAACTAGTTGCAACCTTATTTTTAGCTTTAACAACAAAAGATTATCTGATTAAAAAGCACATAAAACAGTCTTTCGTATTATGATTATTTTATTTTTTTTTAGTTAATAAAAAAATGAGTGAAAAAAAGATTATCAATACGATTTTACCACTCTGCTGTAATTAGGGAGTCTTAGTATAGGTTATAGCGTGCTAGCAAAAAAAATGTTTAAAATGAAGCCGGCGGATCTAGGAGGTTAGACATTGAGGACGTTGTTAAAAGGGTTAATGTTGTAATTACTGCAGATATTGCCTCAAAAGACTTTCTTGTTACCCAGGGGATTATCCCAGAAAATATTAATACATAGAAAATTAATTCAATAAGAAAATATTTATTTATAAAAAAGAGTCTGGATTGGTTTTTGATGGTGGGAGGAGCTATTGTTAACGCTTTAAACTTTCTCTGGAACAATTATATTTTAGTAAATTTAGGTCCGATGAAGAGAGAGAACGTCATAATAAGGGAATGGAAGATTTAGCTAAGGCAAGAGACGTTTACGAGAAAAGACGAATTGCTCACTTAGACTTTATTAATAAAAAGTTAAGAGAACAGGGACATGCCCGAGCACACATTTACAGACGTTGATGGCGCAATGAATGAGTATTACTTAGTGACAGGGAAGAAGTTTTTTAAACATCGCCCCCCACAAGAACTGTCTGACTTTTATGAACCATCTGAGGAACAGAAGACTGCAGAGAAAATGTTTTATTGCAGTTGGCATACTTCAGTCTATCTTGTTGCTCACTTTTCTTGTGTAAAATAAAATGCATTTAAAAAATGGACAATACGAAGTACAATACGAAGTACAAAATTATTATTCTCCTAAAGGTTATTGGAAAGGAAAGACTGCTATGAAAAACTAAGTAAAGCTGCTAGAGTGTCTTTAATCAGATGCGAAAGACTGGGTTTCAAAACAGGCAATTTGGGCAAATATATCTGCCCGCCCCAAAAAGAATAATAAGGCCTAGATTTGTTAACTCAGTTCCAAATGACACCCACCAGATGGAAATTGCTGTATCTTCCACATGACAAAGGTTTTGAAAAAAAAGTTTAAGTATGCTCTGACAGTTGTAGACTGGCTTTCAAAATACAAAGACGCTGAACCCTTTAACAGATAAAAGCTCAACTGCTGTGGCTGTGGCTTTTCAGCAAAAATACATGCGAGGCCCATTAAAGTATCCTAGGAATGATTCAAGTTGATGATGGAAAAGAGTTTAAAGGCTCTGTAAACCAGCTTTTTTTTAAAACATCATGTTTTCAGTTAAGAGAGGGATCCCCGGCAACCCCCCCGATCACAAGCCCTTGTAGAAAACTTTAATAAAGAATCTAGCTGAACGCCTGTTTACCTATCGATATCACAGAGAAAATTAATGGACAGAACGCGTAACACAGAATGGGTTAGGAGGCTGCCAGCAGTCTACGCGCCCTGAACAATGAAGAATTTAAAGCAACAGGCCTTAAACCCGTAAACGCGATCAAATTAAAAAAAATTAGCATTACTGAAGGTGTGCAGGGACTCAAAAACTCTTGCCGTTTGGGCTAAAAGTAAGATTACTTGTATGCTCCTGGAGAGGCAGAGGGCGATGTTAGAATTAGAGCCCACAGACCCCACATGGAGCGTAGACGTATATGAAGTTGACAGAATTATGAAAAACAACCCCTCCCGTATATTATTTAAGAGAAACTCTCTCTTCTAAAAAGCCCGCCCCTAAAAAGATCCTTTGTTCGTGAAAGCTGCAAGTTGTCCCCCCAAAATGGGGAGTTTTGTATTATGCCCCTGTTTGGCTAGTATACTTACCATGTCAGACAATAGTATTCACGGCAGTTAGTCTGCTCTGCCCGGCCGAAGTTTTGTGTGGCTAATGCAGTGATAAGACAGTCACGTGGGGCCCAACCCACTTCCGCCGTAGGGAGAAGCCATGTAAGTCTCCCATACGTCATTCATCGAGGCCTGCGCGCAAGGTAACCCCCGAACCTTGGCGCTAGCGGGGAAGGGAGGGCGGCATTAGAGTCTGACCCTGGTAAGTAAACTAGCCAAACAGGGAGTAAAGATACAAACTCCCCATTTTTTGGGGTCATATACTGTAAACCCTGTCAGACATGCAGAATGATAGTAAAAGGGGAGGGCATGCCACCCTGGTCATTGGGGGATGCCTCAAATAAAATTTTATG
>CM031603.1:36258682-36278682 GCA_018398815.1 Conus ventricosus
TGGGCATCTGGGCAAGGTTCGGTTAGATTCCTGGCCACGACGCACACGCTGCTCTTGTCTGCTGCCCTGGTCAACGGGGTCTGCTGGTTCTGAGTCCACATCTGCCCAACGACAACGTTCACCTGGAATGATTTGACAAAGACTGTCCGTCAAAAATAAACAGCTATGCCTGTTCATTCAGCCAAATACTATTTCTTTTTTTAATTTCCTTTCGTCGTTCTCTCTGTCTCATAGTTTGTTTGTTTTTTAATCCTGATGTTTTACCTGTTGGTTTTATTGTTTGTGTCTTGCATTCTGTTTGAACCTGGAAATACAGACATGTGCAGAGAATAGTTACCCTCTCCTGTCCTAGAGGAAGGTCCTGTGTTGAGACCGAAATATTGGACAAAATAGGAAAAGGAGTCGACCAAGCGGTCTTGTAGTCCTTTTTTTCTTCTTTTTCTATTTTATCATCTCATGACAACAGAAAACGGACCTCAGCAGTGAGAAAGTGGTGCTTCTGGATTTTTAAGGTTTATACGTTATATATACGTACGTATACACACACACACACACACACACACACACACACACACACACACACACACACACATATATATATATGTGGTGTGTGTGTGTGTGTGTGGTGTGTGTGGTGTGTGTGTGTGTGTGTGTTAGTTTCTTGTAATTTAATCCCTTGCGGATTCATTCCAAGAACTGGCCCTCAGCGCTTGTGTCTTAAGAGGTTATCTTTTATATTTTCTACTTTTTACAAGAAAATGTAGCTTGTTTTGCTCTTTCATGATTTTCTTTTGCTTCTTAGGTGGCACCTTTGGTCGTTTTTTTGAAAACTCAACAAACATACTACGGTATTGTACGCCAGCCTTTTTCTGGGATAGCATTCTTCTTAAAACCGAAAAGGCAGAAGAGTCAAGTTACCACTTCCCGCGGTCACTGAGGAGAAACAATCAGGTTTCGAAATACCTGTGTCTGACCAGGAGTTATATGTTTGTGAGCTACCTCCCCATTGGAGATTGTCTCCACCCCCCCCCCCCCCCCCCCCCCCCTCCTAGGAGACTATAAGCTTGCTGAAGGCTCATTTTGATTATTCCCAATTCACCCACTCAAGCACATACTGTTAATTAGGCAGAATTATCTACCACTGCAGATATGAATGCTTATCTCCCCCTATTTCTTCAATGTAAGACATAAGAGCAAGCTTTGTTTATAACTGAATATATAGATATCTTCATGAGTGCATACACATGGTCTCTAATACAAGCAATATTTCTCCTTTGTTATATAAATAAATGAATAAGCATATGTGTGTGCAGATGTTTGTAACTATGCGGACACACACACACACACACACACACACACACACTTCCTCTCTCTATTCCTTTTTTTTCTCCCAACCCTCTCCCTCTCCTCTGCTCCAATACTACTGTTAACCTTTCACTCTTTGATCATCCCTATTCCTTTTCACCTACCGTTAATATTATTATCAACATTGCAATGTTTATCCTCACGACCTTCTCCCTACTCCAGTAACTTTTACTCATTGATCATCTCCATTCCTTTCCACCTACTATTTACTGGTACAACAAATAATAGTCTTATTACATACTCTCACTAGAATCATCACATCACCATTATTATAGCACTATCATCACTTTTATATTAAAAAAAAAACAACAACCAACAAAAACAAAAGAACTACCAACAAAAACAACTAACTTCATTATTCTCATTATCTCGATTAGTGTTTTTACATCATCATTATCTATACTATTATGATCACTATTATCATTACATTTGTGTACACACACACACACACACACACACAAAGACACACATATTTTATATGACGTCAATAGTATTGATGTCATCGCTGCTAAGGAGATGTACTTGCATCGGTTCCTGAAGAAGCCTTTTGGCGAAAGCTTGAAAATGAACTCCGTGGGCGGTGCTGACTACTTATTTTTCATCACTATATATATATATATATATATATATATATATATATAATATATAATGCTGAACAATTAAATAGTGGGGGAAAACCAGTGCAGGCTAACAATTCCTCAGTCATTATAGTAATGACTTGGCAAAGATTTAAACTTTTAGAAAAAAAAAAGTTGAAGATGAAGAAAATGGGGAGTATATTATAAATATGAAAACCCTTCACTAGCCTGGTGCCTGAGGCACCATCGTAATCCCTCTCGAAGGCACATCTATTTGTATTGCCTGCTCCTAGGCCTTTCGTCCGCTGGATCGCACTCATCAGGGAGACACGGCTGGTTGTGTCTGTGCTCTTGGTGTCAAATAGAGACACACCACAGTCCAGAATTCTGTGGTATTCCACCACCAAGGGTTCAAAAAGAATCCAACAGCACCCTCAAAGCAGCCAGCGAAAGGGAGTAAAATGGAACCAAACGAAAGCGTGGAGAATATATATATATATATTTTTTTTTTTTATTATATATATAATATATATATATATATATATATATATATATATTATATATATATATATATATATATATATATATGTGTGTGTGTGTGTGTGTGTGTGTGTGTGTGTGTGTGTGATTTTTTTATTGTTGTAATCATCAGTATACCTTTTGTTACAATTCATAACTATTACAAATGTTATATCTGCTACTATCATTAATAATGGTTATTATTCTTTACAATATTTCTGACATTCCAACTTACAACTTTGCCAGCCTCCTATAGCATAACTATCATTACTTACGTACTGTCAACCCTATAGTGCAGCTAGCTGCCAAACATGGCACCTTACACAACCAATTGGAAATAAGAAAGAAATCTAAACGCTTTCGCCGACGTGGATTATTCCTCCTCCAAATATACCTACGTAATTCAGGATTTAATTCACGCAAGATGTCGGTTAAATCTCCGCCATGTTTTCTACTTGCCTCTTGTGCTTTAGGATTATTGTTATGTCTAAAACTCTAACAGTCCACAGAGTAAACTCAGACCAAATTCCATTCACATCCCATAATGACATTTTCAGCTCCATCTGCCCTAATATGTTCTTCCAACTCTGGTTTAAAACTCAGGCTCATCACGGTTGGGCCCGTAAAGGCCAGCAAAGAGACATTATTCATCCATTATTCGAACTGATGCAAAATATGATAGCCTGCAGTGTCTGTCTTAACTGAAAGTAAACATTGCTTTTTTCCCTCCATTTTTTTTTTTATCTTTTGTTTTTTTTACCATTTCTCTTCTTTTTTTTTCTTTTCCTTTTTTAAATTTTTTCTCTTTTTTCTGGTAAAGACGGTCTTTTTTTCCAGTGGGGCCTTCATCCTCCCCCGGCCCCCACCCCCACCCCACTTTTTCATGTTTTTTGCTCTTCAAAGACTCACGCACCATGCATTACCACGCTTGCTGTTTTAGGTGTTTTTTTTCTTCCGAGTTTGATACATGGCGTCTGGGTTTGTTCATGTTCTAATGTTTGGTGCGCTGTCACTTTCACTCTGTTGCATTTGCCACTCACACCGAAAGGAACAACCGAACAAAAGAACAGTGACAGTAGTACTTATAAAATGGAAAGAAAGAATAAAAAAGAAGAAAAAAAAAGGGGGGGGGGGGCTGGATACACAATGAGTATGTGTGAATGAGTGAGTGAGTTAGTCATTGTTATTGCATAAGTTAGATACGCCCGTGAATGAATTATGAGATGCAAAAAAAAAAAAAAAGGCATTTATAACCCCAATCTGCACGAATAGAATTTTCTGATTCTGGTTTGAAATTAATACCCTGCAACAAACATACTGAGTTTGATTTTCCTCTTAAATGACTAAATACATCTCTTCGATTTTGCGGGTTCGCCAGACCCATGGACGCGATAGTTATTCTGTAACTCACATTGAGACCGGAATTGAATATGGGTCATCCAAACATTTGAACACATTACCAAAGTGACGTACAAAATCGAACCAAAATGAACAATGAAAATCAGAGCGAGACCCGTGTAAGTCAAAATCAACAGTTACTCCGATGAAGACATTGGCGGCCACATTCAGATCAGACCTTTTCACACAGCTATGCTCAACGGCACACTCTTAAAACGGCTTCATGATATCCAAACCATACACGTGTGAGAAAACTGATAAGTCTTCATTGAAAAGAAAAAAATGCATAAGACATGTACAAACACACGTACAAACACATAATGAATTAAAGTTTCTGGGTAGACCCGTCCGGGGCAGAAAAAGAAACTAAAGGAGATAAAACATTCCGTCTCATTGTCTAAATTCAGTTGAACACGTGCTCATACATGCAAGAAGACAACAACAAGAGACTCAAGACTCAAGATGATTTATTGTAGAAGGTCGTCCGACCCATTACAATTTTACATGCAAACTCCTTCGTATTAATGCACACCACACACACACACACACACACACACACACACACACACACACACACACACACACACACTCACACCCACACACACACACACACACACACACACACACACACTGTATGGCTGTTTCCAAATAGTACCATGCCAATTGCAACAGCAAACAAAAAGGCAAACAACGGCGAACACAAATGCTAAACAGTTACATTCGATATTAGCTAATAATATGATTACACCTGTGATACACGACGTTTGTTAGAGTAGTAAATAAAACGTCCTAAATCATGGAGATGCTCATCGTCTTGCATTAACTTTTCCAGGGTTCTAACAGTGGGATGCTTTGTATACCGAGATGGAATGTACTTCTCCCGTAAATCATTCAAGGACCTGCAGTAAAACATAGCATGCATTTCATCTTCGAGGCCAGCATCACACAGAGGACATTTCAAATCACATTGATGAACGGGAGCGTATCTCATTTTATGAGTACGTAATTCGGAGGCACCTATTCTAAACCTAATCAAAACATCTCTGATGTGTTTATTTTTAACAACTGTGAAATAAGATTCCAGCGACAGAGAAGATTTAAAAGAACGGTAAACACTAAATCTACTGCTTTTTTGAATGTGTTCTTGCCAGTTTTGACTATGACAGTCAACCAGTCTTTGCTTGAATGAGCTCAGGAATCCGCGCATGTTTTCTACGCCTTGATGCTCCCAAACAAAACCGAATCCAAATTTGAATAAAGTATCCCGAACCCGTGACGCCCAACATACTTTACCTTGATCACACAATATCAAAAGCATATCATATGATTTACGCGGAAGTCTTGATCGATCCATTCTTGTAAGTCTTAGCCAATACTTAATGCATGATAAGTAAGAAAATATGTATAAAGGATAACGTCTGTGACGGGTCTCCGACGCTCCCCCTCGTTATTAAAATATGATTTTCATATTCAGGGATGCAGGGGGTTATAGACAGAAGTATTTACGCTTTCACAACCAAAATGCGCTCTCGCATAGGCACACGCACTCTGTCACTCACATCGGGCCGCAAAAAGGGTGGGGGGAAACAGTAACTTTCATAGAAAAAATCAATTTTTTTTTTTTATTCAACTTGACTCCGAGCCCCACCTCATACACAACACAACTTTGTATCATACAAAATGTAAGCTCATACAACAATTTCAAAAATCGCATCCCTGTTCTTAGTTATTCTTACTTACAGGAAAGAAATACCCATTTTCAGTTTGCACATTATAAACTTAAAAGAAAATTAAAGCTCCTAACTTGCCCAGATTCTTGGGTTGCCCCTTTCCCTTCACCCCACTTTGCGATTTTGAGCTGAAGTGCCCTACCGTTGTGCCCCCTTTTGGCCCAAATCCCATTTGGGGGGGAATGGAAACGTGCTTGAGCCCCCCACCCCCGAGTCTCCCCGGACCCCACCGTACTTGCCCTCTCCACGGAAAGGGTCCTGTGGGCCTTCCCACGGGTTTTCTCTGGCTAAAAACCCCCCCGTTTCGGCAGCCCCTGTCTGGGGCCCCAACAGGTGAGGTCTCTGTCGCCCGTCCCACAGGGAGAAATTTTTCTCTCGTCGGCTCCGAGGTACAGCAACCTCCACTGTCTTACGTCCCCACCCAGGAGACAAAAAGGGCGACGCTAACCTCTGCTTCCGCTGTTTTTTTGAGCCCCGCAAGAGGGGCGAGTTCACCTTCCCTTATGTGACACACACTTCGGGTTTTTCCAAGCCCCTTATATTCGTTTCAAAAAGAGAGAACCCGAGTTTAAACGGGTAAACCAAGGGAATCCCCGGCACACACACATCACCATTTGTACCAAAAAATCCCCGATTTTTATTCCCCAATGGAATCATAGCACCACCATACACACACCCACAGCTGCTAGCGCCAAAAAAGATTTGGGCCCCCGGGGGGTTAAATGCTAACCCCATTAAAAAACCCTGTTCGATTCCCGAAGCTACCCATTGTACAAACACCCGGGATTCTCTACACCCGGATGGGCTTAATTTTACTACCTTATAAAACAAGGTGCGAATCACCAATAGGCCGAGCCTTTCCCATTCTTTCCCAAAAGGGAGACGAAGGGCCGCGTACTCTGCCTGCGGGTGACGGTCCCCTCCCCGTGACGGTACCGACACATCCCCTTTCCCCCTTCGGGCCCCACGGGAGAGCCGTGTGCCAGGCTCAAAGGGGACACTCTTCTTCCCGGAGGGCGGTCACATTTTTTTTCTACCCTGGGCATGCGAAAATTTCCCCAAACCGCTCCCTCCTTCAGTAACGCGGGGGGTACCCCCCCTGGGGGATCCCTAAATTCGCACATTTGAAGCCCCCAAGGAAACTTTGCTCTCAAAACAGCAACCCCCTTAATTTCCCAAAAATGCTCGGAACTTTGGCCGACTCAGCACCCCCGTATAAAATTTGTTCCAATCAAATTTCCCAGGACGAATGTTCCAATTGGATAAAACACTCTGGCATGGTTCGTATAACAAAACCCCTCTATGCTTTAAAACATATTCCAAAAATCTCTAACAGGATAATGTACCCAATTAAAACCAATAGAAAATAGAAACCAAAAAAATCACTCTTTGGTCATCTACGACTATCACAACTTTTAATCTATTGGTCACAAATAATCAAAAACTCTCTCTAAGCTTTATATCACATGTCCTACATTTTAATTAATCATTCCTTTCATTTTCTAAAAACACACAACCTGATTAACACCATTAAAATTTCCCGGTGTGGCCCCCCTATTAAACATCAAATCAATTCAGGGGGGGGCCACAATCCACAAGGACAAGATTAAATTCAGGGTGGGGCCCCAGACTAGTAACACAAAACAAATTCGGCGTGCGCACAAATGTCTTCCCCTCACACACAATATGCAAATCAAAATTTATCCTGATTCAAAAAAAAAAAGGGACACTTTACTGATCATGAACAAGAAAATTTAAAAAGGAATCCCAAACCCAAAAACAGGAGTGTACTAAACCCGCCCCTTAATGGGAAATGAACAAAAGAACACAAAGGGTAAAATATATCGAAACGAAAAATAACCTGAACATGGGCTTAACCCCCCCCTATAAAAGGGCAAAAAAATCAATAAACAGGGCCAGCTAAATTTTTTTACAAGTACTGTCCTAAAGATGATGCTCACCCACCCCCACAATCCGCAGCCCGTGGCTTTGCCCTACCATTGTCCTCTTCTGTTGTTCCCCAACAAACAACCCCCCGGGGGTTTACTCCAACCCTTTCCCTCTCCTGCCTCTAAATTTTTGCCCGCCGTTTTGGGGCTCGCCAAAGTACCTTGGGGCAGAATTTGCGCCCCCGGGCTTACGAGGTCGAGACCCCCGGGGATCCTTAAAAGGGCGCGTGGAAATCTGCGCGTCCTTTTCCCTTCCCAAACCATCCACTGCGCGCGATCATCCCCCCTTTTAAATTTTATGAGTGTCCCTCACCCCTTTTTTATCCGAACGATTTTCCTTCTCTGGGGGAAATTTCCCCTTGGGTTAAATCCACTCATGCCTATCCCCATGTTTTTCTGGACCTTATTCCTTCCCCTTTTTTTCAACACGGGTTGTCTCCCTCCTGGGCTACTGTCTTTGGATTTCCTAACGATAGTGGTCACCTCGCCCTTCTGCCTGCTTTTTTACCGCCCCCCTGGTCCCAAACCCAGGTGGTTCGTTACTCTGTGGTCCATTTTGGCCCCCGACCCTGAGCCCGCCCCCGTGGCCCCAATTTCTGACTGCCGGGGGGGCAACGCCAACAACTTTTTAAAAACCATTTGGCCACCAGGGCCCACGGCACGAACTATGACCTTTTCATGGTTTTTGCACACACCATGGCCACCTTCGGGCCCCACGTAGCTTATGCTGCGGCGCCTGTGCACCCCCCTGTCTTGTTTACTTTCCAGTAGGATTCCTACTCTGCCTGCCCTTGTTTTCCCCACTTGACTGGCAGCGGGCTAGGTTTTGGGGGGTGATTTCCTCCCCCCAACAAAGCTGGTGGGGAAGAGTTTTGCACGCTCAGTGAGGTACTCCTAAAAACTCTGACTCTCTTTGACAGGGGCCAAAAGGTACCGATTAATTCTTCCTCTCATATCGCAGAGGGGGTTTTCCCCGGTTATTTTGTTTTCCCCCAAAAACCCGGGCCCCTTTACCTTGCCCTGAGTCATCCTGTGTCTAATAACGGTCCCCTTTTTCCGTTTACTCTGCCCTGTAGTTGGTGGTGGCACCCTGCCTTCCGTTGAATTTTATCAACAGCAAAACGGGAATTATTCGCAGCCGTCATTCCCTTTGGGATTGACCCCCGCCACATTTAACATGGCGTTTTTTACTCAACTTCTCTTTAGTCCCACTGTTGCCGGGACTTAGAATCGTTTTAACTGCGGTCCGCCTCGTTTTTTAGGAGTCGGGGGAAACACTCCCCGCTGTGTGGTCTGGGCATTAGGGTGACTGGTTTGATCCCTTCATCCCAAAACGCTGCATGGGGGATTTATACCTGTCTGCAAAATTCACTAAATCCTTAAACTTCCTAATTCTCTTTTCCCCCAAAATACTGGAATCCCTTCCACAAGGGAGAGATTTGCTCCTTTAAAGATCTCCTCCCTCAAAGATTCAAAAGTTTTTTCGTGTTCCCAAAAATTATCCATTTATCAAGAAGCCAAAACCCTAAAAGGGAAATGTCGTGTGTCTCACCCGATTTCAAAAGGTTTCTCTGAACAAATTTTTCCTTATCTATCGGCGGTTACCTGGGACCCCTTTAACAAAGCATCGCGCCCGATCATAAACTTCTGTTTTTCCGGGGTAAGCAAAAAAAAAATCCCAGCTTGGGTGTCAGCAGCGAGAAAATTTTGGCCCACCGTTCTTTGGGGGAAGCTGATCTTTGGCAACCTTTTTAAATTTTCGAAATGAAATCCTCTAAATGGCCGGTTATACGAACCTTGGGGTATTGATCAGGGTGAGTGGGAAAAGTTCACTTTAGGTTTTTCGTCCCCGTCCCGTTTTTTCTCCAAATTTTTAAATTTTTTTAACTCAAACGCCTTACTTTTTTTCTCTCTCTTCTCTTTCCGTTCTTTTCTCTCTCCTCTCTTTCCTCTTACCCTTTTTCTCTCTCTTTCCCCCCTTCCTTTTTCTCTCCTTCTTTCCCCTTCTTCTCCTCCCTTTTCCCCTTTCTTTCTCTCTCCTTTTTTCCCGTTTTCTTCCTTTTTTCCCGTTCCCTTTCCCCTCCTCTTTTTTCCCGTTCTCTTTTCTCTCCTCTTTTTCCATTTCTCTTTCTTTCCCCTTTTTCCCTTTCTTTCTCTTCCCCTTTTTTCCCGTTCCCCTTTTTTCTCCCCCTTTTTTTTTGTTCTTTTCTTCCTCTTTTTTTTTTTCCTTCTTCCCGTTCCCTTTTATTTTTTTGGGCCTCGATTACACGGGGGGCCCTTTCACTAATAGCCTTAGTTGGACCCCTTTGTCTAAAGCTTTTCCTTCTTCTATGGGTCCATCTTTTTCAGCGGCCCCCTTGTCTCGCCCCTTTCAGTCACTTTTGAAGTTTTAACCCCGATCAATAGTCAAAAACCACCACAGTAACAAACGAGATATCCCCACGTCATTTTAAAAAAGCGATCAAAATTGTGTACACACAATCAAAATAAAAAGCAACCCAAAACAAGCAGTTCAAATACAAAGGCCCAGTCATGAAAAAAAAAAAATCAAAACAATCAACAATGACTAACGTCTTTCCCAAAAAAAAAACAACAATCTAGGTTTCCACAATTATGACAATTTTAAATCCCTCTGCAATTGAAAAAAACCCCCAAATCAAATCACTTATGGCTCATTTTTGTTCATCCCCGGCGAGCCCCCCCTTTGTGCGGGGCTCCACCTCCCCCCCGTTATTAAAAAAAAATTTTTTTTCAGGTGCAGGGGGGTTTTAAAGAAGTAATTTTCGCTTTTTACAACCAAATGCGCTCTCGATAGGCACACGCACTCTGTCACTCAATCGGGGGCCCCCAAAAGGTGCGGGGAAAAAATAACATTTCATAGAAAATAACAACTTTTATTTAACTTGACTCGACCCCCACCCGTCACTAACAAAAACTATCTGTTCATACAAAAGGTAGGGGCATACAGACAATTTCATAAATCGCATCCCCTGTTCTTCATTTTTCTTCTTAGCCCGGAAAGACAATATTCCCCTATTCAGTTTGCACACTTTAACCTTAAGAGCAAATAAAACGTCCCAAAATTGCCGATTCCCTTGGTTTTGACCGTTTTTCTATCCCACTTTTGGCTATGAGCTGAAGGCCCTACCGTTTTGGGCTCCCGTTTTGGGCCCAAAAACCCAGTTGGGGGACCTGGGAACGAGCTTGGTCGCCCCCACACCCGGGTTCCCGGGGCTCCACCGAATTCGCCCCCTCCACGGAAAGGGCTCCCGTCGGCCTCTCCCCCAGGTCTTCCGGGGTGCAAACACCCCCCCCCCTTGTCTGGGGCTCCCGTCTGGCCCCAAAAGTGACCCCGTCTTGTTCGACCGTCCCCACCGGGAGACAATTTTTCTCGCGTCGGCTCCCAGGGTTCAGCAACCCCCACTGTCTTTCGTCCCCCCCCAGGAGACAAAAAAGGGGACAGCTAACCCTGCTTCACGCTTATTTTCTTTAGCCCCCGAAAGGGCCGAGTTCACCTTTCCCCTTTTGTGATCACAATTCTGGTTTTCCAAAACCCTTTTATTCGTTCTCAAAAAAAGAGAGAAACCCCAGTTTAAAAAGGCTCAACCAGGGGAAACACGGCACACACACATACACGATTTGTACCCAAAAAAATCCCCAAATTTTTTTTATTCCCCAATGAATCACTAGTCACCTAACATACACACACACCACAGGCTTGCGCCAACAAAAACTTGGGACCCCGGGTAATGATAACCCATTCAAACTCATTTCGATTCCCCAAACTCCCATGTACAAAACCGGATTCTCTACAGCCAGGGCTGAGGGTTCAAGTATTTATAACCCCTTTTGATAAAAAGGGGCGAATCAAATAGGCCGAAGCCTTCCCTTCATTTCCTCGAACAGGGGCACTGAAGGTCGCTGTTCTCTGCCTGCAGGTGACTACCTACCCCTGACGGCCCCCGACACGATGCCTTCCCCTTTAGGGGCCCAGGGGGGGCCCAGTGAATAGCCCTGCTCAAATGGAACTTTCTCTACCCAGGACGGAGGGCCATGTTTTGTTACTATCCCTCGGGCATGCGAAACACTTCCCCCACGCTCCCCCCTTCAGTAACGATGGGGGATCCCCCCCGGTGATGCCGAATTCGCACCCTTTAAGACCAAGGGAAAGGGTCTCAACAACAGCAACTACCCCTTTAATTTGCCTAAATGTCGGAAATTCGGCCCCCCTCATGACAACGTCCCAAACCGCCGTTACCATGTCATTTGGTGCCTTGGGGGTACATTTACAGCTTTTTCAAAGAAACTGTGCATTTTTCTATTGTAAAATCCCGTCCGCCCCCAAAATTTGCAGGCCATATAAAATAGGTTTTATCGGCATCAAAAAGCTTTAAAAAATCTTGCCGAAAAGTCACCAATCCTCCATAAAGTTTTGAGTATATCAATAACACCTTTCTTGGCTTTAGTCGCCATGTCTTCCAGAGCCCTAGAGAACGATAATCTGGTACTAAGAAACAACCCTAGGTATTTGTAAGAATTAACTACTTCCATTTGAAGGCCGTTATATGTCCATGCCTCACGTCGAGAAATATAACCACCATTCCTGAAAATGATTATTTTCGATTTGTCAAGATTGACATGTAAATCTAATTCAGATGCCTTAATTGCAAGAACATTGAGCTGGTTCTGAAGTCCAGCAACCGTGTCTGACAAAAGTACAATGTCGTCTGCAAAAAGTAAAATAAACAGCTCAATCATGTCAGGGTTCAGTTGAATGCCGTGTCGTCCATTTTCAATTATTCCTGAGGCCAGTTCGTTAATGAACAGAGAAAAAAGTAACGGACTGGTAACCTCGCCTTGTTTTAAGCCT
Organism: Conus ventricosus; assembly: GCA_018398815.1. Lineage (NCBI taxonomy): Eukaryota > Metazoa > Mollusca > Gastropoda > Neogastropoda > Conidae > Conus > Conus ventricosus. The sequence continues at coordinate 36,271,092 of CM031603.1, forward strand.
TTATAGCAAGTGAATGCTTCGTCATCTTGATCCCACAGCGTACTCGAGCTTTTACAGTTTTATACATGCTTTGGATTGTCAATAACATTTTCCTTTAATTCCAGATTTTCGCAATATAGGCCAAAGTTTTCCGTGTGAAATGAAATCGAAAGCCTTACGGAAGTCAATGAAAGCAACAAATAATTTCCTGTTTCTAAGTAGGTATTTTTGAACCATCGAAAAAAGAGAAAAAATGTGATCGATGGTTGAATGATCTTTCCGAAACCAGCTTGAATTTCTCCTAGCAGACCTTTAGATTCAACCCATATGGACAGTCTCTTATTGATTATGTAACTGTACAATTTACCACTTAAATTCAAAAGTGAGATGCCTCTATAGTTGTCAGGTTTGTGCAGATTACCCTTCTTATGCACAGGTTGTATGATAGCCTCGGTCCAAGCTGCTGGGTACTGACCTGATGAAAAAACAGCATTAAAAATCGCAGAAGAAAAGGAACAACTATATCCCTCGAAGATTTGAGTAATTCAGGCAAAATACCGTCTGGACCTGCTGCTTTGTTATTTTTTAAGTGATTAATTGAGCCTACTACTTCTTCTTCAGTAATATCATCATTCAATGGTCCAAAATCTGAATTATCATTTTCTTCTTCAAAATCCGGTTCAAAAATCGGAGAATCGTCATCCGTAGAAACAATAGTATCTACTTCAAAGACCCTCTTAAAGTGTTGCAACCACTCTACATCCGTAATATTACCAACCTTTCTACTTTTCGTTGAAAAATGTTTTATATTTTTCCAAAACTGTCTGGAATCGTTTACATTCTGTTCAAGTTCTGCTCTACATTTCGTTTTGTATGTTTTCTCCTTATCCTCCAATAACTTTTTATATGACCTTCTCTTCTCAAAGTATTCGTGTCCACCCTCTGTGGGGTTTTCTTTTTGTAAACGTTTGAAATCGCGTAGTGCTTTTTGGTATTCTTTCGACTTTCATAACACTCCCAGTCAAACCATTACATTACCTTTGATGGTCCTACGACCACCCTGCTTTACAGACATGCAAGAGGCGGCAGATTTTAGGGTGGCAGAAAACAAATCGAGTGCACTGTCTATTTCAACTTCAATTAACTGTTTTCGCTTGCTCAAGCGAGGTTTTGTTTTCTGGTAAATTAATTTGATCTAGAAAGTCTTCTCGCCTATCTTCAGACCAAACTAGTTTGAAAATAGACGAGTCGTTAACTTCAACATCATGCGTTTGCTGGTTACACATCACAACGCATTCGACAGGCATGTGCTTTGAGTGATTTTTTTCATGAACAAAAAGTCTTCTGGGTAGAGAGCACAAAGAAGTAGAGAAAATAAAATAATCAATAACACTGTTTCCAGAGGGAGCTATATAGTGAAAAAACCATCTGTGTCTCCTAAACAAACACCATTCAGAATATACAGATCAAAACCGGTACATAAACTAAGTAGTTTTTGACCATAATCATTAATGATAGTGTCCTGCGAAGAACGAGGAGGGGGAGTCTGATCATCAGTGTCAGAGCCAATACACTTGTCATGGTGAGCGGGATCAGACATCACATCGTCTACAGTCAGCTGTGCAGGAAAGATATCAGAGGTTCTAGCATTAAAGTCCCCACACAGGATAAATTCAGCGTCTTCTTGTTTTTCAATAATATCGAGCATGCATTGTTCAAGAACAGAGATCCCATTGTCCACGTCACTAAAGTCATAAAACGGACTATTAACTGGATTCAAGTAAATACTAATAATGAAAACATCAGACTCAGTTCCGAACAGCCGCTTATCAACTTGGAGTACAATAACATTATCGTATTTTGTTTGAATTTCTTTTATAAATTGCAAAAAAATGTTTTTTACCATTACAACGACCCCACCACTTTTCCTTCCCCGAAGAGATAATTTTTTTGCTGGTGATACAAAGCTTGTATGGGACGGAAATAAAGTAGACGTGAATGAATCCACAAAAGTTTCTACCAGGCAAATGAAGTCGAAGTTTATAATAAAGGAGACGAAGCTAGTTTCTTTTAGTTTTGATAGGATACCTTCCACATTATATGAAACCATTGAAAACACTGTACTTTTCAGGTATTTACATCAGGGTCGGGACCGTACCTTCATTTCTTATTTTTATTTTTAGAGACGACAGGTTTCCGAGGACTCGCTCGCTTTTTCGGCTTTGAGCGACCACTCCAGCACTCGGGAATTGATGACTGTCTGTCAAGTGACAAGGAATGGGACCTTGAACTCCCCTGACCTGCTTTGCGGTCCATTTCTCCACGGCGCGAACGTCTTTGTCTTTCGTTTTGCACGTGCGAAGCGGTATTTGTGGAATGTGCACTGTCCTTGCGGTTTCGAGAAGGGGTGGGAATGGGAGGAGTGGGGGTGAGGGGAGGGGAAGGGGAATCCCCGGCGTTACCTGGTTTGTTGACAGTCGTGTCAGGTGTGCCACAGATTGCGTCGTCTTCAGGTAGTGGGCCATCTCCACACACACTGTCTGACACAGTGACAGAGGCACTGGGAAGATTTTCCTCCCCTCTGGCACAGTCTGTCTGTTGTCGCTCACCCCCAGCAATGCCACCGGAGTTGTCATCTTCCCCAGGCAGACTGCCTGTTGGTGTCGTGTTGTTTCTGTTTCTTCACTGTTACCACTGTCAGCGGTCGTGTCACTGGGTGTGACTGCTGAACGTGTGGCAGGGGAAGAGGTGGTGGCCGGGGCAGCAGTAGTGGGTCGTGCCACCCCCTCTATGGCTTGGCAGGTTGACAGCGATGTCGTCCGGTTTTGCTTGCGGTGTCTGTAGACTCGCCGATCGGTGGTGCCGTCTGCGTAGAAAACACAGGGGTCAGGCTGACTTCTGGTATGACCCTGTTGTGATCCAGCTGGGGGCTGTCGTTCTGACGTTCAGCGGCGTCCTTCATGCTGTCTGGCCTATCCGTGTGTCATCTCTCCCCTCTTCGTTACCACGTGTGAGAAAAACTGATGTCTTCATTGAAAAGAAAAAAATGCATAAGACATGTACAAACACACGTACAAACACATAATGAATTAAAGTTTCTGGGTAGACCCGTCCGGGGCAGAAAAAGAAACTAAAGGAGATAAAACATTCCGTCTCATTGTCTAAATTCAGTTGAACACGTGCTCATACATGCAAGAAGACAACAACAAAGAGAGAGAGAGAGAGAGAGAGAGAGGAAGAGAGGGGAGAAGAGGAGAGAGAGAGGCGTTACCATCAAGGATTTTCAAGTAGTCTTGCATTTTCGACCTGCGAGCTGTTAAGCCACTGTCATCCATTATGAAAAGCCTACACACATACTCCATCTTATCATTCACCGTTTTTCACACACACACACACACACGGACGGACGGACTGGCATAAACACGCGCGCACACAAACACGTGCGTACACACACACACGCATCCCCCCCCCCCCCCCCCCGAACACACACACACACACACACACACACACACACACACACACACACACATGCAGTTGTTCCTTTAACTGATTTTAAAGTCTGTCAGTAGCAGGGAAAGGAAAAAGTAAAGAGAGAGAGAGAGAGAGAGAGAGACAGAGACAGACAGAGAGAGAAAGAGAGAGGGGGGGGGGGGGACAAGACAATTAATTGATACAATGTAATAGGCCATCTGCTGGTATACTGGGGAAGAGTGGGCGGGGGAAAACATCAAACAAAAAGCCATGAAAAAAAACAACAATGAATTGCGTATATACAGAATATACAAGGAACTAGGAGACAGCAAGGGGGATGAAGTTGACAATAGTCAATACATTACACAGAACCCTGTAACTGAAATACTCTGATCCCAAGGTAACGGAGAGAGAGAGAGAGAGAGAGAGAGAGAGAGAGAGAGAGAGAGAGAGAGAGAGACTAATTTAAAGAAATGGATCATCTGCCCGTGTCCTAGGGGAACAGTGGGGCGGGGACAATATCAAACTAAAAAAGCCATGAAGAAAATAAGGGAAAAAAATCCTCGAGTACAGGGAATACGAATGTAAGCCGGGAAACGGTGAGTTATGGAAGATGGTGACTGCAATCACATGAAGCATTGTAACTAAAACACACGGACTGAAATGTCACTCGACAGAGAGAGAGAGAGAGAGAGAGAGAGAGAGTGAGAGAGAGAGAGAGGAGAGAGAGAGAGAGAGAGAGAGAGAGAGAAGTGAGAGAGAGAGAGGAGAGAGAGAGAGAGAGAGAGAGAGGAGGGAGGGAGACAGACAGACTGGCAGACTGACTGACTGACCGACCGATTGACTACACATTGAACAACTGCAAACCTTCCATCCCACCACACCTATCTTGAATCTTCTCATGGCTTTCGCATCTTTAAACAGTCTCGCTTAACTAATAGCAATGATATTAATCATGTCTGTCAATACGAGGGAGTGTCGCAATGGAAGGGGGCAGAAATTAAGTCCTTCTGACATCACTCAGCCTTTCCCAGATTACCAATTTCATTCACTTCTACTGCGAAGTGTGTGGCCGCGCCTTCAGAAGCCAGAGACGGTGAGCCACCGACAGGAAGTAGCTATAGGTCTTTGGTGTTTGTTTCGTGTTGATATAGACCATTCGTTTGTTTCGTGTTGATGTAGACCATTCGTTTGCTTTGTGTTGATGTAGACCATTCGTTTGTTTCGCGTTGGTATAGACCATTCGTTTGTTTCGTGTTGATGTAGACCATTCGTTTGTTTCGCGTTGATGTAGACCATTCGTTTGTTTCGTGTTGATGTAGACCATTCGTTTGTTTCGTGTTGATGTAGACCATTCGTTTGTTTCGCGTTGATGTAGACCATTCCTCCGACGCCTTAAGGCCAACGAGGGTGTAATTGCTAGCAGGCGCATTCTTAAAATATGATCAAAATATCAGAATTCTTTTTTTTAAAAAAATTAAAAAAAGAAGACATTTTAACAGGAAAGCAGTTCGTAAACACACACTTTTGAGTATGGAACACGCGTAGATTCTCGAACTGATAAAGGTGTTTATTTCTGTCTTCTGCGCATCTGCCGAAAGCTAACCCTAATCCTGGCCCGACACTAACTCTACTCTAACCTAGCATAGGCTAATCCTAACCATTATCTGTTTTGAAGTCTACAATTTAAAATTCAAAATCTTCTTGAAGATTCTGAACTTGTGAAAGACACCTCCCCTGATCGTGACTTTTGCGCTGTCCCTAAGCCTAATTTGCACATTTTTCCTGTTAGTTTTGGCTCAAATGATGTAAAATTTTGTTGTTCTAGAAAATACGTCACTTCGTTTGATGACGTTACATTTTCTGGGGAAAGCCGAATCGATACGTAGCATCATACACTGTAGCTATCAGGCTCATCAAGCGCGTGAAAACTGGACGAGTTGGACATCCAAACTAATTCCTGTGTGTGAACGAGATCTACCATTGTCCATCTTCAAAATGACCACCATGCACGAAACGGTACTGAGGTACGAAGACCCGCCGAAGATAATCTACGGTCATGCGGAGAAAAGGCATAAAGCAGAACAGGAGGTACGTGTACAAATCTACTGGGGTACCAAGCTCCTGGTTACATTGTTCGCCTTAGCTCTAAGCAATAATTCAAAGGCAGAGAGAGAGAGAGAGGGGTTAAAAAAAAACTACAAACACCTGGAGTAAGTGCAAAATATATTTCGCTTTATTTAAAGCTTCTTCAGTTGCAACCATGGACCAAACTGTAAGAATGCAACACCGAACTTAAAACGTAAACAACTGAATTAAAATCAAACACAAAGCCTATTTAAAATGCACGGGTTTTTCAATACAAGAGTTCAATAGCTGAACATGATCAAAGTAAACCACAGCCTCCTGAACCATAAACTCCATCACTATGGCGTCAGGGGAAAGTCAATAACTGGATCAAGGGTTTCCTTGGAGACAGGCAGCAAGCAGTAGTGGTCCAAGGGGCGAGGTCGGACTGCGTCACCGTAAGGTCAGGGGTTCCGCAGGGGTCAGTACTTGGACCCAGTTTGTTCCTAGTATACATCAATGACCTACCGGACCAACTCACTTCGATGACGCGCCTCTTCGCTGACGACACTGCTGTATACCGGCTGATAACATCAGGCCTGGACCAAGAAATAATATTAATAATAATGTATAGATTTTATATAGCGCAATTCTTGGGATCAACTCATTGCGCTCAACACACACTCAAACACTCGCACTAACATGTGTTCACACACACACACACACACACACACACACACACACACACACACACACACACACACCTACCGACACAGGCGCACTTATCAAGTTCATTGGTTCAAGCGTAAACAATACAGTTTTGCATGCAGTACATATAAAGTCAGATCAGAATAATAGACACAGCATTAATGGTTGAAGAAGGCTTTCCTAAAGAAGTATGTTTTTAACTCTGACTTGAATTTAGATAATGTAGGCAGGTCACGTAAGCTGTCAGGAAGAGAATTCCAAAGAGTGGGCGCACTAAAGCTAAATGCTCTCTCACCGACTGTCTTCAACGAGCGCCTAGGAATTTTCAGAAGTTTTTGAGAAGATGATCGAAGAGACCGAGAAGTTTGATAGGTGGACAGAGAAGCAGAAAATCTGTGGGAGTGTCCCATCAAAGTAACGATAGGCAAAGACTGCAATTTTGAACTGCCATCGATATTTGATGGGAAGCCAGTGGAGTTCACGCAACAAAGGTGTAATATGCTCGTTTTTACGCTTTTTGAGCACAAGCCGAGCTGCACAGTTCTGCACCCTTTGTAATCGTGCAAGCTGTTCTGAAGGAAGTCCTGCTAACACAGAGTTACAGTAGTCTACTCGGGACATTACCATGGCGGTGATAAGTCTGATTGTTGCCTGTGTGGAGAGGTAAGACCGGATAGAAGCAATACGTCGCAGTTCCAAGAAGCATGCACGACAAACATTCGATATTTGGTTCTGCATAGAGAGCATAGAACAGCTACAACAAGACCTCCTCAAACTCGAACAGTGGGAGAAGAGCTGGGACATGGTCTTTCACCCAGGAAAATGTACCACCCTCCCAGTGACCAAGAAAAAAAACCCTTGCCAAACAGCTACCACCTACACGGCCAGAATTTAGTCACAGTCAACTCGGCAAAATATCTTGGCGTTACCATCAGTCACGATCTCAGCTGGGATGAGCATATCAATAACATCTGTTCGAAGGCCAACAAGGCCATCGGCTTCCTTCGCCGCAACCTTCGAATCAGTGCCATCCAGCTGAAAGAAACGGCGTACAAGTCCTTCGTACTGGAGTACGCCTGCACAGTGTGGGATCCACACACAAAACAAAATATCAGCAGGATTGAGGCAGTACAGAGTAGAGCAGCCCGGTTTGTTCTCAGAAGATACCACAACACTTCAAGTGTAAAATCTATGATAGACAAACTGGGCTGGGATCCACTCCAGCAACGCAGGAAGACCTCCCGCCTCACCATGTTGTACAAAATCTTGATCTTGCATGAGGAGGTCTGTGTGGACGCTGCCAAACTGAAACCTGCACCACCAAGACTAAGAAGAGGACACTCACAGCAACTGACCCAGATCTATT
>CM031603.1:36283682-36291182 GCA_018398815.1 Conus ventricosus
GGTCCCGCTAATCGATTATCAGACGTTATTTGCACCTGGTTATTGATTATTGGGCCTATTGGTAAGTAATTTGCTTATAAAATTGATTTTCATACAATGAAAATTGATTTTCCGCCGGAAAGTGAATTGTGTGCATTTCACAAAAATCGATTTTCATAGTACGAAAATCGATTTTTTTTGTGCAAATTACTTACCAAGAGACCCGATAATCAATAACCAGGTGCAGATTATGCCGGAAATTAATAACCAGCCCCGATAATCAATAACGGGCAAAAAATCAATTATATGTACAAATTATTTACCATAATCAATATTAGGTGTAAAAATCAATAACCGGTTCGATAATTGATTATCAGGCGTTATTTGCACCTAGTTATTGATTATCGGGCCTATTGATCAATAATTTGCACATGAAAATAATTTTCATTTCATGAAAATTGATTTTCGGACGGAAAGTGAATTTTTGCATTTCATGCTTCATCTCTCTCTCTCTCTCTCTCCTCTCTCTCTCTCTCTCTCTCTCTCTCTCTCTCTCTCTCTCTCTCTCTCTCTCTCCTCTCCCCTCTCTCTCTCATTCCAATTAAGTGTCACAGAGGTCTAAATTTTAAAAGTGATGCCTAGGTTTCTTTTGGTTTGTTTTGTTTGTTTTTTGTTTTGTTTTGTTTTGTTGCTCCAATGAAATTTTCATGGATATCCATGAATAAATATCTAATGAGGAGAGAGAGAGAGAGAGAGAGAGAGAGAGAGAGAGAGAGAGAGAGAGTCTTCGCTTAGTCATGTAGCAATAGCACTACGTATTCAAACCTCTACCTTGTTTCGGCACTACGAGAAGTAACGAAAAGTAGCTAAAAAGCGACTGCCCTCTGTCACTAATGGACATTTTGATTAGCTCTATATAGATGGCAAAACAGGAGAAAGAAGCTCGAAGGCTGACTTGCGATCTCTATTGGCTACTGTCCTTTAGCACTACGTGCAGTAGCTCACATACTTTCGTGTGTTTGTTTTCTATTTCTTTCTTTAGCACTACGTGGCAATAACTCTACATGAGGAAAATGTAGAACTGCTGCACTGGCAGGGCTGATTTTTGTATTGAACAGACTAGCCTATTACTCATCATCAATTAAATACCGATACTGTTTTGAGCACAACGCCTTCTGCCCACCTTGTTGAGAGAGAGAGAGAGAGAGAGAGAGAGAGAGAGAGAGAGAGAGAGAGTGAGTTCTTAGATTTTATCTCTTTCTGATCACTGAATCTCTCTCTGTCTCCGCATCTCTCTGTCTCCACATCTCTCTCTCTCTCTCTCTCTCTCCCCTCTCTCTCTCTCTCTCTCTCTCTCTCTCTCTCCTCTCTCTCTTTTTCTAATTATCTCTGACTCTCTGTCTTTGTCTCTCTCTAATTATCTCTTTCTGTCTCTCTTCTCTGTCTCTTGTCTGTCTGTCTGTCTGTCTCTTCTCGATTTCTGTATTTGGTAATTTCAATGATCGTAATTTAATACAACTCTGAACATTTTTATTGTACTTTGGCCTTAGGCCAGGGATCCTGGCCAAAATGCGGAGGAGGGATGGAACTAGGAAAGAAAATGATTTACAAAAAATATATTTTGACGCACTAAAACCATCCACATATACTCAGGGACTCAGGAATTTTAACGTAAGGTCACCAACCCGTATAGCTATGGAAACACGCGTGTACTGACACATTCACTAAAGAACTGTAAATGAACAACAAATTAATGAGTAACAATGACTCCTGTCACCAAATACAGAGAAAAACAAAGCAAAGCAAAGAAAGGATCAATACAATCTTGTAAACAATTAAATTGTTTCCGTCTCTTCTCTCGGGTTTATGAACATTGCAACATATCTAGTCAGGATACAACTTGGATTGTGTAACAAGTATGACAATCCGGTCACGTACGATACGAGGACACGTACGGCACGGTAGGTAGGTGGTGGAACATAGACCTGGGGGAATATGGGGGAACGTGGACCTGGGGGAATATGGAGGTGCGGGAACATAGAACCTGGGGAACAGCGGCATGACCCCGCCTCAACAAGGCGACACAAACACTAACCCGATTTTCACGTGGAAAAAAAACAAACTTAAAAGATGGATCAGGGTTTAAGAACGGGATCCTTTAATGACAGTGCGGATCTGAAGGGCAGATCTGGATTAAAGGGCAGGATCGAGGATCCATTCCACCTCGGTGGGAGTCTGCGCTGACCCCCAACTGCCCTTTTGAAGTTAGAGAGCACTTCCCTGTGAAGCCGAACTCTTTGTGCGTGTGATTTGGGCGGCCGAGCCACTGCACGCGTTGCTTTTCCTTCAGGTGAATGGGGATCTTGATCTCTACCAATCGCGATCTGGTTTACAGAATTCGGCGAGTCTGTCAACCGAAGACATCTGTTTGTAGAATAAAAGAGACAGCAACAAAATGAAGATAGTCTAAAATGATTCCGCGTCTTTTCAATTAAAATCCACTTCCTCGTCGACATGGAACAAACTAGTAAATGTTAAATGGCTAGAGGTTTGAAACAGTAATATGCCGCCATGTTTTCTTTGCATACACTATAGTAGTGAGACCCTGTTGTTGGTAGCCATTAGGATCTCAGTTGCCACTCTCCCTTTGTCTTGCAGTCACATCCACAGATCAGAGTGATGGAAAGAAGGGAGACAATAACTGTCTTTTTTGTTGTTTGTTTGTTTATAGATACGTCGCCGTTGGAAGATTTGGTTTGTTTCTTTCTTGTTGATAAATGCATTGTTTGCTGATAGAAAGCATTTCTGTCCTTGCTTCGTTTTTCAGAAATACCGTGAGTTTGAGGAATTCGTGCGTAAGCTCAAGACGTAAGTGTGCCGTACTACTCCTCACTTCTTCTCTCTCCCTCTTCAGTCCCTGTCGCTCCCCCTGACTCCCCCACACCCCCTAACCTCATTTTACGTCCTCTCTCTCTCTCTCTCTCTCTCTCTCTCTCTCTCTCTCTCTCTCTCTCTCTCGCATCAGTCTGCTTTTTCATAGTCTAATTATCGATTTGTGTATTTACCATTTTCCCAGTTGTTGCAGTGGTGACATGCGTGTTTTCCTTTTATTTTCCCTCTTCTTCTTCTCTTTTTTTGTTTGCCCCTGGGCTGGGTGGAAAAAAACGTGTATAATTTGCTTGGTAATAATCCTATTACCTGGAAAGACAAAATTTCGTTTGTTCGTTCGTTCGTTCAGGCAATCGGTGAGATTTACGTCCTTTCAGCTTGAGGGCAGGTAGTTCCCTGGCAGGAGTCTGCATGGAGTGCTGGGAGACCTTCCATACCCTTACACATCCCTCCCTCCTTTTTTCCCTCCTCCTCTCGGCTTCTCCCACCAGCTTTCCTCTTCTTTCTTCTCTCCACCCTCCCCTGACTCCCATTTCCTCCTCTGTCTGGCAGTCTGGCGATGGTGGTGGTGGTGGTAGGAAGGCTGAATGAATAACTGTTGGTAGGATAAATATAGCCAGCTCATCCATGGATGACTTCCGGAAAAGTAGTGTATTATACATGTATTGTACTGCATCTTACTGTATTGGATTGTATAGTATGTTATTGCAGTGTGTACTTATTTGAAGAAGAAAAAGAAGAAGATGATGGTGATGATGATGATTGTTGCTGTTGTTGTTATTCCTGTTATTATTATTATTGTAGTAGTAGTAGTAGTAGTGATAGAAGTAGTAGTGGTAGTTGTTGTTTTGTTGTTTGATAATTGTGATTATCATTATTATCATTATACATTTGATTCTGCTTGAGAACAAAAAGTGCATCAAATTTCTGCAAACACTGACGTAACCAATGGTACGAAATGGTTCGCGCCATTTTTAAAACAGTTTCATCGCTTGCCCGCGTGTTTGTGTTCGTTTATCTGCAAACATTTGGGTTCGAGCTTGATGGAGCTCTGTGCTTTCCCACGTGCCCTTCTAGTATTGTATAGTGTCCAGTGTTATCAACATGCCATGTGCCATGCTGTGTTGGCTTTGTTAGTCTGCATTGAATTGTATCGTGTTATGTTATGTTGTACGACACTGTACTCCATTTTGATGTCTAATACTTTTGTCGTGCTGTACTATGTTTCATGTGTTAGATTGTATGTAGTATGTGATGTTGTGTTGTATTGTGTGTAGTATGTGGTGTTATATTGTATTGTATCGTGCGGTGGTGTGTAGTTTTATATTGTATTGCGTTTCGCATTGGTCAGGGAGTGAGGGAGGCGGAGAGAGCTGAACGAATAATGACCGTTAAGGTCCAAGACATCTGGATGGAGGTGGTACAGCTGTAGGAATTGTATTGCTTTGTACAGTGTTGCACTGTTTGTATTGTATGGTCTATTACAGTCTCTTTTAACGCAGTGCATTGTTTTGTGTCGTGCTGTCTGGTACTGTGTTGTTGTGTATATACTGTAGTAGATTGAACACTTTGGCTTACTGTTGAATTGTGTTGCACTGTACTGTGAACACTTTGGCTTACTGTTGAATTGTGTTGCACTGTACTGTGAACACTTTGGCTTACTGTTGAATTGTGTTGCACTGTACTGTGAACACTTTGGCTTACTGTTGAATTGTGTTGCACTGTACTGTGAACACTTTGGCTTACTGTTGAATTGTGTTGCACTGTACTGTGAACACTTTGGCTTACTGTTGAATTGTGTTGCACTGTACTGTGAACACTTTGGCTTACTGTTGAATTGTGTTGCACTGTACTGTGAACACTTCGGCTTACTGTTGAATTGTGTTGCATTGTACTGTGAACACTTTGGCTTACTGTTGAATTGTGTTGCACTGTACTGAAATGTATTTAAATTCTGTTGTACTACGTCATATTGTAGTATGTTAGATTGTGGCATAGTGTATTGTTCCGTATGGTACATATCCCCAGGGGATACAGGGGTTCTCCCAGTACAAATAGCATCTCTCTTTCCTCTCTCTTTTTTCCTGGAAGTTCTGTGCTGGTAGCTTCCTCTCTTCTCTGCCTGTTTCTTTTCACTGTTGTCTTTTCTTTACTGTGGTCTACTGTTGTGGTTCTTTGTATGTGCTTTGTTCTGTGTTTGTGGACCATTCTCTTGTCTTTGTTCTGGAAACTCGTATAAACTAATTGTAAATGTAATTAATAGCGAACCGCCAACAAAACGTACACAAATGAATCACAAGACAAAACTTGTCTTGTGATTCGGTTGTCTACGTTTTGTTGGCGGTTCGCTATTAATTACATTTAAGATGTGTTTATAGTTCCGCCTGCAGTCGCCTCACTGTGCAACTCCTATAAACTAATTGCTTTTCTTACAGCAGTTTATCACATGCCACCTTTTTTTCTTTTTATCTGAAGTGAAGCTTGTGACAGTTAATGACATTGCCAGCATTTTTACATTATTATGTCAGAGACCTCTGGCAGGAGGACTGGAATACACAGACGGATAACAAACTTTTCAAGATCCGTCCAAACCTAAAAGAGCTCCTCTCATTTACCTGTGGTGGTCGCATAGAAGAAACGGTTTAATGCCGGCTGCACGCCGGCCATTCGTGTTGTACTCATTCGTACCTTTTAAAGAGTGAAGAAGCTCCGTGGTGCGTTCCATGTCGTGTGCCACACACAATAAAACATTCTTTTAGAGTTTTTGGGACATGCATTACGTGAGACATAAACAGCAGATTCCATGAAAACCATGTTCAGAGATATTCCACCTGATGTGATCTTTGAATTTTTATGAGATTAACATTTTTCATCTGATCTGAGATTTTACAGTGGAAAGATTTTTAACAAAATTTCGGGTGTGTTTTTAGATGTTTTAAAGGTTTGTGTGAATGAATGACTTGTGAGTTGACTTCAACGCAATGCCAGCCCTGATATGGCCCTTTGCGGTTGGCTGGGCTATAAGCAACATTACCTTACCTTACCTAAGCTTTTTTTTTTTTTTTACATGTTTTATTATCTCAAGTGAAGCTTGTAAACACGGCCAAGAGAGGAAGACCTGACAACAGCCAGTCTTGTTTTGCATTGTATTGCACGGTGTCGCCTTGTTTTGCCTTGTATCAAATGGTACTGTGCTTTACTGTGCTGTATTATGTTGTGTTGAATAGTAGTTTTTTGATTGCTTTGTTCTGTATTGCATTTTATCGTATCGAATCGAAACGTATTGTATCGTATCGTGCGTAATTTTTTGTATTGCATGGTATTGTATTGCATTGCATCGTATTAATATGTATCCAATGGTATTATACTTTATCGTATTGCATTGCATTGTTTTGTACTGTATTGTATGGTATTGCATTCTACTGGAGTGCATTGTGCTGCAGTGCATTGTGCTGTAGTGCTTTGTGCTGTATTGCATTGTGGTCGTCTGTTGCAATGTGCTGTATTGCATTGTGGTCGTCTGTTGCAATGTGCTGTATTGCATTGTGGTCGTCTGTTGCAATGTGCTGTATTGCATTGTGGTCGTCTGTTGCAATGTACTGTATTGCATTGTGGTCGTCTGTTGCAATGTGCTGTATTGCATTGTGGTCGTCTGTTGCAATGTGCTGTATTGTATTGTGCTGTATTGCATTGTACTGTATTGCTTTGTGCTGTGTTTATTGTAGTCCATATTGTTATACTGCATTATGCTGTAATTCATTGTGCTGAATTACATTGTGCTGTATTGCATTGTAGTGCATAGTGCTGTATTGCATTGAGCTGTAGTGATTTGTGCTGTATTGCATTGAGCTGTAGTGATTTGTGCTGTATTGTATTGTAGTGCATATTGCTGTATTGCATTGAGCTGTAGTGATTTGCGCTGTATTGTATTGTAGTGCATATTGCTGTATTGCATTGAACTGTAGTGATTTGTGCTGTATTGTATTGTAGTGCATATTGTAGTATCGCATTGTGCTGTATTGTGTTGTGGTGCATTGTGCTGTAGTGCATTGTGCTGTATTGCATTGTGTTGTATTGTGTTGTGGTGCATTGTGCTGTATTGTATTGCATGTGCTGTAGTGCATATTGCTGTATTGCATTGTGCTGTAGTGCATATTGCTGTATTGCATTGTGCTGTATTGCATTGTGTTGTAGTGCATTGTGCTGTAGTGCATTGTGCTGTATTGTACTTCTTGTATCACATTGTATTGCGATGCATTGTGCTGTGTTGCATTCTCTTGCATTGTATTGTGTTGCATTGCATTGCATTATGCTCTACTGTACTGTTCTGTGATGTACTGTACTGTTTTGTGCTGCATTGTACTATAATTGCATCTTTTTGTATTGCATTGCATCGCATTGTACTCTATTCTAATGCACTGCATTCCATTGTGTTGCATTGTATTGGTATGCACTGTATTGCATGTGTTGTATTTTATTGCACTGCATTGTGCTGTATTGCATTGTGTTGTGTTGCATTGTGCTGCATTGTATGGTAGTGCACTGTATTGCATGTATTATATTTTATTGCACTGCACTGTACTGTATTGTGCTGTGTTGCATTGCATTGTACTGCATTGTATGGTAATGCAC
>CM031603.1:36293164-36325664 GCA_018398815.1 Conus ventricosus
GGATGGATTGAGGATGGATGGTTGTATGGTCGAATAGAGGGATAGTTGTAGGGTCAGATGAATTGAAGGATGGATGGTTGTATGATCGAATGGATGGAAGGATGAATGGTTGTATGGTCGGATGGATTGATTGATGGATAGTTGTATGGTCGAATGGATGGTTGTATGGTCGAATGATGGTTGAAATGGTCGAATGGATAGTTGTATGGTCGAATGGATGGTTGTATGGTCGGATGGATGGTTGTATGATGGGAAGGATGAATGGGTGGATGTATGGACGGATGGATGGATGAATGGATGGATTGATGGTTCAATGGATTGATGGATGGGTGTGGGATGGATCAGGTACGGAGAAGAGCCTTGGAGGTGCAGCAGCAGCGGGAGATGAACAGTACAACAAAGAACTGGCCGCTATGGCAAGACTTCCACATCGAGCGCCTGTGACCCTGTGTCCGTCCCTTCCTCTGCGACCCTGTGTCCATCCCTTCCTCTGTGACTCTGTGTCCATCCCTTCCTTTGTGACCCTGTGTCCATCCTTCCTCTGTACTCTGTGTCCATCCCTTCCTCTGTGACCCTGTGTTCATCCCTCCCTCTGTGGCCCCCTGTCGGTCCCTTCCTGTGTGACCTGGTGTCCGTCCCTCCCTCTGTGGCCCCCTGTCCGTCCCTTCCTGTGTGACCCTGTGTCCGTCCCTTCCTGTGTGACACTGTGTCCGTCCCTTCCTTTGTGACCGTGTCCATCCCTTCCTCTGTGCCCCCTGTGTCCATCCCTTCCTCTTGTGACCCTGTGTACGTCCCTTCCTCTGTGACCCTGCGTCCATCCCTTCCTCTGTGACCCTGTGTCCGTCCCTTCCTCTGTGTCCATCCCTTTATCTGTGACCCTGTGTCCATCCCTTCCTCTGTGACCCTGTGTCCATCCCTTCCTCTGTGACCCCCTGTCCGTCCCTTCCTCTTTGACTCCCTGTCCAAGCCTTCCTCTGTGACCCCCTGTCCAACCCTTCCTCTGACACCCCCTGTCCAACCCTTCCTCAGTGACCTCCTGTCTGTCCCTTCCTCAGTGACCCCCCTGTCCAACCCTTCCTCAGTGACCCCCTGTCCAACCCTTCCTCACTGACCCCCTGTCCAACCCTTCCTCAGTGACCCCCTGTCAGTCCCTCAGTGACCCCCTGTCCGTCCCTTCCTCAGTTACCCCTGTCAGTCCCCTCAGTGACCCCCTGTCCAACCCTTCCTTAGTGACCCCCTGTCCAACCCTTCCTCAGTGACCCCCTGTCCAACCCTTCCTCAGTGACCCCCTGTCCAACCCTTCCTTAGTGACCCCCTGTCCAACCCTCCCTCAGTGACCCCCTGTCCAACCCTTCCTTAGTGACCCCCTGTCCAACCCTCCCTCAGTGACCCCCTGTCCAACCCTTCCTTAGTTACCCCCTGTCCAACCCTCCCTCAGTGACCCCTTGTCCAACCCTTCCTCAGTGGCCCCCTGTCCAACCCTTCCTTAGTGACCCCCTGTTTCAACCCTTCCTCAGTGACCCCCTGTCCAACCCTTCCTTAGTGACCCCTGTCCAACCATTCCTCAGTGACCCCCTGTCCGTCCCTTCCTTAGTGACCCCCTGTCCAACCCTTCCTCAGTGACCCCCTGTCCAACCCTTCCTCAGTGACCCCCTGTCCAACCCTTCCTCAGTGACCCCCTGTCTGTCCTTCCTCAGTGACCCCCTGTCCAACCCTTCCTCAGTGACCCCTTGTCCAACCCTTCCTCAGTGACCCCCTGTCCGTCCCTTCCTCAGTGACCCCCTGTCAGTCCCTCAGTGACCCCCTGTCCGTCCCTTCCTCAGTGACCCCCTGTCAGTCCCTCAGTGACCCCTTGTCCAACCCTTCCTCAGTGACCCCCTGTCAGTCCCTCAGTGACCCCCTGTCAGTCCCTCAGTGACCCCCTGTCCAACCCTTCCTCAGTGACCCCCTGTCCGTCCCTTCCTCAGTGACCCCCTTCAGTCCCTTCCTCAGTGACCTCCTGTCAGTCCCTCAGTGACCCCCTGTCAGTCCCTCAGTGACCCTGTGTCCATCCCTTCCTTTGTGACCCCGTGTCCATCCCTTCCTCTGTGACCCTGTGTCCATCCCTTCCTCTATGACCCTGTGTCCATCCTTCCTCTGTGACCTTGTGTCCATCCCTTCCTCCATGACCCTGTGTCCGTCCCTTCCTCTGTGACCCAGTGTCCATCCCTTCCTCCGTGACCCCTTGTCCATCTCTTCCTCTGTGACCCCGTGTCATCCCTTCCTCTGTGACTCCTTGTCTAACCCTTCCTCTGTGACCCCGTGTCCATCCCTTCCTCAGTGACCCCTTGTCCAACCCTTCCTCTGTGACCCAGTGTCCATCCCTTCCTCTGTGACCCTGTGTCCGTCCCTTCCTGTGTGACCCAGTGTTCATCCCTTTCTGTGTGACCCCCTGTCCATCCCTTCCTGTGTGACCCTGTGTCCATCCGTTTCCCCTGTGTCCGTACCCTTCCTCTGTGACCCTGTGTCCATCCCTTCCTCTGTGACCCTGTGTCCGTCCCTTCCTCTGTGACTCTTGTGTCCATCCCTTCCTCCGTGACCCTGTGTCCGTCCCTTCCTGTGTGACCCTTTGTTCATCACTTCCTGTGTGACCCCCTGTCCATCCCTTCCTGTGTGACCCTGTGTCCATCGCTTCCCCTGTGACCCTGTGTCCGTCCCTTCCCCTGTGACCCTGTGTCCGTCCCTTCCTCTGTGACCCTGTGTCCGTCCCTTCCTCTGTGACTCTTGTGTCTATCCCTTTCTCTGTGACAATATGTCCATCCCTTCCTCTGTGACCCTGTGTCCATCCCTTCCTCTGTGACCCTGTGTCCATACCCTTAATCTGTGTGTATGTGTGTGTGCGTGCGCACTCGCACTCCACTCCCTTCCTCTCTCGCTTTTGTTTATGAAAATGACGCAAGTGTGTGTCTGCCTGAAGACTTTTTTCCACTCCTGTCTCTCGTGTAAAAAAAAATAAAATAAAAAAATAACGATGACAAATAAAGGGGGACAATAGTTCCGAATTACAGATGGGTCGATTTTGAGTGCAATACTTATCAATACTCGTCGTCCTGTTATCTCCCTTGTCAAAAGAAACGCTTTAGGTCTACTTTCGCCGCAGGCAATGTGTCAACATGACGGGATATGTCAAATCTTTGACAAATAATACAAACGTAGATTTAATCGTTTCCGATCAAGTCCTACCGCGCGTGTGTGCTCTTCAACCGTGGTGTGTTCTCTGTGGTAGGCTGCGCTGTGCACATCATGCCCTCCCCCCCCCCCCACCCCCCCCCATCCCCCCCCCCCCCCCCCCCCTTCTCTCTCTCTCTCTCCCTTGAATTGCCATCGTGCGTTTCTTTTATAACTTCTACCTTTGACGTGAGAAGATGCCGTGTTTGTTGAAATGCACTTGTTTGTTTCCAGTCTGAATTCTAAATTTTCGTAATTTTTAACCTTAGTTTGTGATTTTTCTTTTCTTTTTTTATTTATAAGTTTGGCCTGTCTGTTTTGATTTTTCCCTTTGATGTAAAGCTGGTACATTATTTGCATAGCTCTGACAGACAGTCTTTGAGCTTGCTGCGCTGTGGATAATGTCATATGATGACGATGGTGTCTGTTATTCTCTCTCTCTCTCTCTCTCCTCATCTCTCTCTCTCTCTCTCACTTACCCAGAATTGCTGCAAGAAATGGTACTACGTGACCAACTCAAGGCAGCAAATTTGTTTGACGAATACAAAGAGCAGAGAAACTTGTTTCAAAACGAAGTTGAAAAAGCCAAACGAGACTACTTCAGTCAAATGATAACGGATGCAAAATCCACAGCGCCAATGTGGGGCAATAAACACTATTGTACGCAACAAGCGTACAAATTAACAAACTTCAAGCACCAACATCACCCCGGACAAATTTAATACCCACTTTCTGTCATTATCAGATACCCTTACTCAAGCTTCACAGACTTTAAGAGCACCAAATGAATATACATGCCCGACTTCCCTAATATCATTTTGCAAACAAAAACTTGGATCCAGTAACTCAATTAAAATTCCCCTTCTTGCTGTACATGAAGTAAGGTATGCACATAGCGCAATTAAAGAATAAAAAATCCATGGGTCCTGATAACATACCCGCATTTCTTCTCAACTCCGCTCTACCTACATTGTTGAGTCTCTTACATACATATATAATCTATCCATTGAAACTAATGTTTTTGCCGCAGGCGTTCAAAAACGTCAAAGTAATCCCCCTTCCAAAATCAAATGATTTGTCGGATCCAAATAATTTCAGACCTATATCCTTACTATCGATTCTATCCAAACCCCTTGAAAGACACATACACACACACGTATCTCAGTTCATGGAAAAAACAAACTATTTCACCCACTCCAATCTGGATTCCGATCTAATCATTCCTGCCACACAGCATTATCACGAATGTGTGACTCATGGCTTTCAAATATGAACCAATCACAAATGACAGGGGTTGTTCTTTCTTGACTTCAAAAAGGCGTTTGATCTTGTTGATCATTCCATTCTTCTAAAGAAACTATCTCTCTACTTGAACCATACCCCGACAATCTCAATATTCCAATCAACTTGAACGATAGGAGTCAGTTATGTGGCGCTTTAATAGCAAAACCTCCACTTCAGACTTTGTCAGACATGGAGTCATCACAGGGCTCTGTACTTGTACTAGGCCCCCTACTATTCTGCATCTTCATCAATGATTTACCATTGTCCGTATCAAATGAAAAGGTCACGACAGATTTATTTGCTGATGACTCGTCGCTCCAAACGAATGGTAGTGATCTACAGACAATAGAAACTTCTCTCCAGGAAAGTCTAAACGACGTGTCAGACTGGTGTCATTCAAACTCAAAGGTCATACACCCAGCCAAAACCAAATCTATGATTATAGCTACCCGCCAAAAACACCAGTTGACTCCTCTTTCCCTAAAACTTCAGTTGAATGGCACTTCTATCGAGCAGGTAGACGAGCATCGTGTTTTAGGTTAACGATAGATAAAGAATTGAAATGGCAATCTCATCTAAATAACGTATGCAAAGTAGTCTCAAAACACCTTTTCCTGTTATCTCAATTAAAGCGCTACGTCAACAGTAATGTGCTTAAACTTTTCTTCAATGCACACATAATGTCACGTATCAATTACGCCTCAACAGTGTGGGACGGCAGTAGTGACGTCCACAAAAAAGGCTGAATTCTCTCCATAGACGTGCAGCAAAGCTACTCCATCCAGCTGTATCTCTAACAACAGACGAAAAAACTAAAAGCGCTGAACATACTTCCTCTGAATAGGCAATTGGAATTTCAACAAGGCATCATTATGTTTACAATCTGACAGATACATAGCCATGTTATATCAATGTCCTTTTTACAAGATCGAACAGCTTTTCTGGCTCGACGAAATTCCTTCTTCCCTACCCACGCATTGATCTATACAAAACAAGTCTAGCTTACTCTGGACCATATGTCTGGAACTCACTTCCCACCGAATCTACAAAACATGAATACTTTAAAACCTTTCAAGGAACATTTGCATAAACATTTTATGTCTCAGTAGTTAAATTATTCGATTACAATGATTAGCGTCCATTCGCTAAGTCTTCTGTGAACCATACTTTGGATAAATCGTCTCAACATAAAACCTACTCCGTTAAAATCGCTCATCCCCACTTCCACTACTGTCTACCATCCCTTTTCCTCCTCCCCTAACCGACCATTCTCTCTTCCCCACCCTCCTCTGACCTCTCTCTCTCTGTAGTTTTTGTTTGTTTGTTTGCTTGTAAGTTTCCTTTTGTTTTACCATCCCCCATCTCATTAGTGCTTTATATGAGCAGTTTGCTTATCATTGTAAGACAAGATAATGTTGCATAAGCCCAGCCGACCGCAAAGGGCCACATCAGGGCTGTGCTTACATTGTAGAATTAGATTATCATGTTGCTATGTTCAATTGTCTGTATGAATGATATGTGCTGAAATAATGTATGCATGACAAGGACAGATTGTAAGACTAGGCTTTGGCCTAAAATCTTCATCCTTGGGTATTAAAGATCAATCAATCTCACACACACACACACACACACACACACACACGCCGCGCGCGCGCGTACAAAAGCATCAAATAAACAATATCATATTTTATTCCATTCATGTTCTCATCAGCACAAAACAAACATACACACAAAGAACACATAATGTTCGGTGAAACAATGTTGACAGCACAATAAACATATAATTGCTGTGTGGAACAAAAACACAGAAAAAAAAGCATGAAGGGAGACAACATTGAAGCGATGGACAGTGTTTCAATCCTCGTGGACAATACGCCTAATCTGTTAGTCACCGCAAATATTGTCAGACACATTTAGCCCAACGACACTATGAATAACACACAGACACACAGACACACAGACACACACACACACACACACACACACACACATCCTCACATACCTTTCTATGCATACGAATGTGTGCATTTCAATGTATGCGCGTACGCACACCTGCACATGGATGTACAACATCCGCGCGCGTGTACTTCTACAACAAAACTGAACGCACGCGAGCGCATGCACTCAGTAGCAACAGCTTGTGCAGTTACGCGCACACACACATTCTCTCTCTCCTCTCTCTCTCATTCTCTCTCTCTTTCTCTCCTCTCTCTCTCCTTCTTTGTCTGACTCTCTCTCTCCACACTCACACAACACACACACCCACACGCACGCACGCACGCACGCACGCACACACACACACACGCACACACACACACACACACACACGAATGCGTGCGAACACGAGTATACAAACATGCATACGCAGCATTTAAAGCTCAGAAAAGACTACAAGGTTGGTTTCTACGCTGATAGGCAATGAACAAATCAAAACACAACTGAAAAAACGACACCAGAAAGAACCATAGCATAGACCTTTAAGCCGACATTTGACACTCAAACGTCATAATCCTCTGACATCCTCTGTGGCTATCAACAACGTCCACAACTCGTTTTCCTTATACATTGTGCTTTGACATGATAAAGGACCGATGACAATTCAAGACATTTTCATTTACGACAACACATAGTGGCAGACACACTTATCAGAAGATAGAAAAGTAACAACACAAAATATCAAACATTACCAAATGAGTTCGCATTTGGAGTAATTAAACGGGCTTCTCTCTCTCTCCTCTCTCTCTCTCTCTCTCTCATCTCTCTCTCTCTCTCTCAGAGTAATACATCTCCTGATGTATAATCATCACACAGATTTTCTTGTATCAAATTCACGAATCTTTCCGTGGGGAGCGTGCAGTGCAATGCATGTCTGTTCTTTGTTTTCTAGGTATCTTTTTGTTACGTCATCAAAGTGACACGGTTTCCTACAGAACCTGGCCAGGGACATCTTCCGTGTTCCCATGGGTCTTTAACGTGCGCTAACAGCATGCAACACACGAGATATTGGTTCACCGTCTGCTCCGAAATACTAGGACTCAGATCACCGCTTCGGGTCTGTTGAAGAGGGTGAGATAAACATCCAGCCTGTGTGAGTGGAACCATGGGGACCCGGGATTCTATCGCTTCACAGCCGAGTGTGTTAAGCCCAGGGCCTCCTTTGAAGCTGTGTTCGCAGGTACAATAAATTCTTGAGACAAAAGCCTTTTCTTGCTATCGATGTCAGTCGTAACAACGTGAAACGAAACTAATGTCACACTACTTTAAAGTCTTTCCATGTTTGTGCAGTCAACATGTCACAAACGTAATTTTCGTGACGACATGAAATATTTGCAACTGAACATCGTGTAATGCCAAAAAAAAAAAACAAAAACGTACGTGCAAGTGCGCAACAATACATTGTTGTTGTAGTACAAGATAATAACGATGAAATATTCCCGATGATTTGAAAAATCGCCAATGCTAAAGGTTACATTTCCTTGATAAAAAAAACCGTTAGGGTCTGGTAAAAATGTGCGCGTCTTCCTTTAGAAACTAATATATATATATATATATATATATATATATATATATATATATATGTACGTTACGTTTATTTACGTTTGAGGTATGCACAGAAGCCGGAGTACGAAGAACTTCTCAACATTCCAAAGAATTCAAGAAATGATATGATGTTTCCTTCGTTATATATAACCGTCTGTAAAATATGACATGAATTTAGTTTTATGTCGTATTTCAGAGACGGTTACAAATAACGAAATATTCTCAAAGTAAGTTTTTGATTCTGAGTCTAACTACTTTTCTAATGTCGAATCCACAATCCAGAAACCTATATTCTTATGAATTTAGTTGACTGGTTATGCTACGTCATGATTATGAAATATTCGATTTTTTTAAAACCCATTAACAGGCGAAGTAGCACTTATTTTTAGTTACTTTTTTATTTTGATTTGTTTTTAATTGTCCTTAATTTCGTTTAAAAATTTTCGGTTTGAGCTCAAACGGCAGCTGTTCTGGGGCTGTTGTACCAGTTATTTAAAGGCCAGAATTGTGGCTCTTTAGCTGAGAACAAAGACGCAAAACTTAACTTTCAGAGAGGACAGTGCCAGTATATTGATGGGATTTACGGACTAACTAAAACCAGCTCTTGTCATGCTCAATGAATACGTCGACTTCAGTGTTCTTAACAGAACAGAAGTGCTGGGAGATGGGGGGTGGGTTGAGTTATCTAAATTAAAATAGAATGATGTTCGGAAAGCTGCAAGGGAGACAATCTATGTTAGAGCTCCTGCTGCAAGGGAGGCAATTTATGTTACAGGACCTGCTAAGTGAAAGTGACCTCGCGTTTTACAAGGTTAGATGCCGCTGGTGGGCACATCTAACCCACTGTGGCCTAATCATTCAGCTTAATTAACAGTTCGGAGAGACAACGCCAGCACGTGGGTGTGAAACGGTGGGCATGTAATGCAGACAGTCGATGTCCTGATGGTTACCCTGACGTGCGCTTCAAATCGAATGGTAGACTCTCTAGATCAGTTGGTTCGACCCATACACTGAGAAGGAAGGTCCATTTGCAAATGCAAGACAGATTTTATCTTTCCCCGCTTTTCGTTTTTTTTTTTTTCTTTTCTTTCTTTTTTCTGTTTCTTTCTTTTCTTTTTTTAAAAAAAATAATCAGAGCAGGTGTACTGCAAGCGAACAGCGAGTTTTCTGCGTGCTGTCCGCCTGAAGGAAAGTAGCAAGAGTTGCGGGTGGAGGAGCAGCATTGGAACAGAAGTATATGATGATACACGGCTAGTAAATGACACACAGAAAACGTGCATTACAGTGCGCGCGCTCTCCCACTTACACATACGCACGCACGCGCGCACTCACACACTCTCTCTCTCTTCGCACACACACACACCACACACACACACACACACACACACACGCGCGCGCGCGCGCGCGCGCATCAGACAAAATATAATGCTAATTTTCATCACTTTGCTTTCTCCGCAAACAAACCACGGGTACAAAATGTCCACACGATCACCCGTCATGTGGAGATACCGTGTCACACACCGCCATGGAACAACAGCCATGGTCAGTACACACGTGATCCACCGCTGGTCATCCAATACATATTCTGACCGAGTCACATTCTCACAATGTCAAGTCAAAACCATACAATCGGAGAGAATAAGCCTATCGGCTTCTTCACATACGGCTTTCTGCTGTAGAGTCACTATGTGCTTTACATGGCCCAACATGTCATACACTGTGTTAAAGTGCAGGACAACCACTGGAGTCTAACTGAATTGCCGTCATGGGTGATACCTTCCCTAATATATTCTCGGATAAATTTATCCCAATACACTGTCAGATAACATTATCCTCATGTATTCACAGGTAATATAGTCCCTATATAATAAAATCACGGATAACACCATCACCAGATATTCTTAGATGATAGTCTCCCAAGACATTCCCAGATAATATTACACCCATCCGTTCATAGATCTCTACGCATTCCCAGATATTCCAGTATTGTCCCAGAAAGTTTCCCACAAACATAATGAAATATCATATTCCAACACATTCACAGACAGTATTTTCTCAAGATGTTCAGATTTTCCCCAATACGTTCGTGGATATCATTATCCCTGTATATTTACGTATGCATATCATCCCTCTACATTCATTCTTGGAAAAGAGCACCCACAGACGCTAAAATGTGAAGGAATATTCCTAAGCCGTGCACACATCTTCATGATAAGGAATTGATGACAACGTAGGGTCCACCAGAGAACATGTCTTGCATGTAAACAAATAATAAGCATTTCTGTCCAGGGAACAAACACGTGTGTGTGTGTGTGTGTGTGTGTGTGTGTGTGTGTGTTGTGTGTGTGTGTGTGTGTGTGTGAAGAAGCAAAAAGCATGGCACAAAATAGACCTAAGCTAAACTGAGGAATCGACATTGAAGTACATGTGTATTCTTCATTTCAAGCCAAAGCTAACTATATTATACAACTTAACTCACAACTACATATGTTCATGCTTGTAAAATAACACCTGCTACCGCGTGTATCCCCGCGAGGAGATCCCAAAGAAAAGTGAATTCATTTAAATGAAAGTTAAATCATCTGAAACCGATTCTTAATTATGTGCATTTCTGTGCTTTTTTTTTTTTTTAATTAGAACTGATCGTGTTGGGAAAAAAGACGAGAAACCCGACTATCATCATACTTCCACAGAAAACAGGAAAGACAACAGCAAACAAACAAATTCAACAAAGACAAAACCCAACAACCACCAACTCGATGGTAAAACAAGGATTGACTGTCTATTCATAGCTTCAAGCACTGGATGAAAGCATCGTTGACACTCAATAAAACCGTAAGCATCTGGAAAAAAAACCCTAAGCATTATAGGAAAACCATACAGTGTTGGGAATCAATATTTTGAAGGCCTGAAAAACTTTAGCAAGTTGGAAAATATAACGACTGCTTTTGGAAAAACAAACAAACAAACAACGACAGCCAGCGGAAATTCAAACATGAAAATAATCGTTGGAATACCGTGCCAACGCTCCCAGTTTAGCAAATACGATGATAAAAGGCAGAAGACAGTCAACTTCTGACTTCTGAAGTGTGGGAATAGTTTACTGGAAACATCAATTCTTCCTCGGAGCTGGATACCTCATTCGGCATTTCGGCCAGGCAGGAATCGCAGTCAGGGACATGTAACAGCCCCGTCAAGGAGAAAGTCAGTCACGATGATAGCCAGGCCTGTTGCGCGTGTTTCGCGGCTTTGGCTTCTCTTCAGCAGACTCTGCCAATAGCAGGAGTGTGTTGGGCTCACCCAGACCCAGCTAATACAACGAGGAACAAGGGGGCTGGATGTGTCGACGGAGTTTTGTTTGATCATCCAGGTTGTCCACGTACAGTTTTCCATCCGACAATCCAAAGGTGTTATTTTGTCTTATGCTGAAAGTTAAGCACACATTTATGGACGCGTGATGCAACACTTTGCACAAAAGTGGAACGTTTTCAACACACAGATATATCGCGTTATGTAGATTCCAGACTCGGAAGCAATTCTAAAATGAGTATACGAGTGCGCACGCCCGCGCGCACATACACACACACACGCACCCACCCACACCCACACAATGCAAAATGCTATGGTAGCTATTACAATATGTTGCTAATATACTCTGTGTGTGTGTGTGTGTGTGTGTGTGTGTGTGTGTGTGTGTGTATTTCTGAGTATATGTGTGTGTGTGTGTGAGAGAGAGAGAGAGAGAGAGAGAGAGAGAGAGAGAGAGAGAGAGAGAGAGAGAGAGTGAGTGAGTGTGTGTGTGTGTGTTGTGCGCGTGTACATACACACACACTTGGAAATATGCTATTCATACATTTTAAAAGGCAAGAACTTTGAATAACAAGAAAATAAACCCTCTCCCCACCAACCCCTGCAAAACATCAGCTGAAAATTTTAGTCGCTAGGAAAGCAATAAATAGTCTACAGTTTTGTACAGAGCAGACTCAACTCTAAGACCCATTCCCAAGTTAGAGCCTGGCAGTCACCGAAACTAGGTGCTTGACTAGTTCCTTAGGGACTGACACGACGGTGCAGTCACCGAAACTAGGTGCTTGACTAGTTCCTTTGGGATTGACACGACGGTGCAGGCACCACGCAATATTCCATTGTAACACGCTCTCGGAAGACGAAGTGTGGCCGTCTTCGTTACGCGGCCACCAAACAGTTACGCACAACAAATCTCTCGTTTTTAGGAAATACGCTCAATGCTCTGCTGTTTGCCAGTGAGGATGAACATCCCGGATGACTTTTCAGTAGAGGGATGGTTTAATAAACAGACACCGCTTTACATGATAGTCCGTTGAGATACACGCAGCTGATTGAAATACTTCACAATGGATGTCATCTGCTTCTGTACAGTGTGTCCCAGATCCATTTTTCCAAACCTGAACGGAGTGTATAAATCAGTTCGATATAAGCGGCTTTTTCCTACAACCGGAGCCAAGTCAGTAAAGGAAGACTTCGAACTAAGGGACGGGTGGATGGAGGAAGGGGATGGCGGTGGGGGAAATCAACCGCTTTATACAAAGAATGTTTGCTAGATTTCCATACAACCTTGTGTGCATGTGTACGGATGGGGGAGGTTTGGTGGCGTAAAAAGAATGTTGGAAGAGGAGGAAGGGGAGGGGGGGGGGGGGGGGGGCGAAGAGGAAAGAGTGGCTTGGGGCGGAGGTTGGGAGACAAAACACCGTTTCCTGGAAGAAAAAAACAAACAAACAAACAAAAATGAGAAAGAAGCAAACACGCCGAAACAACAACCCAAAACGAAACGCTGACAACAGAGAGGAATGACGCAGGCCAGGGGAGACAAACGCTACAGCTGACGTATCACAGACCGGCAAACACGTCAGCACCACTAACACACAGTGTCCACCTGCCTGGACAAAGGAATGACCACACAGTGCTGGACCACGCCATACAACACACACACACACACACCATTTAATCTATTTACGAACATCGCCTGTCCATGTCAAGCAATGTTTGAACTCACGAACTCGTCTGGCAGTGACGTAATCGCCTAAAACATTCATGCATGAAATAATTGGATAATAAAAGCCTGCAGTGCAACTAGTGAAGAACTTGATATTCAGCATACAATGTGTTTCGGCAGGCTGGGTGTGCTAAAAGTCAAATCGCACACACAAAACAAGAAAATGCAATAAATAAATCAATAAATAAAAGGTAAAGAAAGCACATTTATTCTTTGTAATTAAGCCCCCCCCCCCCCCTCTCTCCCTCTCTCTCTTTTCAATTTTGTCGGTCCTCCCCCTAAACCCCCTTTCATCCCCTGCTAATTCCTTGTCTGTACCCTCATCATCATCATGTCATTTGCTAGAAATGTTTTGCTGATGGCAAAACAACACGCTGCAATGTTTTGCGTGTCCACATAAAAATCAGTCCCTGTTGTTTGTCTGGTAACCCTGGTAAATCACAAATAAATGAGACAACTTCTGCTTCAGTGATGAAGCAGTTACATCCCCATCAGTCCAAGCTAGTACTACTTTCGGCACGAATTCACCTGTCCCGGACACAGTCATGACACAGACAGAACAGACCAACAGATAAACAAGCCAATAAATAAATAGTAATTTTGAAGAAACAAAAAGAAAGAAAAAGAAAACCATCCTCAGAAACAGTTCCAAGCCTCTGTATGACCACAGATGCGCATAACAACAAAACCTGAAGAAACTAACAAACATAAATCTACAACAGTTCAAGACTCGTATATACCTTTTGATTTTCAACACTGTCAAACGCAGAGTAGAACAGAAACAAGGAGAGGTAACCACCGTCTGAGTGATATGAAAGGACGACTTGAGTGAGGCAGGGAAGGTGTACTAACATATCTGAACTGTTTGAGACCATTTTCGCACCTGACGATTTACACGAACTCTTGAATTGTCTGAAAAAACGGACAGGCAGTAGACTATGCAACGTACCTGATTACACCGACTGCTTGCACCAAACACACACAGTGTTACATTTAGAGCTCAAATTTGGACAGCACAGTCCATACTGTTTGTACTCAAACTAAGAAGAGTGATTAAATCAATGTGATTGGTGCAGCCACGTTACAACATCACCTGGTGACGGACAGAACTTTAATGCGGGAAAAATACTGCACCGCGCTTTGGTTTAACCGTCTTTCCATATCACCTATTTCTTCGTTGTCGATTTAACGGTAGTTCTTCTACATAATTATAATGAATACTTATATAGCACCTATTCTCAGCTAGAGACCAAGCTGTAAGCGCTTTACAATCCACACTCGTTTACACAACGGGCTGCCTATCTGGGTAGCGCCGACTGAAGAGCTGCCAGCTGGCGCTTCATTCAGTCGTATCCCTTGTCATCCAGTCCATTTCATTCAATATCGTTCACTCAGTTTCCTTACTTCCTTCATTCTTTCCATTTCCTACGCAGGATGCATGCTATGTGTAACGAACTGGCCTTCTCTTCCGAAAGTTGGTGATGGGATTTTACGTGTGTGCAAGATGTTATGCGTGCGTTCACACACGGAACCTCGGTTTACAGTCTCATTGGAAGGACTGAAATAATGATGAACTAATCCAGCTTGCAGTCAAGCATGAGCATGTTCAGGACAGAGATTGAGATGTGCCACAAATGGTGTTGAAGTTCATTCTAAAGTTGGACTGGCGACATAATAGTGACACTGTTTTTTGTTGAAGTGGATGA
Source organism: Conus ventricosus (assembly GCA_018398815.1). Classification (NCBI taxonomy): domain Eukaryota; kingdom Metazoa; phylum Mollusca; class Gastropoda; order Neogastropoda; family Conidae; genus Conus; species Conus ventricosus. The sequence goes on from CM031603.1 coordinate 36,307,934, forward strand.
TATCAGGACAATTCCTGGTGTATGAAACAACGTATATCATCCTGAAATCAGGCTTTCCTTCCTGTAAAGTTATATTCAAGATTTCATTCACTTTCCGACAGAACTTGAACTAATTGATTTGTAGTAGCTTTCTGTCACACACACACACACACACACACACACACACACACACGCGCGCGCGCGCGCGCGCGCGCGTGCGCGGTACTGTTTTCAGTGTAAACGCAACTGGTTCATGTCGATTTTAAAAATAATGAACAGAACTTAATCTCATTTTCAAAGCGTATGAAAAGACAAATCCATACACATTGCATTTTTTCTAAATGGGATTTTTTCTTGATAAAATTAAACTGAAATAAAAAAAGTAAACTGAAATCAAAACAGAGGAAAAGAAATGATAAAGAATGTAAAACACAACAAGGAAACGCAATGACAGCAATATGGGATTCCGTTGTACTCGATCTGTCTAATACTATGCCCGTGAATTATCGTGGAATCTCACACCTGCTCCTCAGCTTCAATCAAAGCAAAGAAACGTTACAAAATTTACACTAAATTTAAGGAGTAATCCCCACCCCCCACCCACCCCCACACACACACCACCCCTTTCTTTCCCCTCTTCCATTTCCCATTCCCGCCGCTTCTTTGCTCCACAGTAACAGTGTGACTATGAGAACACTCATTGGGGAACTAAACACCAGCTGCACAGCACTATCAAACTACACAGACACTAGCCAAAACAAAAAAAACAAAAGTTCAGGAGTGCAGCGTTCTGATGCAGGGGCTAATAACCATCCTATTCTTCACGGATATTTGGAAATAAGAGTAACAGAGCTGAAACAACCTCAACAGGATCAGGACAACTGCACAAGCCTCACAACGGTGTCACCAACACGTCATAACATCCGTCACTCGCACTTGATGACACAACCCTGTGACGTCACAGCTTACGACCTCTAACAGCTCCGTTTCAAATCAGTATGTTTACTGATGACCAGCTGGGTTTCTGCGGGCAACGAGGGATCTCCTTATTTTATCATGAACTGTCTGTCTGTGAAAAGTCCTCACACAACACAGCATACACACACAGCACCAAAGTAGTCTTAGTGCTCCAAAAAAGAACATGGTACATCTTTCGGTTTTGGTAGACTGATGGAAACAAAATGAAGAGAGAGAGAGAGAGAGAGAGAGAGAGAGAGAGAGACTGAGAGAGAGACAGACAGACAAACAGAAAGAGAGGGAAACAGACAGACAAACAGAGAGAGAGAGAGAGAGAGAGAGAGAGAGAGAGAGAGAGAGAGAGAGAGAGAGAGAGAGAGAGCAGTCGAAAACATTCAATCACCAATTTACGCTGCTCCAGATTTTCCCTCCTTGTCTGACATTATGCACTATACAATCATCACAACAGCGGCTGTTTCTCTGGCGCGTTCAGAATGCCTGTTAAATGTTGCAAAGTCATTGTTCCTGCGCTTACTTCCAAAGCACTAGCTCACAAAACCCTCGTACTGTCAGCACGGCACGAAAACCATGCCAAAAGTGCTGACCAATCCACATTCATCCCACCGATGCCAACAGTTGCCTTGTCCTGTCTGGAACCAAGTCTGACTCTCTGACAACATGGCACGGTGCGCACCAAACTCCACTGAAGCCGTAGAATGTGAAGAAGGATGAAACCAGACAGTCGGGTTACGCTGAGGTCACACACCCTGGCTGTCACGCAACTGCGCACGTTCAACACGTCCGACTCCATTAAAGTATTCACAAAACCACATCAAAGTTGCGCACAGCCACACCAAGTCACCAGTCTTTTGCAGACGCCGCTCTTATCCTGCGCACCGATGCTGCACTGGGCGGAGACGGCAAGAAGAGATATCATCAACACTGACTTCACCCAGCCCACACATGTTCACCTTCCAACCCTCCGCTGGGCTTCTGGCGTAGCCTGCAGTCATGGAGCCTGGGTTCCTGTGAAAACCACAATGATCACAAAGAAAATGCACGAGTTCACACACAATAGTCTACGGCAGCCGCTTCCATGTATTATGCCCCAAGAAGAACAGAAAAAATATACAGCGGACATAGTGACGATCGTGAACATCTGAAACAAGCATCGGTAATGTTGCTGTCCCGTTCGGTTATTGCAACGCCGAAGATCAGAAAAAGACATACAGTGCATGCATGCCCTGGAACGATGCCGGTTGACGCAGAGTCAGTTTTTGAATTCATTCATTCTTTACAACACTGCAAAAGCTGGTGTTTTGAGATTTGTGTGTTGTCATTCACATGACCTTGAAAAAAAAATCATGTCACAGTTTATGAAATGTCTGTGACATCATTCACATGTGTGTATGTGACATCATCCACAGTACCACAGTTTTAGCATCCTGTGTGCGTGACTTGTCACCGAAACTCACGGAGCTGAGACAGTGAGCCGTCACGATCCATTGCTGTTTTCTGAACGTAGCACAGGTGGAGACAACCCCGGGTGTGCACAGTTCGATCCCTGGTCAGGACAGGGAAGGCACATCACACGTGTCCGTTGCCTCCCTTTAATGCACACTACTCCTAACGTGACCGACAATTGCGCAATAGACCACACTTCTTTTCCCCAGCAAAGCGAAGCAAAGCCACAGAGCTGATGATGCTGGTCAGACACAGCTGAGACCGTCACTGTCCTCAGAAGAAACACTGGTACCGGTACGCCAGCCTCTGAGGAATCGATTCAGCCCTTCGTTTTCCCAGTTCACTTCATGCTGTGTATAGTCCACCCCACCTTGAGGTTTACCCACCTAGGGGGTTATCAGAGCTGTTTTATTTTTCCTTAAAACGACAGAACCGGCATGCTGCACAGTGATGCCTTGCACACCACCTTTCCTCTAGAAAACGGAAAGGTGGCAACACACATTGTAACACGTCCTCCCTTCTGGGGGGGATCTGAACAAGAAAGACGGCGTTTAGTCACGTCATACTGATGGTAGCAAATGTTCTATAGACACTGGGACAGACCTGCATGTTCCGGCTGATGTTACACAGACAGTAGAACAGGTATCAGTGTTTGGACTGGTGCTGGACAGATACTGGAGACAGTGTCACTGTGTCTGACCACCACGGGGGGACACAGGGCAGAGAGGACGAAGGACGAAGGTGAAGGTCGTCAGTTGCCCCCGATCCTGGGCACCATGTTGGAGATGGGCGAATCCTCACAGCACGTGCTGCACTTCTGCTCCTGCAACACATGACAAGGGGGTGAGGTCGAAACACTTTCCCCTCCTGCATAAGTCATGTCCTTTATAGCCCATTATTTTAATGCTGTTTGTCCTGCCTGAAGAATACTCAATAGGTCGAAACGCGTCGTGTGTCTGCTTTGTAATTTGTTCGTTCTTTTGTTTGGCGGCTGGGTAATTCTATTTTTGTTTTTATGTTCAAGGTTCAGCCAAACACAAAGCCCCAAATCAGGGATGCAAGCATGTTAGAAACAAACTTGCGCACAGATAATCCCAAGATTATCATTCGAAGGCAAGCCAAATCATCAATGAAAAGAAGTGATCTGACACAAAAATGCGTCACAGACTATGTCCAAATCAGATCAAATGAGAAATATCGATTTCCTGCGTGTAAAAGAAAATCTTGCTGGGGTAACTTGCCGGGCCATAGCCATCATGGAATCCACGATATAATGCCTGATGGCAGCCTGATGCTAATGATGACTGCTTCCTATGGGCTGCCGTCGCTTGGCTGTGACAGGACTTACCTTTGCGTAGCTGTGCATTGTAGAACCACGATGAGAAATACGTGATCAATGCCACTGAGAGGAAATTGGGGGGGGGGGGGGGGGCTTGGATGATAAGACAGGTAAAATAAAGAAAGAAAGGAAGAAAGAAAGAAAGAAAACCAAAGAAACTGGCTCACCCATTGCCTGATGTCGTTTTGGTATCGTTCAAACTCGTCACACCACTGGTCAAACTTCCTCATCCATCTCTGTTCTATCTGTTCTTTGGCTGAAAAACAGAAACCATGCTCTTTGTTCTTCTTCTGGAAAGACAACTCTTTATCCATTCATCTTTTTTTCAGGGGGGGGGGAGGAGAGAACGAGATGGGGGATAAAGTAGGTGGGGAGACTGAAACATATACCATAAACATCTCTGTTTTACTTGTCTTCGGCTGAAACATACACCTCATCACTCTAGCTCTCTGTTATTGAGCTCAAACATAAACCACACACATCTCTGTTGTCACTGGTCTTACCATGCATACCTCTGTTCTATCTGTTCTTCCACTGACATACAAACCACAAACATCTCTGTTCTTTGACTGAAATATAAACCACCCCACCCATACCTATTCTATCTGTTCTTTGATTGTATTACCATACCAATCTATTCTTTATGACTGAAATAAATGGTGACGTGAGAATGCGAGGGTGCATGTATGAGAGATATGTTACTAGCATCGTATGAATATTATCTGTAAAGTAAACGTAATTATATTCTCAAGAATTGAATTTTTAGAAAAAGGAAAACTCTGCACCAAAAGAACAGTCCCGTTCTGGAATATGAAAGGGAAGAAGACTGCAGTTCCATATAAACTAAAGGTTCAAAGTACAAACGATAGAACAAGTGACCTGGCTCTCTCAGAGAATGACACTGCAGTTTCGTGAAGCAAAGCATGGCCCATTCACACCAAACATGTTCAGCTGTTACTTGGCTGGTCAGTTTTGTTCAGTTTGGGGTATTTAGTCATTCAGCAGCAAAAGATTGTGATTTAAAGATGCCCACCCACAAAGGATTTTAGGCTGCTTATGTAAAAGTTTGAGCTGCCAGGGCTTTCTTTTCGACCCGTACATAACTGGTATAATTCAACGATATTAGCACAGAATGTTTTTTTTCAAATCAAGCTAAGAATCACCGTACTTAAAAGACGTGAATTTCGACACCAAAACCAATTCATCTAAGAGTGAATGAATATAATTTTTCAATCTATCATATCCAATTGCCTTTAGTCGTTAGTCTGAAACAATGCAATTAAAGAATGTTGAATGAAACAGGATGGGCACTCAAGTACACATTTATCTATTTTCTTTATTCAAATAAACAAAGCATTATATCTGCTTACGAATGAAAACGAATGAAAGATCAAACATGACATCTTCATACAGAACAGCACAATACTGTCTGAATGATCATTTACACAAAATACACAAGTACGCATAAACATGGATAATGTATTCTGATGACGTTAGTTATGCAACAATACCACTGGCAGCAGCATAATTGTAGTAGTCTCATCATGACACCAAGCAGAAGAGTAAAGACAAAATGCCACAAGGGATGACAAAACATGATGAAAAACATACCTAGCAATTGGGACCATAACTATCCATTTCAAAACCCAACGTTTGTTTGGAATGGGGAAACAATATTATGAGAATAACTTTATGGACGCAGGTGAAATGTGCTATTCCCAAATTTATCCCTGTTTTAAGCCAGTGAGAATTGCTGCTTCTTAGGCAGAGGCATTTAAGAAACAGCAATCTATAGGATACAATACACGAAGATACAAAATGACATGACCCTCCACTGGAGGGTCATTTCTAAAAGATATTCAGTTTCTCATTGAGGGAAATTAATCTAATTAAAAACTGATCATAAAGCAGCCATTCACAAAGGCATCCGAGGCTGTGATAAACTGTAAACGTGTTGAAAAGAACATAGAAGACCTTGCTAATATTATGTCCAATACAGAGACTACTTCAAATACAAAAAATAATAAACATAAAATGAAATAAAAGAACATGTTTTTTTTCCTTCCAGTCATAAAACAAAGCTGATACAGATTTTCCATTCTCAAATGATCAACATCCTCCTTCGAAAAAAAACAAGATATACAGCTAAATAAAAGAGTGTGTGGGTTTTTTTCTCCAGAGTCAGGAGAAAAAAAAACCGATATATGTAAGGATTTCCCCTACCTCCCTCCAAGTAAAAAAGAAAAAGAAAAAGAGAAACAAAGAAAAAAATACCAATAAGAAAAGACACAGCACAACAACATAAACTCAGCAACGAACTGAACTTGACCATAACACAGCAAAAAAGACAACAGTCAAACAGCCGCTGAAGTGCAGTGTATAATGCCATGCAATTGTCGGTTGGGAGGTAGCGGGGTGTTGGTTGCGAGGTAGCGGGGTGTCGGTTGGGAGGTTGCGGGGTGTCGGTTGGGAGGTAGCGGGGTGTCGGTTGAGAGGTAGCGGGGTGTCGGTTGGGAGGTAGCGGGGTAATGGTTGGGAGGTAGCCGGGTGTCAGTTCGGTTGGGAGGTAGCAGGGGTGTCGGTTGGGAGGTAGCGGGGTGTTGGTTGGGAGGTAGCGGGGTGTCAGTTGGGAGGTAGCGGGTGTCGGTTGGGAGGTAGCAGGGGTGTCGGTTGGGAGGTAGCGGGGTGTTGGTTGGGAGGTAGCGGGCTGTCAGTTGGGAGGTAGCGGGTGTCGGTTGGGAGGTAGCAGGGGTGTCGGTTGGGAGGTAGCAGGGTGTCGGTTGGGAGGTACTGGGGTGTCGGTTGGGAGGTGGCGGGGTGTCGGTTCGGAGGTAGCAGTATGTTAGTTGGAAGGTAGCGGGGTATCGGTTGGGATGTAATGGGGCGTTGGTTAGGAGGTAATGGGGTGTCGGTTGGAAGGTTGTGGGGTGTCAGTTGGGAGGTAGTGGGGTGTCGGTTGGGAGGTGGCGCGGTGTCGGTTGGGAGGTAGCAGTATGTTAGTTGGAAGGTAGCGGGGTATCAGTTGGGATGTAACGGGGTGTTGGTTGGGAGGTAATGGGGTGTCGGTTGGAAGGTTGTGGGGTGTCAGTTGGGAGGTAATGGGGTGTTGGTTGGGAGGTAATGGGGTGTCGGTTGGAAGGTTGTGGGGTGTCAGTTGGGAGGTAGTGGGGTGTCGGTTGGGAGGTAACGGGCTCGGGCTGTCGGTTGGAAGGTAGCGGTGTGTTGGTTGGGAGGTAGCGGGGGTGTCGGTTGGGAAGGTAACAAGGTGTCGGTTGAGAGGTAATGGGGTGTCGGTTTGGAGGTAACGGGTGTCGGTTGGGAGGTAGAACGGCGTGTCGGTTGGTAGGTAATGGGGTGTCGGTCAGGAGCTTCATAGGTGGTGACCTGCATAATTATGCTGGATCGCAACAAGCACCACTGAACACCATCAAATTGATTCAGCAGCAGTGCAGTGTCTTCGCCGGTGGGTAGTCTCATGACGACCTCACATCGATGGCTCCCTATGGTCTGTAGTGCAAGGCTGTGAAAGGACACATCTTAATGCGGCTGAGTATGAGGGAGAAGACCGCTCAGCGTGGATGTCACAGGAGACGTGACAGCAACTCAAAAAGGACGAGAAGAAAGGCTACAATGCTGCGTTCATGGCACCATGCAGACTATGACTGCTATTGTGTTTTGGACTGTGAAAAAGTTTCAAAATGTTCCAGAAAAACACAGACACACAAACACACATACCATGTTCTCTCTCTCTCTCTCTCTCTCTCTCTCTCTCTCTCTCTCTCTCTCTCTCTCTCTCTTTTACACATTAGTTCATAAAATGACGGAAGAAAGATGTATATAATTGTGCACGTTTACATGTTATATTTGGGTTTCTAACCTTTCGATTCGTCATCTGTTTTTTTCTCTCTTTTTTCTTTTTGTATCAGCGTTTATGAGAAAGATGGGCTAGAGACAGAGAAAGAGAGAGAGAGAGAGAGAGAGAGAAGAGAGAGAGAGAGAGAGAGAGAGAGAGAGAGAGGAGAGAGAGACAGACAGACAGACAGACAGAGACAGAGATGCAGAGAGAAAGAGAGAGAGTGTGTGTGTGTGTGTGTGTGTGTGTGTGTGTGTGTGTGTGTGTGTCTGTCTGTTTGTCTGTACACGCGCACGCGCGTACGCGCACCTGCATACACTCATGCAGCACAAACAGCACACCACCACAACAATACCAACAACAGCAGACCGGAGCATGAAAAACCACAGTTCACCACCACAAGCTCCGAGAGACTGAGACGGACGACGCCATCCAAGACAACACCGAAACACCGTTAGTGAGAAAAGGGGGTCAGCTTACAGTTCTTACTTGTCTCAATAGACAACAGATACTTGGCCACCGTCCTCTTCTGGTCGTCGATGGCCTCGTACACGCCGTGGTCCAGGGCCGCAGGTCCGTGATGATGAGCGAGTTGTCCTGGGCCAGGATGTGGCGGTCGTCCGAGATGAAGGTGTTGTTCTTCATCCACCGGACAGTGCCCGGCACGTGCAGCTTGTAGTCCACTTTCAGGGTCACCGAGCTGCCCGAGATCTTGGACACCTTCTCGTATTCTGCACAGCACGATTTTCTTATGGGAGGGTTTGTTGTTTGTTTTCATGACGGGCTCCTGTGGTTTTTCTCTTTCGTTTGAAGAAGAATAATTTTTGTGTTACTCACCTGAATTTTTGTTACATTTTGTTTCCTGTTGTTTGCAGTCCAACCGGATGCAGGGAGACACATCTGGTCTGTTAGCATGTTAATTTTATACATGCATGTCATACGCTCTCTCTCTCTCTCTCTCTCTCTCTCTCTCTCTCCTGCTGGCACTACTATTACTACCACTGCTGCTACTACTGCTTCTACTTATACCACCACCACACCCACCACTACTACTGCTACTGCTACTACTACTACCACTACCACCACCACCACCACCACTTTCACTGCCAATGCCACTGACTCGCACTCGGACTTTGATCTTAGAATTAATTTGGCACCAAATGCCTCAAGGGTCTACTGACATGATATTCTAACAAGCAGGCCTATTGTTGACACTCCTCTAGGATCTCTCTCTCTCTTTCTTTTTTTCCCTCTTCCAGTCTCTCTCTGTCACCCTGTGTCTCTCGCTGTCTGGTTCTCTCCTTTGGAAGTGTGAGCATGTGTGTGTGTGTGTGCGTGCGTGCGTGCGTGTGTATGTGCGTGTGTGTTTGCATGTGTACGCGCGCGCGCGCGCGTGCGCACGTACGCGCGCGCGCGTGTGTGTGTGTGTGCGTGTGTATGTGTATGTTGTGTGTGTGTGTAGGTGTATGTGCGAGTGTGCGTGTGAGTATGTGTATGTGTGTGTGCGTGCGTGTGCATGCACGCGCACGCGTGTGTGCGTGTGCGTGCGCGCGCGTGTGTGTGTGTGTGCATGTGTGTGTGTGCGCGTGTGTGTGGGTGCGTGCATGCGTGCGTGCGTGCGTGCGTGCGTGCGTGCGTGCGTGTGTGTGTGTGTGTGTGTACTCACTGTACAGGTCCCCCACTTTGAGCTGGATGGCTCTTTCCAGGTCGTGGTTGAAGAGATCGATGTCAGCGAACGTGATCACCCTGAAACGCCAGAAATCATCTTCTTCAGCTCAGAAACACGAGACGATTCTCCGTCACAGTAATCGACCAGACAAAACCATACATCCCGATCTGCTAAGGAACATGCACACACATTGTATGGCTTCGTTGTCACACTAAATTTCAATAATTGTTTTTAAAAAAAATTCAAGTATGATAGTTCCAGACAGCAAAGATGTATACACGACAACAAATGATTGGAGTGGCAGAGTTCCATAGTGACATGCTCTCCCCGGTATGTGCTACCCAAATTATAACAACAATAATAATGATAATGATACTAATAATAATAATGATAATAATATTAGACGTCTAATAAAGCTTTTTCAAAGCGCCTTGCCAAAGGCTCTGGGCGCTGACAATCCACACTCTCGTGTACACAACGGGCTGCCTACCTGGGTAGTGCCGACTGAAGAACTGCCTGCTGGCGCTTCATTCGGTCGTTTCCCGTGTCATCCAGTCAATATCGTTCACTCATTTCCTTACTGTCCTTCATTCTTCCATTTCTCACGCAGGGTGCGTGCTATGTGTAACGTGTCATCCATGCCAACGGCCAAACTGCCTTCTCTTCCAAAAGTTGGTGATAGCATTTTACGTGTGTGCAAGATGTTTTGCGTGCGTTCACACAGGGAACCTCGGTTTAGAGTCTCATTCGATGGACTGTATGGGAAATGGAGTCAAAAACCAATGTGAACTCGATGAAAAACCTCCCTGTCCCGGGAAAGGGGGCCGTGTTAAAACCCCGCAACCCCAAGATTACAAGCCCGGCGCTCTACCAACTGAGCTATTCCGGCCCCCACATTAAAGGGGGAGAACTCTGTTCCGACAATGAAGTTGTACAATTACTTACAGTGCAATACAATACAACACAATACAACATATTACAATAGAACACAACACAATACAATTACTACATTACAATACAATTTAATACGAAAAAACATGACACAGAACAATACAACACAGTAAATTATAATACACACAATACACTATATTTAAAAATCACAGCATATTTTTACGGTATAACAAAATACAACACAAAACGCGCAATATAATGCACACGATACGTACCAGACATACAACCTAACCCCAGTACAGTACCATACAGCCCCAAACACTCCCATCCAACTTTGTTTTGGGAAACCCTTTGCAGAGGTCGTGAAGTGAGTGTTCACTACAGGCTCAAACCATACAGCCCCAAACACTCCCATCCAACATGCTTTGAAAGCCTGCAGAGGTCGTGAAGTGAGTGTGCACTACAGGCTCCAACCAGAAGGCAAAAAAACCTTATCACCTCTAAACTGATTTCCTGTATTTGATAAAATAAAGAGTATGAAGTGACAACTGCATATAATTCTCTTAAGACCAAAACAAAAAGTTTAAGTTAAAAAACATTTCTGGTGACACGTGTTATATACTCCGTGAGAGCAAATACACACACACACACACACACACACACACACACACACACAAAACACACACACACACACATTTCACACACAAAACACACACACACACACACACCACACACACCACACACACACACACACGCACGCACGCACCACACACACACAACACCACACTGACCGGCGGCCCTTGGCGCTGTGGACACACTGGTGACCTTGGCGTCCCAGCCACAGTAGGGGTCGAAAATGCACAGGTCCACCTTGTGGTAGGCCTCGCACGTCACCACGGGTCACCTGCACCACCGACCGGTCCGTGCCCCCCAACAGCGTCTGGCTCGCAACGTCAGCAGCAGCAAATCATCATTCAACGTTAAATTCTTGTGCTGATAAGTGCCCACGCAAACAAATAACTGCGCTGACATCACGTTAAAACAGAACAAGAAAACCCCATCTTCAAACAAAGCATGTTGAGGCTTGAATAAGACCGTTTACCCTCCTCGTATTCCCTGATTTTTCCTAGAATTTTTATCTGCATTTTCCCCTCTGAATTTTTCCCGTTTTACTTTTCTTCTCCTGTCCCGGTCCAAACTATCACGGTTTCCAAGAAGAAACAACTCCTGTCCTACTTTTTCCCCCCGGTGTAGAACTTGGACGCAATCAAACAGGGGCCCAAATTATTGTTGTGTGTTTAAGTTATTGTTGTGGTCAATTATTGTTGTGTGTCATTGTTCTCCTTGCTTTGCAGACCATCTATGGCGAAAAAGTGTTGCAATATCTCCCCTGGTGTTGTGTCACGACAAACTGACATTCACTGATTCCGTGACCGCCCAAGCTGGGATTGCGACAGAACCAAACTTAGTATAACTGTACATGGGTTTGTCGGAATTTAGCGTCGTGAAAACTAATGCCACAAAGGTGACATGGAAAATCTATGATGAAAAGTGATAAGAAAAAGGGGACAAAATACGCAATCAGTTTTCGTTGGCAAAGCATTGAGGCACACCTAGGTGGGCAAGGGGGGGTCACAGTCTCACCCGCAGAATCATGCTCCACACTGGCGTGGCCTCGCTGAAAGGGGTGTAGGTGGTGGTGACATGGATTTGGGAGGGTCCCTGGGGGAGCGGGAGGCCAGGCGAAAATCTTGTACACCTGGCCGCTGTCTGTAGACACACAGACATCGCCGAGACACCAGGTTATGGATGCGTCAAGAACATCGAAGATGCTTGAGATAATAAATATGCACCGGGACACAAACGTACACCCACAAACAGCTCATGCGCACGCACACGCACACATTCACGCAGAAATAACGACAGGCAGACTGATACACAAACGGGCGCGAGCATACACACATAAACACACACACACGCGCGCGCGCGCACGAGAGAGAGAGAGAGAGAGAGAGAGAGAGAGAGAGAGAGAGAGAGACAGAGAGACAGAGAGAGAGAGACAGAGTGAGAGACAGAGAATGAGAGAGACAGAGACAGAGAGGGAGAGCTAGAGACAGGGAGAGAGAAAGGGGGAAGAGAGCGTCACACACACACACACATACACACACATGTGCATACAGAGAGGGAGAGAGAGAGAGAGAGAGAGAGAGAGAGAGAGAGAGAGAGAGGGGGGGGGAGAGAGAGAAAGAGAGAGAAGGGAGAGAGAGAGAGAGAGAGAGAGAGAGAGAGAGAGAGAGAGAGAGAGAGAGAGAGAGAACCTCAGCCTGCGAACACAACACACAGGTTCCCCTTAACTCCCCTTAACCTACCTCCCCTCACCTACTTCGTATCTCCCTCCCCCTGTCTCCACCCCTGTGTCCCAACCCTCACTCCCCTTTCCCTTCATCACGCACAACAACGAGCGCGCGTGCAAGCAGGCACCCCCCCCCCCCCCCCCCCCACCACCACCATCCCCTTCCTCCTTCTCCTCCAGCCTGGCAAAAATGTAAAAACAGTATAACCAAGTAAATAAATCAGAATAAACCATGCAAGGTTTCGCCCCCAGCCATTCGGGTTAAAAGAAGACCGCCACATGACTGAAGAAAAGGAAGCCAATAAACAGAGGATCGGCCAACCCACTCAGGGCCTCCAGATTAAGCTGCTCTGCCAAAACAGCTCATGATGACTTGAAAGACAAAAAAAAGGTGTGAATGAAAACAATGAAAGAGTGAAAGAAAGAAGGTTAGAAGACAACAGAACGAAAAGAAAAGAAGAAAACAATGAAAAAATGACAGAAAGACAGTTAGAAGACAACAGAACGAAAAGAATAAAAATTGAAAAAAAAAGGAACTGAAAACAATGAAAGAATGTAAGAATAAAGAAATGAAAGAACGAAATAAAGATGAACAGAAAACAACAGACCGAAAAAAAGAAGAAAAAACGGAAACAAAACTAACGATTGAATTTTTTTTTTTAAAGGAAAAAAGGAAGTAAAAAACGAAAACAGAAAATAATGAAAGAAAGGTGACTATAAGACAAAAGAAGAAAGGTTAGCGAGTAAAAGAAGGAAACAAACAAAACAACTGAAAAGTAATGAAGGAACGGCAAACAGAAAACAACTGAAAAGTAATGAAGGAACGGCAAACAGAAAACAACTGAAAAGTAATGAAGGAACGGCAAACAGAAAACAACTGAAAAGTAATGAAGGAACGGCAAACAGAAAACAACTGAAAAGTAATGAAGGAACGGCAAACAGAAAACAACGGAAAAGTAAAGAAGGAAACGGCAAACAGAAAACAACTGAAAAGTAATGAAGGAACGGCAAACAGAAAACAACTGAAAAGTAATGAAGGAACGGCAAACAGAAAACAACTGAAAAGTAATGAAGGAACGGCAAACAGAAAACAACTGAAAAGTAATGAAGGAACGGCAAACAGAAAACAACTGAAAAGTAATGAAGGAACGGCAAACAGAAAACAACTGAAAAGTAATGAAGGAACGGCAAACAGAAAACAACTGAAAAGTAATGAAGGAACAGCAAACAGAAAACAACTGAAAAGTAATGAAGGAACGGCAAACAGAAAACAACTGAAAAGTAATGAAGGAACGGCAAACAGAAAAAGAAAGAAACGAAAACCAGAAAAGAAAAAAAAACAATAGGGAAAAAAGAAAAAAAAACTAACAAAATAGGGAAAAAAGAAAGAACGATTAATAGAAGACAACAGAACGAAGGAAAGAAATGGAAACAAGACAAACTAACGAAATGAAACAAGGAAGGATGAATAGAAGACAACAGAACGAAGGAAAGAAATGGAAACAAGACAAACTAACGAAATAAAACAAGGAAGGATGAATAGAAGACAACAGAACGAAGGAAAGAAATGGAAACAAGACAAACTAACGAAATAAAACAAGGAAGGATGAATAGAAGACAACAGAACGAACGAAAGAAATGAAAACAAAAGAAAATAAAACAAACTAGAAGGGGCACTCGCGACAGCGCAGACCTCTGCCACGATCGACCAGATCCTGGATCGGCCTTTGGACTTAAGTCCACACCACGGATCCACACCGACATTTCACAGGTTCGTACCCGGCCACATTCCATCTCTCCATAAGTGTCTTTACCGCTGGTTCCCTTCGTTTTGCGTCATTTGGCTGAACGAATCCGTGGATCCGGATCCGCACTACAGATCCATTTCAAGATGACTCTGTCTTTGGGCCGCGTCGCATATTTTGTTAAAACCGGTTCAGTGGTTTTTTTTGCGAAGTCTTGCTGACAGTGGAGGAAAAAAAGAGAGAAAAAAGAACAGACTCTGGGGAAGACATAATCTCCTTGGCTGAAGTAGCAAAGTAAACGGACTCCGAAAGCAAAAGGTGAAGAGTAAGAGAAGAAACGAAAACAAAACGAACAGAAAAGACAAGAAACAAAAAACAAAAAAAGAGACAAAGCAACGAACCGTCCAATCAAAAAACACATCCCTCCTCCACCCCACCCCACCCTACCCCACCCTCTAGAAAAGCAGGACAAAAGAAAACACAGCGAACCAAAAATAACATCCAAACCAACCCGCCATCTAAACAAAAGAAGGGAGAAAAAAGAAAGAAAAGATTAACAAGCAAAAGAAACACAGCAACAGAAAAATCATTTAAATAAGAGAAAAGAAAAAAACTCGCTACATTCAATACTTCCCTCGAACACCACCCCCACCGCACCCCGCCCCATCCCACCTCCCCATTCTTCCCTGTGACCTCCCCCCAAACCTCTCCTGCCCCTCACTCTGTCCACTACACCATCAACCCTCTCCCTCCTCCCACCACCCACCCACCCCACCCTCGCCCTGCTCACTGCTGGCGGCATAGAAGACGAGGTCGCCGTGGCCGGAGACATTCTTGGCCACGGCCATCTTCTGCAGCAGGCAGTTGCCCTGGTAGAAGAGCGGCTGGCTGTGCAGGTGCTCCACCGCCCGGTCCATCAGCAGCTCCGACCGGCTGATGAAGTTCACCGCCTGGGTACTCAGCTGCTGGGTGTCCGCCACCGTGCACTGCAACAGTATAGCCAGGGTGAGGGGGGGCAGCCAGGGTGAGGGGGGGGGGGGGGCAGCCAGGATGAGGGGGGGGGGTGACGGGTGAGTGGTGGAGGGGGGTGGGGCCCCAAACGGGGAGAGTGGAGAATTCATGGAGAGTGAGGAAGAAAAGTTAGTTGGGAGGGAGGAGGGATAGAGAGTGAGAGTGAGAGAGAGAGAGAGAGAGAGAGAGAGAGAGAGAGAGAGGGAGAGAGAGAGAGAGAGAGAGAAGTGGGGGAGAGAAAGAATAGAAACTGAGGAGAAATGAACAAAGAGTGAGTGAAAGGGAAAGACAAAAAAAAAGAAAAGAAGAGGGGTGATGAGAGAGAGACAGCGAGACAGACAGGCAGACAGATAGACAGAAAGACACACAGACAGAAAGGCAGACATACAGTATCAGAGAGAGAGGAACAGTAACAGAGACAGAGAGGAAAAAAGAGATAGACAGAAAGAGGCAGAGAGAGACAGACACAGAGACACAGAGAGAGGGACAGAAAGAGGCAGAAATAAAGACTGAGCCACAGAGAGAGAGAGAGAGAGAGAGAGAGAGAGAGAGAGAGAGAGAGAGAGAGAGAGAGAGAGACAGACAGACAGACAGACAGACAGAGACAGAGAGAGAGAGAGAAAGAATCGTCATGTGTTAGCACCATCTATTGATGGTCCGTTATTTAACTTTCATTCATTTACATACGTCAACTATGGAAAACATGTACAGTCGGATGTGCCACTATGTTGGTTTACTTTGGCTTTCCCTCCGTTATTTTTCTTTCTTTCTACTAATCATTGTGTATAAGCTTGAAGCTTCTCGATTAATAAGGAGCAGTACATATGATAATTGTTCACTGCCTTGAACGAATTTCAATATGACAGTTGTGTATGAGTTTGATGTGACAATGAATGTAACTGTAAATAACACTGCACTGTCTTGTTATTTCACATAACAGTCAACGCGGATGTATTTGTATGTGAAAAAAAGGATTAGTTCTTGTGTTTATGTCTCTTCTTTAGCTGCATACAAACCCGTTTTCTTTCATTCTTGAATAGCAAATAGTCTTAAGCTTCTTGTTGTAAACATCACAGTAAACAAGGACAGATATGGACCCCGAACAGTAAATCCTTTGCACATATTTCATTGTTATTCCTGTATTCTGTTCCAACTCCGTTGAACTGTTTCACGTCAAAACGTTCTAGAGGGAAGAAGAACATTAACTGAAAAGGGGGAGAAGAAGCAGAAACAGATGTACAACCTCCTGAGTACACATTCCTTGCATTGCACACATCGTTCCCATTGCACAGGCATTCTTCCCATTGCACACATCATTCCCATTGCACAGGCATTCTTCCCATTGCACACATCATTCCCATTGCACAGGCATTCTTCCCATTGCACATACCATTCCCACTCACAGATATTCTTCCTATTGTACACATCATTCCCACTGCACAGGCATTCTTCCCATTGCACATACATTCTTCCTATTGCACACATCATTCCCACTGCACAGACATTCTTCCCATTGCACACACATCATTCCCATTCCACATTCTTCCAATTGCACATACCATTCCCATTGCACAGGCATTCTTCCCATTGCACACATCATTCCCATTGCACATGCATTCTTCCCATTGCACAGATATTCTTCCCATTGCACACATCATTCCCATTGCACAGGCATTCTTCCCATTGCACATACCATTCCCATTGCACAGGCATTCTTCCCATTGCACACATCATTCCCATTGCACAGGCATTCTTCCCATTGCACACATCATTCCCATTGCACAGACATTCTTTCCATTGCACACATCATTCCCAGGGCACAGGCATTCTTCCCATTGCACACATCATTCCCATTGCACAGACAATCTTCCCATTGCACACATCATTCCCAGGGCACAGACATTCTTCCCATTGCACACATCATTCCCACTGTACAGACATTCTTCCCATTGCACACATCATTCCCATCGCACAGATATTCTTCCCATTGCACACATCATTCCCATTGCACAGACATTCTTCATATTGCACACATCATTCCCACTGTACAGACATTCTTTCCTTTGCACACATCATTCCCATTGCACAGGCATTCTTCCCATTGCACACATCATTCCCATTGCACAGACATTCTTCCTATTGCACACATCATTCCCACTGTACAGACATTCTTCCTATTGCACACTTCATTCCCATTATACAGGCATTCTTTCCTTTGCACACATCATTCACGTTGCACAGACATTCTTTCCTTTGCACACATCATTCCAATTGTACAGGCATTCTTCCCATTGCACACATCATTCCCATTGCACAGGCATTCTTCCCATTGTACAGGCATTCTTCCCATTGCATACATCATTCCCATTGCACAGGCATTCTTCCCATTGCACAGGCATTCTTCCCATTGCACAGACATTCTTCCTATTCCACACATCATTCCCATTGTACAGACATTCTTCCTATTGCA
>CM031603.1:36330664-36340664 GCA_018398815.1 Conus ventricosus
TGTTCGGACATGAATATCTTCACTGACAGCACACGGCATCAATTGACTTCTCTCACAGACACCGACCCGGTTGTACCCTCTGGCTAGAATCGTCTTTCATCTCCAGGGTGAAACTCGTCAGAAACACCCGCTTGGCCAGGGATGGTATCAACACCAACACTTTACCAAAACTATCACGGTCATGATCACTCAAAGAAAGATGACGGGCAGACCTTACCTGACAGAAGGCAGCTGGCCCCCTTCACAGCTGTGACAGGCTATTAACAGACTCCTCGAGCACATGACAAGGAAGAACTGGCTGTTCCACCCACGCTCCCACCCCAGGTACCCCTTTCAGTGACGTGTGGTGGTGGGCCAGATTATACACCCACTACGACCACGAAGACGGCGAGGGTCTCCCCCAAACTGAGGAAGATGCTGTGTGACCCTTAACCAGCGCCTCAAAACAAAACTCTCCTGTGGAAGGAAGCAGGGTGTACTGTGGTTGTCGACAGTGCAATTTCAAAACATTGGAAGAAGAGGAGAAAGAGGAAGGGGGGGGGGGTCGAAGACTGAAGAAAAAGAGGAAGAAGAAGGAGGAGGGGCAGAGGAGGAGGGGGAGAGGAGGAGGGGGAGGAGTTGGAGCAGTGGGAAGATAAGGAAGAGGAGGGGAGGAAGAGGTGGAGGAAGAGCAGGCAGAAGAGGATAAGGAGTGGAGCAGAAGAAGAAGAAGAAGAAGAAGAAGAAGAAGAAGAGGTGGAGGAAGAGCAGGCAGATGAGGATAAGGAGGTGGAGCAGGAGGAGAAGAAGAAGAAGAAGAAGAAGAAGAAGAAGAAGAAGAAGAAGAAGAAGAAGGCAAGAGATGAAACGTGAAGAAAGAAAACAAAAGAGAGACAAAAGATAAGAACAGACAAAAAGTAATAGAAGTAGCAGTAGTAGGCGACGAAGAAGAAGATGACGATGACGACGACCCCACAAAGGAAAAGGAAAAGGAGGAGGAGGAGGAGGAAGAGAGCGGTAAGTAGAAGAGGAGGAGAAGGAGGTGGAGGCAGAGGAGAAAATAAAAGAACACAGTTGAAATGAATCTTTACTGCTCACAGCCCAGCCGACCTCAAGGTGCCACATCACGGATGAGGAAGAAGAAGAAGAGGAAGAAGAAGAAGAAGAAGAAGAAGAAAAAAAAAAGAAGAAGAAGAAGAAAAAGAAGAAGACTGCAATACAATACAGAAACATAGACGAACAAGACCAGGGAGCGTGTCGTACCATTGAGCCACTTGCTGCGGTCTCGGAGGGTCCTGACGAAGCGGACCTCCAGAGACTGGTTGAGGTGGTAGAGGTTGGGCCTGAGGATGATGGGGTCGGCCTTGATGAAGTCCGTCACCCCTCCGGCGTACAGCGCGGGGATCCCTCCCGGGTTGCCGTGCTCTGAACCACACACGAGACACACGTTCAGCTGGGGTGGGGGGGGGGGGGGGGGGGGGGAGGACGGACAGGGGTTTGTTTGGAAATGTCGATGGACAGGTTGACGAGGACGAAAGGAAGAAGAGGACTAAAGGGGGAAAAAAGAAAAAAAGGAAGGAAAATACCCCTTCCTTCCAAACTTATTTTCCCCAAGTGCTGCTGCTGCTGCTGCGCTCTCTCTCTCTCTCTCTCTCTCTCTCCTCTCTCTCTCTCTCTCTCTCTCTCTCTCTCTCTCTCCCTCTGCGTCCCAGTCTCTCTCTCTGTGTGTCTCTCTCTGTCTGTGTCTCTGTCTCTCTCTATCTCTCTTTGTCCATCCTATAAAGATTTAAGAGATAAATACAATTTGCTTCATCCTAGAAATGTTCAAGTGTCATTGCTTCTCTTGCTGCAAAATAAGAAGAAGAATTGTAACTCGCTCTGTAGCTATGTTCATTTTTACAGCACTAAAACGAAGAGAACTGCTATCAGTTAATACACAAACACCAGAGTAATTTCAGGGAGAACATTTTGTTATGCAGATATTTTATTTCATAATTTTCTCTATATGCGGCGAGTGCATGTGTGTTCTACTTTTGTTCTTAACCTTTTTGCAGATAAGTTGGTGGCCTTTGCAATTAAAGTATTTGAGTTTGAGTTTGAGTCTCTCTCTCTCTCTCTCTCTCTCTCCACACACACACACACACACACACACACACACACACACACACACACACACACACACACACACACACACTGACATGCGTTTCGTGAAACGGAGGGAAGGGAAGAAGGAGAGACTGAAGAGGAAAAAGGAAGACAGGAATGAAGGAAGGAATGTACGCATGAAAATGTGCATCTAATAAAACTCGTGACTATTTATTTCCTTAACTGACAGAGCAACACAATAGTAGTCCTGTTGTCAGCGGGCTCTTGATCCTAGAACGTAGAGCTGGTTCTTCATTGACACATTTCTCAATTCATATACACGACTGACCAACAAGAATGGCGGTGATGTGGCAGATGCATCGGGACAGATTCGCATAGCGTCCTCCGAGTCCTCCACCAGAATGCAGAACTTATAATATGGGACCAGAATGGCTCAGTTGGTAGAGCACCGGACTCGTAATCATTGTAATTCTGTAGTTGTGGGTTCGAATCACCGACGGGCCGTTTCGGTACAAGTGGATTTTTTTTCTCTCTCTGAATTAACATTGGTTCTGAGTCCACTTCCCGAAAAGTCCTTTGAATGAGACTATAAACCGAGATCCCGCATAACATCTTGCACACACGTAAAATCCTATCAACTTTCGGAAGAGAAGGCCAATTACACACAGCACGCACCCTGCATGAGTAAATCGAAAGACTGATGGAAGAAAAGTGAGTGGCTGATGTTGACTGCATGACACGGGAAACGACTGAAAGAAGCATGCAGCTCTTCAGTCGGCGATACCTAGGTAAGCAGCCCGTTGTGTACACCACATGACTATGGATTGTACAGCGCTCATAGCTTGGTCCCTAACCAAGGACATGCGCTATATTATGATTGTAATGATGATGATGATAATAATGATGATGACGATAATAATAATAACAATTATAATGATAACAATAATAATAACAACAACAATCATTATGATAATAATGATGATTATGATCATGATAATAATACAAATAACAACAATAATAAGATAATAACAATAATACTAACAAAAATGATAATAATAAGATGAAGGCCGACAACAACAGCAATATTTATCATCATCATCGTCACTATCATCATAATCTGCCTGCCTGCCTGCGTGCCTGTCTGTCTGTCTCTCAATCTATCTATCTGTCTGCTTGTGTGTCTGTCTGTCTGTCTCTCTCCGTCACTGACCAACAAGAATGGCGGTGGTGTTGTCGGCCGGGTCATAGGGACAGATGCCCACGGCGTCCTCCGAGTCCTCCACCAGAATATGGAACCTGCGGTTCTCCAGCTGAAAACACACCACACAACACCACATCGTCAGCTGTGCTACGGTCAAGGTGCAACTTGCTTTGAAAACGAATACGGAGAGAGAGAGAGAGAGAGAGAGAGAGAGAGAGAGAGAGAGAGAGAGAGAGAGAGAGAGAGAGAAAGAGAGAGAGAGAGAGAGAGACGGACAGATTGGCAAACAGAGAGAGAGAGAGAGAGAGAGAGAGAGAGAGAGAGAGAGAGAGAGAGAGAGAGAGAGGCAAACAGAGAGAGAAAGTGAGAGTCACTGATGATGACGGTAGTAAGGGAGGGGGTGAGATGGGGGTAGTGTTGAGGTGTGGTGAGAGAGAGAGAGAGAGAGAGAGAGAGAGAGAGAGAGAAGAGAGAAGAGAGAGAGAGAGAGAGAAAGAGAGAGAGAGAGAGAGAAGTAAACAGTAATTTATTACAGTGCACTGTTTCTAAGAACAAAATACATTCCTCAGTTGGATTTGTTTTCCCTGAAGCGTGAGAGTACGTGAGGAGTGATCTCTGTGGTCTGCGGGTTCATGCATTGGCGTGGTTTCAGAGGGGATTAGGGCGACAGAGGGCCATAAAATATGGCAGGAACCTACCAGGCCCGGAGGAGACACTCACCCTGAGCTGGTAGGCCACTGGTCGGTAGGCCCCGGTGCCGCACATGTAGAAGGTGTTGGGGACACTGCTGTTCCGGACCAACACCCGGATGTTGTTCTGACAGTCTGGGAACTACAGACAGACAGATAGACAGTGTCAGACAGACAGACAGACAGAAACACACACACACACACGCAGAAATGGACAAGCGCATGCACACACACACACACACACACACACACACACACACACACACACACACACACACACACATATACACATATATATGCACACACACACACACACACACACACACACACACACACACACATATATATATGCACACACACACACACACACACACACACACACACACACACACACACACACACACACACTCACTATTTCTGTTGCCTGTTCCGTTTCTTGTTTGGTTTTGAACCATTTTCTAGCACTTATACATACAAAAATATTTGATGTAATTCAGAGTCCGAAATCATCCACATAAATGCACGATTTGTCATGTTGTCATTCTGGTGGTGTGGTTGTAGTGGATGATAGTTGTCATTCTGGTGGTGTGGTTGTAGTGGATGATAGTTGTCATTCTGGTGGTGTGGTTGTAGTGGATGATAGTTGTCATTCTGGTGGTGTGGTTGTAGTGGATGATAGTTGTCATTCTGGTGGTGTGGTTTTAGTGGATGATAGTTGTCATTCTGGTGGTGTGGTTCTAGTGGATGATAGTTGTCATTCTGGTGGTGTGGTTGCTGTGGATGATAGTTGTCATTCTGGTGGTGTGGTTGATGTGAATGATAGTTGTCATTCTGGTGGTGTGGTTGCCGTGGATGATAGTTGTCATTCTGGTGGTATGGTTGCCGTGGATGATAGTTGTCATTCTGGTGGTATGGTTGCCGTGGATGATAGTTGTCATTCTGGTGGTGTGGTTGTAGTGGATGATAGTTGTCATTCTGGTGGTGTGGTTTTAGTGGATGATAGCTGTCATTCTGGTGGTGTGGTTGTAGTGGATGATAGCTGTCATTCTGGTGGTGTGGTTGCAGTGGATGATATTTTGTCATTCTCGTGGTGTGGTTGCAGTGGAGGATATTTTGTCATTCTCGTGGTGTGGTTGCAGTGGATGATAGTTGTCATTCTCGTGGTGTGGTTCTAGAGGATGATAGTTGTCATTCTCGTGGTGTGTTTGCAGTGGGCGATAGATCCCCTTCCCCGACTCTTGAAAGATTTTTGTTCTCCACGTCCTCTCCATCACCGCTGGTGGGCATAGACGTTGAACCTGAACCTAGCTAATATAACTACACTGCTTAAACTGAACGTGCCATCGTTCCGGTGGGGAAGGGGGTAGGAGGACAGTGTTAGGTCCTCCTCCTCTGTCCCTGCTCTCATGGGAAAAGTCAGCCTGAGAATGTGTGAACTGGATGTGAGGTCAGACCTGGTCATGTACGTACGTCTTTCTTGCCCTGGATGCGGCAGCGGTAGGTGCTGTGGGAGGTGGCGTTGAACTCCTGTCTGAAGCGCTGCAACACAATAAGACAAGCACCGTGGAACGGTCAGGTGCGAGCACAATGACGGGACACCTGTCGCACAGCCATTCACACGGTCACGGCACCACGGATCACACTGCAGTCCACGGTACAAAGTGAGGGACGGGAGGAGAGGGAGAAAAGGGTGCAGATGGATGTGTGTGTGTGTGTGTGTGTGATAAAGTGGGGTTGCAATCATACATGCGCGCATGCACGTACGATGCAAACTCAAACGCACGCACGCACGCGCGCGGGCACACACACACACATACACACACACATCATATGTGAATATAGCTCTCTTTCTCTCTCTCTCCACCTTTCTCACTCTCCTGTCTCCCCCCCCCCCCCCCCCCCCCCCCCCCGTATCCCCCCCCCCCTCCCACACACACAACAGTACCGCCCTTGCAGAACAATAATGAAAGCCACGCTCAAGCAAGCCCCAAGTAAAGCACGACCGAACAAAACCATAGATCTCCCTCCCATTTACCCCACCCCCACCCCCCTTCGCTCTTCACTCCACACGCCCCTTCCCCTCCCCTTTCCCTCCACCCTCTCCCCCCTGCTCTGAGCACATACTACCTTTCCTCCCAGGCCTCCATTCAAGGTGAAGCGCATACCGGCACACCCTGCAAAGCCGCCCCCCCCCCCCCCCCCCCCCCCGACACAGGGTCTGAAGATCTCCCTACAATGAGACCTGCGCTGTCAAACCTCTTCAGCCCCAAACCCTTTTCCCTTCACCCGCCATTTGCCGCCCCGGCGCACTGCCACAATCACCAACCATCACTTTCAAAAAGCATCTAAGGAGGTATTAGGGCGCTAGCCATTCAGCGGAGGTACTTATCTCTTCAAGTGCTATGGCTTACTGAAGTTGTGAGCGGTGTTCTATATTGTTCGTGCCTGGGTATGGTGTCCGATGTTATTTCTTCTTCTTCTTGGAAATGGAATGTCAAAATATGCTGATCCTCGCAAAACCGAGATAGCCTACAAGATAACTTTACCCAGATTAAAATGTTCAATTTCTGTTAATTTGGTTTAAGTACATTTATCTCCATTTTTGCGATCACATAGTTTTACAATAAATGTGAAAATTTGAATAACAAGCTAGTGCTTATAATAATAATAATAAATAATAATAATAATAATAATAATAAGGAACATTTAGTGCGCTTAATCTTAAACAAAAGCCCTAAGCGCTTACAGCAATAAGCCCTAACACACACACACACACACACACGCACACAACCCACACACCAGCGAAGGAGCAGAAAAATTATGTTTTGAAGAGAGTTGTTTTGAGGGAGGACTTGAAAGAAGAAAGACTGTTTGAGTTTCGGAGTGCAGAAGGGAGATTGTTCCAGCAGGAAGGAGCCTGAAAAGAAAAAGAACGTTCACCAAGTGTTCTGGCTCGAAAACGAGGGATCTGCAGAATGCGAGTGTCAGAAGAAGAGCGAAGCTGTCTGGAAGGAGTATAGGTCGACAGAAGTTTAGAGAGGTAAGATGGAGCGAGGCCATCCAATGCCTTGTAGCAGAGCAAAGAAAGTTTGTACTTGATGCGTTTTTTCAACAGGAAGCCAGTGCAAAGATTTAAGCAAGGGAGAAACATGAGAGGTTTTCGGAGATTTCGAGACAAGGCGAGCAGCATTATTTTGGACTTTCTGCAATTTTGCAAGGAGATTCTGTGGACAGCCAGCAAGAAGAGAATTACAGTATAATGTGTTCAAAATCCCGTTGATTTGTTGTTTGTTTTTTTAAGATAGGTAGCATAACTGATTGGGGATAAAACAGAATTGAAAGGTATAACAATTAAGAATTAGGGCCATACTGATCTTTGGAATGACTTGTTTTGTTCATTTTTCGGTGAGCTTGTTGCCCAGTACATTTCTCTTTGAACATTTGTGGGAGAAAAATGCTGACACATCTACCACCCCTCCCCACCCCCCACCCCGTCCTGCTCCATTGATGCTGACGAGATAGTTGAGTGAGGGCATGTATACTCCTCGTGGTGGGATGGGGCACTGTTACCGCACAAGATGTCACCATGCACAAATCGTCACAGTTTACACAAAATGTCACAACCGTGATAATTTGTGCATCTGTATGCCCTTTTAGAAATCACTGCTGCAGAAATTGTCACAACTCTCTCTCTTATTTGTGTGGGTTGGGTATGTGTGGGTGTGGGTGTGGGTGGGTGGATGGATGGGTTGATATACTCTCTGATGTCCACGTTTTTTTTTAAATTATTATTTTGCGTTTTTCAATTTGGCTTGCAATTTATAATTTTCAATTTTACATATAATATTATACTTTTAGTCTGTATTCACTGCACATGTTTACGAGGTGACAGCCGAGACGAGATGGTCCATGTTGGTTGATGAGGCTAATAGAAACAACACGATTTGTCTTGATTCGCATGCTCATCTCTTATGCACTTTGTTAGTCTTGAGCAATTGTTCTCAAGTACATACGTACTAGGCATAGTATTTATGTAATTTTCACGTGTGTTTATAATTGTGCATTTTTCTTATACAAGTTTTAGATAGATTTTGCTGTTTTTTTTCCATTTTGGGAGCACGGAATTTTGTTTATTCTTCTGTCAGGGGAGCAAAACTGACAGAGGTTGTGACATTTTGTGCAAGAGTGAATTAAAAAATGAGACATAGGTGCACAAATTATCACTACTGCGAGTTGTGACATTTTGTGCAGTCCTTCACAGCACAAAATGTCACAATGTCACAATTGTGACATTTTGTGCAGTTGGTGACATTTTGTGCGGTAAATCGATGTCTGTCTTGTCCTGTTTCCCACGGGACAGCATAAGCTGACTTGAGGGGAGCAACGGCACCTTGTAATGCACTGTCTGTTGCTCACCTACCAGTCTGTACACCGTAAGAGGTCCAGCAGTCAAAGAGTTAAAACCGAAAGCCTCTGTGGTTCGCTAGATGGCAAAACTATTAACCCTATCGCCACTAGCTATCGCTGCTTGGCCTATAACTTCTTTCCTTTTGGAAGCAATTCTCTCAATAGCCTATTACGCTCAAGGCTGTTCTTCTGTCAACATTTCCAAGTGAATCATTCGCATCGCTGGAATTAAAACAGAAAAGGAACATAAAAGTAAGCCTTTCTATGGTATGATTTTTCAATGCTCCGTTTGCAGAGAAACTGTTAAATACACACAATACGTGGTGCCGGGCCATACGGTCACACAGTTGAATGCTATCCATCAAGCACAGACCGGGACCTCATCGCTCACTGGGTGTTCAGTCCAAGTAACTAAGATGGCCGCACAGCCAGCCAGCGAGAACTGAGCCATCATCTGTTCTATGGCCGTAGCCCAGTGAAGTACACCGCTCCCTGTCCGATCGTCATGGTACTGGGTACCAGCTGTGCTCTCCTGCTATTCCACATGACGTATGTCATTTCTGATCATTATGGGTTCTTCAAAATCAGGCTGAGCTGTCAGTCTGGTGTCGTTGTTTACTCTGCCATTGCTAAGAGGGGCTGCTGCTCCTGCTGTTACTACCACTGCTGCTGCTTCTGCTGATGCTGCGGCTGTTATGTTTCTACTGCGGCTGCTGCTGTCACTACTGCTACTCCTACTACTACTGCTGCTTCTACTGCCGCCGTTGCTGCTGCTGCAGCTGTTATCCCCACTACTACGGCTGCTACTGCCAGCACTGTAATACTGCTGCTGATGCTGCTTCTGCTGCTACTACTGCCGCCGTTGCTGCTGCCGCTGCTGCTATTGCTGCTGCAGCTGCTATCCTCACTACTACGGCTGCTGCCGCCATCACTGTTATGCTGCTGCTGCTGCTACTACTACTACTACTGCTGCAATCATTGCTGCTGCTGCTACTTTTAATGATATTTAACATACAACCACTACTACTGCTGCTGCTATTGCTGCTGTTCCGGTTGCAATTATTGGTATTACTCTTCTGTAGCTACTGCTACTACTCCCACCACGACGTCCACTATCAGAACTTCTACTGCTACTGCTACTACTCCTGCTGCCGCTATGACAACTATTTTTACTGTCTGAAAGGAAATGGTGAATGAGGCAGGGAACAGTAAACAATAAATAGCAAACGGGTAGGATAACTCTTGTTCCAATGATGAAATAACTAAACGACCGTAACTCCACACGAAGGCTGCTTACGACTCCAAATCGCCTAGCAGAAATGACAACACAGAGCACACAGAACGAACAAGGAAAATGTCAACACAGAGCACACAGAACAAACAAGGAGGCTCCACTGAATAAAACATAAGCGTCGAGACAGCGCGGTGAACAGCAACAATAAAAACGTCTGCTACGTCTCCCCATACCTTTAAACAAAAAAGGCTGACTCAGCGCCACACACACACACACACACACACACACACACACACACACACACACAAGTACGCTCACACACAAGTACGCTCGCTCACACACACACACACACACACACACACACACACACACACACACACACAC
>CM031603.1:36348164-36363164 GCA_018398815.1 Conus ventricosus
GATGGAGGGCTGGGTAGACAGAAGGAGGGCTGGGTAGACAGATAGAGGGCTGGGTAGACAGATGGAGGGCTGGGTAGACAGAAGGAGGGCTGGGTAGACAGATGGAGGGCTGGGTAGACAGGAGGAGGGGGGGCTGGGTAGAACAGAAGGAGGGCTGAGTAGACAGAAGGAGGGCTTCGGTAGACAGAATGAGGGCTGGGTAGACAGATGGAGGGCTGGGTAGACAGATGGAGGGCTGGGTAGACAGAAGGAGGAGGGCTGGGTAGACAGATGGAGGGCTGGGTAGACAGAAGGAGGGCTGGTAGACAGAAGGGGGGCTGGGTAGACAGAAGGAGGGCTGAATAGACAGAAGGAGGGCTGGGTAGACAGAAGGAGGAGGGCTGGTTAGACAGATGGAGGGCTGGGTAGACAGAAGAGGGCTGGGTAGACAGAAGGAGGGCTGGGTAGACAGATGGAGGAGGGCTTGGTAGACAGAAGGAGGGCTGGGTAGACAGAAGGTGGCTGGGTAGACAGAAGAGGGCTGGGTAGACAGAAGGAGGAGGCTGGGTAGACAGAAGGAGGAGGGCTGGTTAGACAGATGGAGGGCTGTGTAGACAGAAGGAGGGCTGGGTAGACAGATGGAGGGCTGGGTAGACAGAAGGAGGGCGGGTAGACAGAAGGAGGAGGGCTGGGTAGACAGAAGGAGGAGGGCTGGGTAGACAGATGGAGGGCTGGTAGACAGAAGGAGGCTGGGTAGACAGAAGGAGGGCTGGGTAGACAGATGGAGGGCTGGGTAACAGAAGGAGGGGGACTAGGGTAGACAGAAGGAGGGCTGAGTAGACAGATGGAGGGCTGGGTAGACAGATGGAGGGCTGGGTAGACAGATGGAGGGCTGGGTAGACAGATGGAGGGCTGGGTAGACAGATGGAGGGCTGGGTAGACAGAAGGAGGAGAGCTGGGTAGACAGATGGAGGGCTGGGTAGACAGAAGGAGGGCTGAGTAGACAGGAGGGCTGGGTAGACAGAAGGTGGGCTGAGTAGACAGGAGGGCTGGGTAGACAGAAGGCGAAGGTGGGAAAGGGACAGAGAAGGGGGAAGGAGAATCGCAAAACGGAAAGAGAAACACATCGGGACAAACAAAGCGAGTAGGCCTGTCTACGAGTGATGAAAGAGCTCTCATAAACTGAAGAGTGCTTAAAACCACGACAGCTCTGAGCTTTGAAGTCCTGCGTTTGGACGGCAAAGACAGGTTTTTTATTTTAAAAAAAAAGGGGGGGGGGAAGGGGAAGACGGCGGGTAAACTACAGTAATTAGCCAATTATTCTGAATGAGGCACATAAAAGTCAAAATGTATGTACATATGTAAGAAAAACTGAGAGAGAGAGAGAGAGAGAGAGAGAGAGACAGACAGACAGACAGACAGGCAGACAGACAGGCAGACAGACAGGCAGACAGACAGACAGACAGACAGACAGACAGACATAGAGACTGAGACAGAGCAAAATACATGCGTATGTGTGTGCGTATGTGTGCACGTGCGTGTGTGTGTTTGTGTGTAACATATCAAACAGATGAAGACCTCCCCCACACTCCCTACCACCTTCCCTAAAGTTCTTTCTAACCTCCGCCGCCGGCCCCCGACCTGGCTTGGCACCTGACGCCGGAAACGGAACATGACCCCTACCGCCGTGACTGGGCTGCGCGCCGGAAGTCAATCAGTGACGTCATTAGCACGTGGTTTCTCACGCACTTGTCGAGGAGCTCATTCACAGCGCTGGCAGTCAGGTTGCCTGGCACGAACGTCTAGCCGCCTCATTACGGGGACTATAGCACTTGGTAGCAGGAACGGAAGTGGGGATTTTCTGGTGTTGACCTGAGAGCTGTGTTCCGTCAGCATTGATTTGTGCTGCTTTGTAGTTTTCTTGACTTCTACCTACGTTTCCTATTCTCTCCAACGTCTCCCCCCCCCCCCCCCCCCCCCCCCCCCCCCCACACACACACACAATTGTCAGCTTCCATTACAGTCTTGATTCTCAGTGTGTGTTCTTGCTTACTTCAGTTCTTTAGTTCCTGCTGTGGTCATTCTTTAGCATTCAGCTTTGTTCCTTTCGTCGCATTGCTTTTTTTGCAAATTTTGGATCAGTTTTCTGAAACTGTGATTAAGAAAGTTTGATATCTTAATGGAGTGTCCTGCGCGTGCCTGTACCCATCGTCAACACAGCGCAGGCCTCCAAGGGTGGTACAGGGCTGCTCTAAAGGCAGGTGAAGACAGTGCTTCTCTGGGTCCTCCCCAGCACCTTCGGGTGTTTCTTTTTCTTCATATATATTATATATTATATATATATATATATATATATATATATATATATATATATATATAACTTGTCATGAAAAGTCATGACCTAGATCCACTTCTCTTCTTCGCCGCTTGCTGAATTTCTGGATGGCTGAATACCATGTTTCTCCTGCAATAGTGAATGGTCCTCTTATTTCTGGTTGCTTTCTATCTGACTTTAAATCTGCAAGTATTAAACCCCTGTTGAATAATACCGCATTGGAATGCTGAAAACATGGGGGAAAAGCCGTGTTTTAAGCTTACCTTTCCACTCTAACATCATTGAGAAGACAGTATTCTTCAGCTTCTGGTCATCCTCTTCCCTTCCTATTTCTTTGTTTTCCCTGTCCTTTCAAGTTTTTTTTCCCTTGGCTTCCTACCTTTCCTGTTTCTCCCTATTTTTTCCTTTCCTTTATAACACACACACACACACACACACACACACACACACACACAGACACACAGACACACGTTTTCCCTACGTTTCCTATTATTTCCTTCTTTCACATTCTTTCACATTTCCTCAGTTTCTTCCTACTTTCTCATACCTTTGGCCGCGTTTCCACTTTCTGCTGCTTTTCCTTCATGTGGCATTTTCCCACTGGTTTTACTTACTTTTCCCCTAATTTCTCCAACTTCTTCTTGTCATGCTTTCCTTCCTTGAGACTTTTCCCAGTTTCTCCTACTTTTCAGTATTCTCCCACTATTGCAGTGTTCTCCCACTTTTCCAGTGTTCTCCTATTTTCCCTGTTCTGCCTTTCTTTTCACTGTTTTCGTTTTGCATTTTTTCCTACTTTTGTGCTATCTTTCCTTCGAACTGTCCACCTATTTTGTTGCTTTCTCCTGTTATTGCACATTTTCTTCGTGTTTTTTTTTTTTTCTCTCTCCATGTTTACTCCTTTCTGTTTGTTTTTTTTTTTTGCTTTTTCTTTCCTATCTCAATTCTTTTCCTTTGTAGGTAACAGAGGGAAAAGTAAGTACAGTAGAAGAACATCAATATAGGCGACGAGGGAGAGAGAGAGAGAGAGAGAGAGAGAGAGAGAGAGAGAGAGAGAGAGAGAGAGAGAGAGAGATGAGAGAGAGAGAGAGAGAGAGAGAATAGGCAGGAGGACCTTAAAAGAAAAAACAAACGGAAAAAACGAAATGCTGGCAGAGGCAGAAAATGTAGGAAAATATGTTTTAAAATGAAAACAAAAAGGAAGGTAAGGCAGTACAAGATACGAAAATAGGAAATATCCAGGAACAATAGGAAAGTAGGTGAAATACGTGATGTCGAAAAAGGAAGAAAAATAAGAAAGGTAGAAATGGTACAAAAAGATAGGAAAGTCGGAAAAGTTAGGGGAAGGTAGGATAGGCAGAAACAGGCAGGAACACTAGGAAAAGATAGGGGAAGGTAGGATAGGCAGAAACAGGCAGGAACACTAGGAAAAGATAGGGAGAACTAGGACAGGCAGGAATTGACTGTGAAAAGTAAGAAAAGTTGGGAAAGGTATGGAAAGATAGTCCAAAGGTAACATAGGGAAAGTAGGCGATGTATTAAAACGTATGGAAAAGTAGAAAAGGAGGAAAGGAGAGGGAAAAGTGGGAACTGTCTCAAAAGGTAGAAAAAGTAAAGGTGGGAATCTGAAAGGGAGGAAAATGACGGGAAATTGTAAGAAAAGGAAAAAGCTAAGGATTTTAGAGAAAAACAAGAAAGATATTAAAAAAAAAAAAAGAATATAGAGTAGTCTGAAGGCGCATAAGTCTGACTAGCGTCTATCTCCTGACACTGAAGATTTCCCTCTCGTCCGTCAACGTGGCCGTATCAATGCTGACAACACGTGAGTGGAGAGAGGTACTCGACCAGAGAGAAGGGTTGGGGCCGGAAAGGGTTGGAGCTACTTTATTGTGTTTTGAAAGGGATGTGGGGATGATAAGAGCGTCCGTGAGTCAGTGTGTGTGTGTGTGTGTGTGTGTGTGTGTGTGTGAGAGCATGTGCATGCGCGTACGTCCGTGCGTGCGTGCGTGCGTGTGTGTGTGCGAGCGAGTGCATGCAGGCGCACGCGCGCGCGCGCGCGCGCGTGTGTGTGTGTGTGTGTTGTGTGTGTGTGTGTGTGTGTGTGTGTGTGTGTGAGTGTGTGTGTGTGTGAGCATGTGTGCGTGCTTGCGTGCGCGCGCGTGTGTGTATGTGCGTGTTAGAGAGAGCGTGCGTTCGTGCGTGCGTCTCTCCTCTCCCTCTCTCTCTCTCAACACACACACACACATTCACACACACAGTGACAGAGAGTAGGGAGGGAAAAGAGGGGGGGGGGGGGAGTGAGAGACAGAGGTAAAGAGAGAGAGAGAAGGGGAAACGGAGGAAGAGAGGGGATGGAAGAGAGAGTGAGAGAGAGAGAGAGAGAGAGAGAGAGAGAGAGAGAGGGGGGGAGGGGGAGAGAGAGAGGTAGTCAGAGAGACAGAGAGAGAGACAGAGAGAGATATTGACAGAAGACAGAGAGAAAGAGAGAGGGAGAAAGAGCGAGAGAGAGAAGGGGATGGATGGAGAGAGAGAGAGGAGGGAGAGAGAGAGACAGAAGAGACGGATGGATGGATAGAGAGAGAGAGAGAGGGGGGAGAGAGAGAGAGAGGGGGGAGAGGAGGAGGGGGAGAGAGGATGGAGAGAGAGAGAGAGAGAGAGAGAGAGGAGAGAGAGAGAGAGAGAGAGCGAGAGAGAGAGAGCGAGAGAGAGAGAGGGGAGAGAGAGAGAGAGAGAGAGAGAGAGAGAGAGAGAGAGAGAGAGAGAGAGAGAGAGAGAGAGAGAGCGGGGGTGAGCCATGTGGGAGAGGTCATCAGATGATTGATGATGATGGGAAAGTGCCAGCAGCTCTGCTACTCGGCTGCTTTCATCCTGCGGCCATTTCAGCCACATCATAAATATTTTTTTTAATCGCAAGCAGGGAACTGGGGTAAACTTTAATGATCCCACCGGGCACCCCCTCCCAAGTCCCCTACCCCCTTCCCCCCACGTGCCTCTCTCTCTCTCTCTCTCTCTCTCTTTCTCTCTCTCTCTCTCTCTCTCTCTCTCTCTCTCTCTCTCTCTCTCTCTTTGTTTTCTCCACTTAACTGCTGACTGTTGGTTTAAGCCTGTTGCTTAAAGACTGTCGATTTCACACACACACACACACACACATCATGCTTTGCTCTGCACCATTGACAAATGTGTACGACAGCGTCGAACGGTGTGGCTGCTTCTTTCACATTTTCCTCAGATTTTGCATTGCATCGAAAAGACACCGACAGATTCCATCACATCTACTGACTGACCTTACCAACAGCCCTGCTAAAACACGAGGCCAATCCACCCAGCTGTCTTGCAGTTACCGTTCGGGTAGATACTGACCTCACAAACAGCCCTGCTAAAACCTGAGGCACATCCACCCAGTTGTCTTGCAGTTACCGTTCGGGTTAGATACTGACCTCACCAACAGCCCTGCTAAACTTTACAGCCATCCACCCAGTTGTCTTGCAGTTACCGTTCGGGTAGATACTGACCTCACCAACAGCCCTGCTAAACTGAGGGACATCCACCCAGTTGTCTTGCAGTCACCGTTCGGGTAGATACTGACCTCACCAACACCCCTGCTAAACTTGAGAGCCATCCACCCAGTTGTCTTGCAGTTACCGCTCGGGTAGATACTGACCTCACGAACAGCCCTGCTAAAACCTGAGGCACATCCACCAGCTGTCTTGCAGTTACCGTTCGGGTAGATACTGACCTCACGAACAGCCCTGCTAAAACTTGAGGACATCCACCCAGTGTTATCTTGCAGTTACCGTTCGGGTAGATACTGACCTCACCAACAGCCCTGCTAAAACCTGAGGGACATCCACCCAGCTGTCTTGCAGTTACCGTTCGGGTAGATACTGACCTTACCAACAGCCCTGCTAACCTGAGGGACATCCACCCAGTTGCCTTGCAGTTACCGTTCGGGTAGATACTGACCTTACCAACAGCCCTGCTAACCTGAGGGACATCCACCTAGTTGCCTTGCAGTTACCGTTCGGGTAGATACTGACCTTACCAACAACCCTGCTAACCTGAGGGACATCCACCCAGTTGCCTTGCAGTTACCGTTCGGGTTAGACAGACGGGCAGGATCCCAATACCACACCTCCCTGCTACACACTACTACGCCTGCTCAGCGGCATGATCAATTCTACAGCTGTTGGCTTGGGTTTTTTTGTTTTTTTTTTTTGCTTTTTTTCTTTTTGTTCGGTTGGCCTTTTCTCCAGGAGAATGGGGGGTGGGGGGAGTGGGGGGGCGAGGGGCACATTTCCGCAAATTAAACGGGGCCAAATTATCTTCTCTTTCCGTTGTTTGCTGAAGCGTAAATTTGCGAACATCTAGCGATCTTTTCTTCCTCCCAAATACAGACGGATAACGGAGACAAGGAGATTAAAGATTGGGGGAGGGAGGGGGGGGGGGGGGAGTGAAAAAAGGGACAGTTGGTGAGAACAAAGAGGTTAGTAACGTGAACAAGGCGATGGCTGAGGTGAAGGATGGGGGAAAAAAGGAGGGGGGGGGGGGGGGGGGCAGGGAAAATAGGGGGAGGAGGGCAGGGAGAGGTATGAAGACAGAAAAAAGGCGGGGGAGAACATGACAGAGCAAGACAAGAACGATAACTGCTGACGAGGCAGCCGCAGACGACAATATCAGCTCTCTTGACAGACGGAGGGGCCGGAAGAGATTTCTAACGTTTCCGATGACAGAGGAGACGATGATAGCGGAGACGATGTGATAGGGGTGATGAAGGTTGAGGGGGGAAGTCTACCAGATTCCCATCAGGTTGGGAGACCACTTCCGTGAGTGTTTGAGCAATGGCATAAGGCCTAAAGATAGTAGAATCAGGTTCCGTTGGCATGAAGCATCCAGTTATAGCCACTTAGACTTATTTTATTGTACTACATTTCGATACGGAATAGTACTTCGTTGGAGAGGAGAGAGGGAGGGAGAGAGAGAGGGGGGGGGGGGGGGAGAGTGCGTGCACAGTGTGTGTGTGTGTGGGTGGGTGGGTGGGTGGGTCGGTGTGTCGGAGTGTGTGTATGCATAAGCAGAATTTATTCTGACTCGCACATTATTAATAATTTCCAGAAGATGCAAGCAAGAGAGTTTTTGTCTCTTTTTTTTTCATTGCTTCACTGACCGATTTTTGATTTTGTTTAGTTTCTTTTTTTTTTCGGAATGGGGCATGAGAGGACAGGAAAGTAGGGGGAGGGGGGGGGGGGGGGGCAGGCAAAAGCATGCAGAGACGTGGGAGGCACAACTTCCGGAAACTCTCCCTCCACTCCGCTTCTGTCTGTAAAACTCAGCGGTGTTAATTTCTTTGATCTCACTGCGTGCTGTTCCAATATCTTTCCGTTCCCAATGAACCGCCTGGTGTGTGTGTGTGTGTGTGTGTTGGGGGGGGGGGGTGCGATCGGGGGGGGGGGGTGGTGGTGGCGAAGACGAAGAAGAAAATTAAAGAGGAGGGGGGGGGGGATGACGCTGGATCAACCCCAGCATCATGAGTTTCCACTCCAAGAACTCTCCTCGCTGCAGATAAGGTCCTTCAACCCTATCTTCCGGTTGAGAAATGTGTATGTTGTCTTGTCGAGCACAAGCGTCCATATATTTCTTAGGTTTTTCGATAAAAGTTTTATCTGTTTTACAGAGAAAAAAAATACAACCTCAGTCATATAAAATGAATAAACAGTCAGTCCTAAAAACTTTGTATCCTCTCATAAAACGGTAGTATGATAATGAATCACGGGAAAATAAAACCATTTGTTTTTATTGGCATCGAGAATGTTGTGCGCAATGTTGGCGATAGCGAGATTGACTCGGGGCACGTGATCCAGCATTCCTGTCATGTAGTTCTTCACATCACGGGTGTGTAACTATCTTCCTTTTCTCCTTCTTCTCTCTTTACTTCGCTCCCGTTTGCAGTCGCTGGGGTACCACACTAAAGAACAGTCCACATGTTCCTCCAGTTCTGTAGATAGTGAGTTCAGATCTGGCCTGGATCTCCGGAAATTATATCTGTTTTTGTTTTTGTTGTTCCTCTGACGCTAGATCTGCACAGACAGTCTGGGAAGCTGACCTTTAGTGCTTTAGTTTAGTACCACTTTCATCTCATCATCAACCAGAATGTTACAGGAATGTGTGTGTGTGTGTGTGTGTTGCGTGCGTGCGTGCGTGCGTGCGTGCGTGCGTGCGTGCGCGCGCGCGCGTGTGTGTGTGTGTGTGTGTGTGTGTGTGTGTGTGTGTGTGTGTATGCGTCCGTGCGTGCGTACGCGTGCGTGCGTATGTGTGTGTGTCTTTGTATGTGTGTGTGTCTTTGTGTGCGTGCGTGCGCGCATACGCGCGTGCTTGTATGTTTCTCTTTCTTTCAGTTGATCTAAGCTTCTTCATCCTCTCTCTCTCTCTCTCTCTCATAAACCATATGTCTCTATGTCCACCTCTCTCTCTCCCTCCCTCTTTTTCTCTCTCACGAACACACACACACACACACACACACACACACACACACACACACACACACACACACACACACCACACACACACACTCAGAGAGAGAGGAGAGAGAGAGGAGAGAAGAGAGAGGAGAGAGAGAGAGAGAGGAGGAGAGAGAGAGAGAGAGAGAGAGGAGAGAGAGAGAGAGGAGCAGCGAGCGAGCGACCGAGCAAGTGAGTGAGTGGAGAGAGAGAGAGAGAGAGAGAGGGAGAGAGAGAGAGAGAGGAGAGAGAGAGAGAGAGTAAAAGACAACAGGAGGAAAAAATTGACATTCAGCCCACAAACCCCCCCTCTCCCCCCCCCCCCCCCCCCCCCCCCCCCCCCCCCCCCCCCCCCCCCACCACCGTTCACTCGACCCTTTCTCCAGCCCTTCAGCCTGCTTTTACCACGGGGTTAGAGAGTCGTGGCCCTCACCCAGAGCGTGCCTTTACCTGCCATGGAGGGCCCTTAGAACACACAGACACCGTCAACAGCCCAGGCCGCGGACCTCCGGGCTCCTTACAGGAAGAGAGGGCAGAACAGAGAGGGCAGGCAGGCCTACCTACCCCACCTCCTAAACCTCCCAGTCAACACGCTAATCCAGCTGTTTGACACCTTCTGCTGAAGCGTGGGGGACTCACGGCATTGGTCAACTGTGCCATCGTCATTCACTGAGAGAGAGAGAGAGAGAGAGAGAGAAGAGAGAGAGAGAGAGAGAGAGAGAGAGAGAGAGAGAACATGTCCCCAATGCCCCCTTCTCCCATTCTTGACTCCTCCCCACCGCACACCCCTTCCCCATTCTCCTCTCACACCACACCACAATCCAATCACAAAACACGTATGTGCGTTTTAAACAAGGCAAGAAACGAGGTATGCAACAGTCTTCCTATAAGATAGAGAGAGAGAGAGAGAGAGAGAGAGAGAGAGAGAAGAAAAAAAAAAGCTGACAAGATGAAAGACCCTTGCTTTATGTCTTTCGTGTCGGGGTCGACCACAGGGGCGACCACTGCAAGTTTACAACCTCCACTTTATTGCTCCCACACCATGCCTGTTGCCACTTCCTACCACACCACCCCCTTCCCCCGCCCCCTCAATCCACACATACCTTTCCTCCCTCATCACAACAATGACTTGGCAAAGGTTAAGAAAGAGAGAAAGAGAGTCGTGAACAAAAGAAAACGAGAATGAGAAAGAGGGCGTAAAATTGTAAAATCCTTTCACCAGCAGCTTATTAAGGGAACCGTCCTGACGTGTCCTGAAAGCAGAGCCATTCATATCGTCTGCCCAGGGGCCTTTCGCCCACTGATGTGAACTCATCAGTGGGACATGGCTGATTGTGTCGGTTCACCTCCCTTAGCATGAAATGGAAATTCACCACCGTAATTCTGTGATGTTCCCACCACCGAGGGGTCAAAAA
Source organism: Conus ventricosus (assembly GCA_018398815.1). Taxonomy (NCBI): domain Eukaryota; kingdom Metazoa; phylum Mollusca; class Gastropoda; order Neogastropoda; family Conidae; genus Conus; species Conus ventricosus. The sequence continues at coordinate 36,358,385 of CM031603.1, forward strand.
CAGAATTCAACAGCACCCCAAAGCAGCCAGTAATGGGTAGAAAAGTAAATGACAAGAAACAAAAATAAGCTGCTGAAAAAATTAATACCGTTCTTCAAAGGATGACGGATGTAACTGCAAACCTTTGAACCTATGCTTGATGATCTATTCAAGGGTACAAGGCAGGTCATAACGCGTCATCTTAATGCAATATAAGTGACAGTGACTGTGCACTGGATTTAACTAAATTTATGATCGTTTTCGTTGAATTTGACATCCTTCGAGTACAGCCTAATCATTACTCAACAGAAGCAAAACAATAATCACGAAACATTTTGACAGGAGCAAAACAATAATCACGAAACATTTTGACAGGAGCAAAACAATAATCACGAAACATTTTGACAAGAGAAAAGACCTTTGCGGTGAAGTGAATAGTTGTGGCAATTATTTCTTCCTGGATCAGGCCAACGCGTCACAATGATTAATCTGAACGCTAATTACCTTTATGACTTAACATCAGTACAAAAGATTCTAAATCAAGAGAAAAATGTGAAAAGTTCTGATGAAATGGAATTGTTTCCATTGTTATAAAATCGTCCTTAAAAATGTAATTGTTCTCATTGTTGTAAAATAGTACTTAAGAAAAATGTAATTGTTCTCATTGTTGTAAAATCATACGAGAAAAAAAAATCCTTTTGATGCTCGCTAATATCCATACAAGCCGAGGGTATAAAGAGGTGGGGGCAGGAGAACGGCAGGAATACATAACCCCCCCCCCCCCCGCCCTGCACACACACACACACACACACACACACACACACACACACACATACACACACACACACACACACTCTCTCTCTATGCCGGCTTTGTATGACTAAATAACGAGGAGGTGATGTGTTTAGGGTTGACCTCTGGCTTTCCATGTGGACACAGTTGACCTCTCTCTTCGCCTAAGGTCCCATAATTTGGTGGAAGGAAAAGATGGGGCCTAAAGGGGAAGGGTGAAGAGACTTAGGAGGGGGGGAGAGGGGGGAGTTGGGGGGGGGAGTGGGTTGGATTGTTGGGTGTGCGCGGTGGGTTTAGTGAGGTGCTTAAACCACAGTAACTGTCTTGGAAAAGAGACGTTTACCGCAATGCATTGAATTGAACCGTATTGTATCACATTGTCTGCTGTTGCAAAACTTCACCTTAGTCTAATGCGTTGTACTGACCTGAATGGCAGTTTGCCGTGTTGTATTATATAATGAGCATTGTATAACGTTACCCTGTTGCATTACTTTGTGTGTTAGTGTGTGCCGTGTTTTTAATAGAGAATGGTGACAGGCTTCGGCTGCGAGAGCTGACAGTCGTGAATTCGAACCACTCTTGTGGAGTCGAATTTTTTCAGGAAAAAAAAAATCTCGCTATCTTCTAGCAATGAGCAGCTACCTGTTTCAGTTCAGAAATGGGCTGGGTTCCCCATTCCACGCTGCCCAGCCCACGACACAGTACACTCCCTCCAGCCATTAGGTCATCGTTGTTGTATGGCACTGCTTTATAGTGTATAGTGTGATGATGCCTCCACCAAGAAGATTATGTTTGGAGATCATGTTTTCATCTGTGTTCGTTGGTTTTATATATGTTTCTTTCTGTCAGCAAGATAACACACACACAAAAACTACCGAGCCAATTCTGCTGAAACTTGATGGGAAGGTGGGACTGGCCTTCAGGTCCAACCCAACTGATCGGTGTAAATCCGGACCAAAGAGCAGAGCCATGATCCGTTCACCAACAAGACGCAAAAATAAGCAAACTGTTTTCAACGAATTCGGCATAAGACAGAAAGTGGCCAAAGGACGAACCAATCGCACTTTGGTCCGGATCCGTAGAAACATCCGGTTCAAACGGCGAATCCAGGATCCCTTCAGATTGCATAAAAGGTAAAACAAAATTGGTTTTAACAATGGACAGACGGAATGTGACCTAAGCATCAACTCAATATGCCCGGATCCCTGGGTGGATCCGGATCTGTTGGACCGTGGTGGAGGTCTACAGTCTCCAGGATGCACTTCCAGTTTGCTAGGGCACTGCCTTACTCTCACATCACATCACATATCCTTCTTTGCCTTACTGTGGAGTCATGCGTCGCTGCCACCAAACATCTCCCCGCCTTACTCTATTCTATCCCTCCGTTCTTGCTTAATCAGAATGTGCTGGGGTTGTGTGTGTGTGTGTGTGTGTGTGTGTGTGTGTGTTTTAAGTTAAGTTTGTTTGACGCCTGTTGCTGCGGGGTCTTTCACGTGCGCAATAAGTGTCTGTCGCCCAAAGGTCCGGGACCGTCAAGACCTGGTTTTATGGACTTGAATGCGCCGTTAACTTGCTCCCCTGTTCTCTCCTTCCTTCCTTCCTCCCCCCCCCCTCCCCCCCCCTCTCTCTCTCTCTCTGTAATGTGTGCATGCAAGACAATGAGATAACTCTGCAGCCTCGTGTGTGTGTGTGTGTGTGTGTGTGTGTGTGTGTGTGTGTGTATACTTAGCGCCATTAAAAACGCACGGGTCAGAAGAACAAAATAACTCGACAGAGGTAAATCAGTTAGGGGTATGAAAACTTTAATGTTGAATGACAAAGTCATGAACAGAAAAGAAGTGCGCAATGGACAACATGTGCTGAACATTTGGCGTTCAGTAATCGCAAACACAACATTAAAGTTTTCATACCCCTAACTGATTTACCTCTGTCGAGTTATTTTGTTCTTCGGACCCGTGCGTTTTTAATGGCGCTAAGTATATGTGTGTGTTGTGTGCCTCCGCGCATGCCAGTGTGTGTGTGTTCATATGTGTATGCATGCACACTCACGCGCGCTGCGGTACCAAGCCACGTACTTAGTGGCACACGAACACCCGCCCCATTTTACCTCTTCACCGATATACACACCCTACCCGCATTCAGAACACACACACACACACACAAACACACACACACTCATATCTCTCCCACCCCTTCCACCACACCTTAACATCTCTATCCTTGCACAAAAGAATCTAATCCCCGCCCTAGTCTGTTTACGACCCAGATAAAGCCCATGTGTAGTCTGTCTGCCCCTGTTTACACCCACCCGCCCTCTCCAGGGGGCTAGCCCGGTCACGACAGCACAGGCTTATCACGTCACATTCTACCCTTCCTGCAACAAAAGGGGAGGGCTCCCTGACTAGGACCTGGTGGAGATTCTGGGGTCTTCACCAAGGTTTGGGAAGAACCGCTACCTCCCTGTGAAGAACATGGAGTTGTCTCCCTCTCTGCTTTGGGGATAGGGATGTGGAGAGCGCAAGGGACTTAATTGTGGGTTTTCTGTCTCTCTCGCTCTCTCTCTCTCTCTCTCTCTCTCTTTCTCTCTGTGGTGTGTGTGTGTGTGTGTGTGTGTGTGTGTGTGTGTGTGCGTGCGTGTGTGTGGGCGTGCGTGTGCGTGCGTATGCGTGTGCGTGTGTGTGTAGAAGGAGGAGGATGGGGTGGAATATTGTGGTATGGGGGAGTGTGGTATGGTTCAACGGAGGAAAGAGTCATGGGTGAACGTGTGAGAGCAGAGAGAATGGGAGAGAGAGAGGAGATTGAGACAGACAGACAAGACAAACAGACAGACAGAAAGTCAGAGAAAGTGAGCGCAAATAAAAGGAAGAAGTGCAGAGCTAGAGTCAGAGAATTAGATGGATTTAGACAGAGAGAGAGAGAGAGAGAGAGAGAGAGAGAGAGAGAGAGAGAGGAGAGAGAGAGAAGAGAGTCAGAGAGGAGAGAGAGAGAGAGAGAGAGAGAGAGAGAGAGAGAGAGAGAGAGAAGACACAGACAGAGAGAGAGAGAGAGAGAGAGAGAGAGAGAGAGAGAGAGGAGAGAGAGAGAGAGAGAGGAGAGAGAGAGAGAAGTGAGACATAGACATACACAGAGAGACAAAGAGACAGACAGACAGACATGCAAAATAAAAATCAACAAACAACCCAAAGAAAGCTAAACAGACAGGGCGAACGATACACAAAGGGAGTTGAAACAAAACACACACACACACACACACGCACACACACACACACACACACACACACACACACACACACTCACCACACACACACACACACACACACACACACACACACACACTCACACCCAGCCCTGGGCACAACGTTCACGGCGTGCCAGACGCTGTGTGTACAGAGACACAGTGCCAGAGGTAACAGAGCGCCTCAGCCACCAGGTGCCAGCAAAGAGGACGAACGCTGTGTTAGATTTCCTGCACCCAGTCCCCTGGTCTGCACCATACAGCCCTTGGGGCTGTGCGAGATACGAACGACGGTGACATGACCGAAAGAAAAGAGCAAGCCACGTCAATAGACGGCTGAACGAGAAAGGTGGGGGTGTTTGGCGCAAAGAGAAAGAGAGAGAGAGAGAGAGAGAGAGAGAGAGAGAGAGAGAGAGAGAGAGAGAGAGAGAGAGAGAGTGGGAGTGGTGGTGAGGGTGGAAGTGGGGATGAGATGGAAATAAGACTGACAGACAGACAGAGGGGGAGGGGGGGGGGGGGGGGGAGGCAGCCAGGCAGACAGACAAACCGACAGAGAGAGGGTGCAACAGGGATGACAGAGAAAGAGAGAGAGAGAGGGGGGGGGTAGAGAAAGAGAACGAGAGACAGAGACAGAGCCAGACAGACAGACAGACAGGCAGACAGGCAGACACACAGACAGACAGGCAGGCCGGCAGACACACAGACAGACAGGCAGAGACAGGGTGCAACAGGGATGACAGAGAAAAACGATAGTGAGAGACGGACAGACAGACA